>OZ024902.1:129840878-130186277 GCA_964017125.1 Flabesymbios commensalis
CATGCGATTCATTAAATCATCCTAATAAGAAGATTATATTAGCCCAGTTTAGCAATAATTGCCTAAAACATTCAATTATTAACCCTTACAACGCTGAATTATTTTTGTTTAACCCTTTAAGCCTCCACGATGTATTAAAGCATCATTTTACATCCCTGAAAACAGACTTAATTTCCCTACAACTAACTAAGGGATTTTTAATGAAAAATTTCATGAAACTGGTTTACAACACATGGCAATTTTCTTTAATTTGTCATCCACTTCAAGTCATCTTCATCCAATACAAGTCGAGAATTACGACAGTAATTCGCGGCTTGTAGTGGATGAAGATGACAATGGTAAATTCAGGCTTGAAAGCTTAAACCATGTAGACTAAAGTGGGGTTTTTTCATTTGAATACTTATGTTAATTATGAGTATACGGCCATTATAAATGTTTTAATTTGTTCAGTGCGGGGATCGTTTTTATACGTCAGAATCTGACGTCTACAGACGTCATATTCTGACGCATAAAGGCGGTTCCCGCGCTGTAAGGGTCAATTTAGGTTTCTTCCCAGTAGACACACCACCTCGAGCTATGGACTGCTTTATTCGTTTCACTCGGGAGGGCGGGGGCCCTAGGGTAGTGGTTAGAACCGCTGCCTTTCACGCCAGAGTACGGGGTTCGGTTCCCGGTCTCGGCGGTTTGAAAGAAGCAAAATTGTTTCTTCCCCATCCACGTGTGAAAGTTAGTATTGTGGGGAGCCTCCGTGACCGAGAGTTAGCGTGCTCGGCCTCAGACCGCCAGGGCTCGAATTTCGAATCCTGTGTCTGGAGGACAGTGTCATCTTAATCATCTCACCATCCTCAGGAGGTTCTCCTGGCCCAGTTTAGCCTATATGTGCACAAAGGTGGCCTAAAGCCCGATTCATTTCATTTCATTTCACTCGGGAGAATTAACACTTTTCAACATGGCGGTGACTGAAAGCGATCTGCAACCCAAGGGCCGAGAAATGTCCATAACTGTTTAATGATGCTGCTAATAATGAGTTGAGCATGCGATCTAGTATGTGGAATGGTGGAGATCCTAACAAACTTATTATCGATCTAATTATTGGAGGCCAAGTCTAAAGCCCGGTTCACACGGTTGGAATTTGTCCTATAGGACGCGTCCTATAGGATTCCGTGTCCTATAGGACGGCGTGTTCAGAAGTAGGTCTTATCTTATAAGATTTTATGTCTGGTGGTGGAAAAGATGGCGGGAAAATGTCTGTATAGCAGCAGTAGGTAGGTCAGGATCACGGGATGGTCGGAGAAGGTCTCGTTTTTGCTGGGTATAACCTATTTGTTATTCCGTAATACCACGTGTAGGCTACGTGGGACAAGATCAGTTAATATAATGTATCTAGATATAGGGCCTACATAGTGTTCTCACCAATCCATCCCATCGTGTCAGCAATTCAGGTTATCGAATTTCTCCTTTAGGGTCTGTCGTGATAACTTTTGTCTTTGACGCTCCACAAACATTATTCCGCTTTATGTGCTTCAATGAAGCGAGTTATTTCATCACCAGTCTGTGACATGTTGATCAGGCTCAAGAGATTGTACCCACACCTCATAGATCCGGTATATAATACAGGATTATACTACATCTGTAGGCTACATGTATTATAGTATCCGAGCTACGTGATTGTGAAACACATTCTGATTGGCCAGACACCTTATCTATTTTATGGGCTTTAGGATTTGTCCTAGCGAAAAAGAACTTGTTCTATTTTCCAAGGACATCTTTTGGGTCATTAAAATCGGATTTGTCCTATAGGCGCGTCCTATAGGACAAAATCCTACCGTGTGAACCGGTGTAACACCCCAGAATATACCCCTCTTGAAACTATACCCGGGTAGGATTCTGGGATCTCCTAGAATCTACCCCGGGGTAGATTTTAGATTATACCCTGGGGTAGATCCTGAGAGCTCCCAGCATTTACCCCTCCCTCCCAGGATCTACCCCCCTTTTTGTGATTTGCTGAAGTGTCTTCGGATCCCAGAATCTACCCCTCCCTCCCAGGATATACACCTCTTCTCAACAAATTAATATGTGCGACCCTCCCAGAATCTACCCCTCCCTCCCGGAATATACCCCCTTTACCAGCCAATTTATATGTGTGACCTTCCCAGAATCTACCCCTCCCTCCCAGAATATACCCCCCTTTTCAACAAATGTATAATTATGTGCGACCCTCTCAGAATCTACCCCTCTCTCCCAGAATATACCTCCTTTTCAGCCAATTTGTATGTGCGGCCCTCGCAGAATCTCCCCCTCCCTCCCAGAACATACCCCTTTTTTTAACAAATATGTGCGACACTCTCAGAATCTATGCCCCTCTATCCCAGAATATACCCCCCTTTTCAACAACTGTATGTGACCCTCCCAGAATCTACGCCTCTCTCCCAAAATTTACCCCGCTTTTCAACAACTAGAATAATATGCGACGCTCGCAGAATCTCCCAACATTTGGTCTGCCGTCAGAATAGCGTGTTGTTAGGCCAAATTGGATTATGGTATGTTCTCACTCACTGTAGGCCCTGTGCAAGCGAGGCGTTGATCCCATTCTGAACCAATCTTCGCCGCTGGCCCAAGATTGACCAACATTTGGACAACATCTCGCTTTTGTTCAAAGACGTGATGCATTAGTAGTGAGAAACATGAATATAACGGAATGCGGCCACCCACCCAGCAAACTAAACAAGTTCACACAATTTTCAGCGCTAAGTTCTATACTATAAATTATCACCCACAAGTTGTGTTTGTAGCACAAACCACAACTGGAAGTCGACAAAAATTACAAAAATTTGTATATTTTCAGACTAAACATCTGCAAAAGTTGATGATTAAACATTGGTAAATGAACGAATGAATGATTGACTAAATGAATGAATGAATGAATGAATGGATGAATGAATGAATTAATTAATGAATTAATGAATGAGTGGATGAATGAATGCAATAATGAATGAATGAATGAATGAATGAATGAATGAATGAATGAATGAATGAATGAATGAATGAATGAATGAATGAATTGAGGAATGAATGAATGAATCAATGAATCAATGGTTTTATAGAGGTCAATATATTTTGTTGAACAAACTCCGGGTGATATCATTTTTCTGACAAAATCTTCCAAGCCCCCCCCCACCCGTTTTTAATGGGAGCTCCCTGAAAAAGTCTTACACATTTTCGTTAATGGGACATCTAAATGACGGTTTTTGGAAGTGAAAATTATATGTTTATTTAACAGAAATTGAAACTTTAGCAAATATAATATTAACAATATAATAAGTTTCGCCCTATTTGAAGATGTGGGTCGCGGCAGCGAGACACACCTTCCAATAAGTAAAACATTGACATTATTGCGACAATACGATAAAATGTTGGTTTAAAATAATGCTATTTTTTAACAGTGTGTGTAGTCCCTGTCTATCGTCCTTGATATAACCAAGCAAACATGAGAAATCTATTAAGTATTGGTTCAATGTTGGTCCACCGTCTACGACGCTGGCCAACATAAAAACAACACTGGGTGAATATCTCATGTTTGCAGGGAGTCAGTAGTTTCCGGGTCAGTAGCCAGTGTTTCTCCCACTTTCATTCCCATCCCTCCATCCCTCCCTCTGGCACTTCTCTCCTCCCCCTCCTCTTCCTGCTTCCGCATCCTTCTCCCCCCCCCCCCTCCCCCGGAGTTTTTTGTGTTCGTAGCAGCCTGCTTGTGCATGGCTGTGAAGAGACACGCGCTCAAGGCAGCAGACCGGAATAAACGGGCTGCCGAGGAGTGTCCATGGAAGATAAGCACCATCGCTAACTTAATAAAAATATTCAATTTGAAGTTGTGACTCGCTACCGCGACACACAACTTCAAATGGGTAAAAATGTTTTCATATTTGCTCAAAATCACATCATCAAAAATTGATTTTTAAAATTTCAAATACGTTTATATTCACTTTTTTTTCAGAAATAAATACTACTTCGGCCTATATAGTTGTTTATATTATGTATATTATCAGAAATACATAATACATTGTATTATGCATTTCTGTTATGATCTATGATATATTGATTATACATAGCACACCCATTTCCCTAAATGTTAAAGCGACACAAACAGGCTAAAATCATCAAAAAATTTCTTATTCCGGCTATGCATGTCCAACATAAGAAATACGCGAATTTCGTCTCTATATCTCGCCTAACTCTTGACATGCTAGGCCCCTATAAATATATTCGTTATTAACCCTTACAGTGCGGAGATCGACTGACGACTAAAGTCGACCCCCGCACTGTAACAGTAAAAATATTTCTAATTACCGTAGACCTATAAAATAGGTATTCAAATGAATCAGAAAGAGCTGACTAAGGCATTTATGATTATTTCAAATTGACAAAACCCATTGATTTCCATGTTTATACGAAAGTATTTCAGCGCTTTAAGGGTCAACCCTTCAAGCACAAAGTTATAGAAGTAGTTTTTCTCGCTACCGCGACCCACAACTTCAAGTGGTTAAAAACTCAATAAAACAAAATATTTAAAATAAATCATTTGCCAATCTATCAATCTATCGTCGTTTATCCTTCAATTTCTCATGTTAGAAGGACAAATAGATGGACTGAAATGGTCATAGACGTGATTATCGGTTAACCATCTCAAGCCTGAATTTACCATGATTATCGTACATAAATGCAAAATTAATTAGCGAAAAAATATTAAGTGAAAATACAAAATGTAGGGTTATGTTGTAAATCAAAATATTATAAATTACTACAAAAAGCATTTGTTGTAAATAAAATAATCAAACGTAACGTTACATAATATTATAGGACCTGGTATACTATAAAGTCCATAATTGACTTGTGACCGTATTAATCGTGTGGAGCCCCTCAGGATTGTAGAGTGGCGGGAAATGTGAGATGAAGAAATGGGATGTTCCCAGAGTAAACAAAACGCCAGCTAAGATGGGGATCCCGGCTCAGATGATGGCCGCTTACCCAGTGCTGGTTTGATGCCGGCCCAGCGTCGTAGACGATGGGTTGGCATCAAATCAGCATTGGCCGATCTTTTTATGTTAACATCCCTTGTCTTGGAACTAATGTACTGGCAGCGTGGTAGACGGTGGCCCAACACCAAAACATCAGTCACTGATATTTTGCTGCGAAACTCCCCATCATGGAACATTGAACCAATGTTGGCTTAATGCTGGGCCAGTGCTGTAGACGTTAGGCCAACACCAAAACATGATATTTGCTGTGAATAAGAATGGAACATTGAAAGTGAGATTTTGTGATTTTGGAACTTTTTACGAAGTCTAGAATTATCGAATTATCGATTTAGATAATATGTAACGCTCATAATAATATTTTTTGAGAGAATTCCTAAATTTGCGAATTTGTCCTCCTCGCGAAATCCGCGAGAATTAAAAACTGACGAATAATACCAGATCTACAGTATACAAGAGAGGAGGAAAAACAATGTTTGTTTGAAGTTTGGACAGCGTCGAAGATGATGGGCCAGCATCAAGCCAGAATTGACTGATTGTATACAACCAGATTGGGGACGTTAATCCAATGTTGGTTTGGACGTTGGGCCAATATTTACCCAGCATTGGTTAATAGCGTCTGCTGTGGCCATGGATCAAGAGGTTACATCCGGAAATGCAGACGTATGTTCGTGTGCAAAAGGCAGTAACTGTAAAATAAGAAGTTACTGCATTTTGACTTCACACGGTAGAGCTCCTGCGCCTGTTAACACAAAGGATTGATCCAATTCTGTTTCAATGCTGGGCCATTGTCTGTGAAGCTGTCCCAGCATTGAAACAGCATAGGATCAGTGTGTCTACTGCAAAGGCAAAATGCAGTAACTGCTTGCAGTTACTGCATTTTGACTTTGCACGTCAGAGCTCGTGCGCACGCGGCGGAAACACGTGGATAAGATTCACACCAATACGGGATCGTGGGCCTCTGTTGGTATAAGGTTAGTTTACTGCTGGGCCGGTGTCGGGGACGTCCCCGACGCCGGCCCAGCAGTAAACTAACTTATCACCCCCACCCCCCCCCCCCGCTCAGCATCCCGTGGTCCGTGTAGGAGATGCAGGCTGTTAACATACCTCCAGAGGCTGGCTGTATACAACCATTACCTACAACAACTCAGAATGCTCCATACCTGCCTGGAGTATACAGGTAGGCTCAGGGGGTGGCCGAACATGGCCCTGTGAAATACAGCAATGAGTCTATCTTACAGTGAGACGCCATCATTTGTGAATATACATATATGGAGATCAGGACACCATAGCTAGGCAATCTGGTGCTGTGTGAACGTGGACGTGTGTAGCAGCGTTAATTGTACAATTTACAGAATTAAACAGTTATTATTACAGTACCGTTTGAGCGTGGATGTATGGCCCTGTAATATCTTACAGTGAGAAGCCAGTATTTGTGATTATTTTACAGCAATTTGTGGAGATTTTGATACCATAGCTAGTCAATCTAGTGCTGTGTCAGCGTGGGCGTGTGTAGCAGCGTTAATTGTACAATTTACAGATTTAAACAGTTATTATTACAGTACCGTTTGAGCGTGGATGTATGGCCCTGTAATATCTTACAGTGAGAAGCCATCATTTGTGATTATTTTACAGCAATTTGTGGAGATCAGGACACCAGAGCTAGTCAATCTAGTGCTGTGTGAACGTGGACGTGTGTAGCAGCGCTAATTGTACCGTTTAATCACCATCTCACAGCTAAGCAGAATCGTCTGTGCCTACAGGGTGAACACAGCTATTAAGTAGATCCATGTGAGTCCATCATCTGTCAGTATTTTACAGTGATTTATGGAGTTTTGAATTCACGGGATTCCATGACCAGTTCCGTACGAGCGTGGACGTATGTACCAGCGTGAATTGTACCGTTTACCAGTTTACAGAGTTTATCATCAGCATATTTATATATCACAACTGCTACATGTACCTGGAACGCATATCCTACATGCTGCTACACTTCGTGGAATAAACCTTAACAACGTTTGATATCTCAAAAGTTTCTCAAGTGGAACAAGTCAGCACATTGGATTATAGTGTACATCATAACAGGTGAAATTTGATATTATTGACTTCAATAGTGTTAGACGTCATGGATTAATCTGCAAACAGAAGCATAATCAGTGAATTATATATTTGGGAACGTCACAGACGGTAATGACTTCTAATAAGATATAGGCGGACCATGTGATTACAGTATTCGATAAAATATTGAATATAAATTTAATAAAGGTCATATGATTAATATGACCTTTCATTGACAAGTTAGCTGTTATTCTGATGTAGAATGAGGCCGCGTAATATCCGTATACGTGGTATAGACGTTACTTACACTAGTGGATTATAAAACCACACAATATTACCTGCCATCAAACCTGTGACAGATGGTGGCTTGACCTACATAGATAAGTGGCCTAGCAACAGCTGGCTGGGTAGATATGGTGCTACAATCTTAACGCCTGTTATTATAAGCACATTTGATTTAAGATCAACTTCAATGACGTTATGTTAATAAAATATAACCTGCACCATAACAAATGATGTCATAATACAGAGCTGTTACTCATGACGTCATGATAATGATTTTATGACGTCACACTGTCATGTTATGACGTTACATTTGTATGTGATGAGGAGATATAAGCCTCAGCCAGAGGTTGATGAGGAAGATGAGAGAACAATAGATGCTTGTGGAGATATGTACAGAGGAATACGACCTACTTCTGGCCAGATAATGTGTGTGCTGATGATGATAATGTCCACATTAATAAAAGCGGGTAAGTTGATCAAATATGATTGTTCACACAATAGAGGCACCATAATATAATATAATACTAGATAGTCAGTTAGTTAGGGGTCTTGTCATGTTAACAAAAGTCGGAGTTTTTGACAGACCCCACCCACTCACTATCCATTTCTTTTTTTGAAACATTTACAACAACAAAAAAACACAAAAAAATACAAAAACACTACATTTCCAAAAAAAGAAAAGAATCCGACTTGGTGCTTGAAACACCCACCTACCCACCGAGTTTTTCTCGTTTTTTTATAAAATTTTTTTAACTTGACAAAACCCCTTACCCATGTTACCAGGGACTGCAAACCTCCGCCGAAATCAATGATGTTAATGATTCTAAGCTTATGGTAATATATGTAGTATTGCATTCATTTACAAAGTCGGTAGTAAAACTTCATTGAAGATTATCAATTATGACGTCATAGATTCAACTTATTTTATTCATTCATATTGATAGAAGTGGGTAGGTCTAGTATAACCGTACACAACAGTTGTGAGACAATAAAATTTAATTGATTTTTTAAAGTCATCGATGGTTAGACAGACAGTGTGAACCATCAAGACCAAACACATATCCTTCCTGAAAGAAGAATATAATATAATGTAATAATATAAATTATAAAAATAAGTATAATATAACAAAAGCATAATATTCTAACATCGCAATATACATGGATATAGTAATAACATGCTGATAATATGATAATGTCTTGCTATGATCCAGGTAATATGATAAAATAGAGCTTAATATGTTTAAAATACACCTGTGAGACTAAGACATCAGCTCATTGTTAAAACAGTAAATTTAGTTCTCTGAATCTACACTTACTGCACTTATTGCTGATCATAAATTATGGGTTGTCTAACAAATCTAGCAAATCTTATATTACTATCTTGTTGCCATGATTACATCAGATGCTATAGAGTGCTACTACATGTACTACCAGTGCACATATCTTCCCACACTCACTTAGCCTACCCACTTGAAGTTGTGTCTCGACACATGTAATTGTAGCCTACCTGTAAAAAGTGTAATAAATAAATCCCTTGTTTTTGTTACATCGGATGGAGTATAGTGTTACCACCGATCTTCCCTCACTCACTTATTCCCAATTTTCGTCACATGCTTTGTTTTTGTTACAATGGATGGCGTAGTTATCAGTGCACATATCTTCCCTCACTCACTTACTCCTTGTTTTTGTTACAGCGGAGGGTGTAGAATGTTACCAGTGTACCTATCTTCCTGGAAAATCTGACTCTCAGTCATCTTGCAGCGCCACCTGGTCGTGGTGGAGAGATGCCATACCTGAGCTAGCCGCTCCACCTAGCGGCGACTGCCAGTACTCATGCTTGGTAAACTACTCAATTTCTTTATTTACTAATACATCGGAACACTTTATTCGGCTATGCATAGTGTTACAAGTGCAGTGTTTTATTTAGATATTTATGACATAATTTATTTATCTAATTTTATATCTATGGCTACCTTTATTTCAGGTTTTTTCCGCCTGGTTGATTCTAATTATATTCTGATTCGATTGATTTGTCTTTTGAATTTGATATCTCGAAAACATTTTGTCAAAATAACTCGCGATTCTGTATGCAGGCACTTGCATGTACCTGATTTTCAAGAAAATGGTTGATATTACGTCGTGCGAGTAACTTGCGTAGTCTTCATAAAAACTAAGCGTGGTCAATAATATATTTTCTTTGTCTTTTCGCTTAATCCATTTCCTAATACAAATTATAATACATGGAAACATACAGAGTAGGACTGAATTAGTTTTCGTGATTTTATTATTCTCCAGCGTGCTCTCGCTTAGGGCGGGGGCCCTAGGGTAGTGGTTAGCACCACTTTCTTTCACGCCAGAATTCGGGGTTCGGTTCCCGGACTCGGCGGTTTGAAAGGAACAAAAAATGTTTCTTCCCCATCCACGTGTGAAAGTCAGTATCGCGGGGAGCCTCCGTGACCGAGAGGTAGCGTGCTCGGCCTCAGACCGCCAGGGCTCGAATTTCGAAACCTGTGTCTGGAGGACAGTGTCATCTCAATCATCTCACCATCCTCAGGAGGTTCTCCTGGCCCAGTTTAGCCTATATGTGCACAAAGGTGGCCTAAAACCCGATTCATTTCATTTCATTTGCTCTCGCTTAAAGACAAATCGAACACCTGATTTGCTAATGATACGAAATACAGGGCCCGTATTCTCGTACAAGTTACGATATATCGCAGGCTTCCGATTGGTCGAGATGGCCATGTATACTATTGAAAAATAAGTCATTCATCGCCCAGTTTTCTACCAGTTTCTTAGCCGCCTTAACATGCCTGATTTGTGTCTCGACACAAAAAGTGTTCAATTTGAAAACTAAAATTTGAAGTCATCATAAATATCTTAGCTTTTTTCCGCTTCATTTGATACCACTGTAAAATGTCTACGGATGTCCATGGACGTCGGATTATGACGTCTAAAGGCGGTCCTCGCACTGAAAGGGTTAAAATGAGAATGATGGGTATGTATGATATCCACTGTACAAGATTTCCGTATATTGTACTTTTCAGAAGGTGTTGGTGACGTCATCAGACGAGAGGGAGGCGGTGATTAGGACCTGTGGATACCCCTGCTACAGTAACCAGAGTCTGTCACACTCTACTGTGACGTCGTGCTGTGACACACATCTCTGTAACCATGGTAACACCATCGTGACGTCATCGCTAGTGTTGTTTATATCAGCTATGACGTCATTTCTTGGTGTGTTACATACGTATTGGTGACAGTGAACCATGGATGAATAAGGAGTTATTTGGGCAAAAAAAATTAAAAATTATGTTTTATCTCGATGCGTTATTTTGGCAAAGCATAATTTACTTCAATTATGAAGATTTAGACGTCGGAAACGAAAGGCTCTCTTTCTCACTGTAAAAAGTTGGGGATGTTGGGCCACCGTATACGACGCTGGCCCAACATTGGCTCAACGTGGCATTACACATATTGCTGATAGTGTGGTTAAATTTATGCCTAATCAGAAATAATTTCAGATATTTTAAACGAAATCGTACCATTTATTTTAAAGCAGTTACGTCTTAATGAATCTGGGGCACAAAGTGTTTTATTTATGTAAATTTATGAAGATTACCAGTACAATTGGCATGTATATACAGCTTTATTTATGACGAAATTCCCTTGAATGGGGGAACTGCTGTTTGTATTTTTTGTTATTGCGTGTTATTTATTTCTCCACCCAGATGACTTCAGCCAAACGCTGGTTCAATGTCGGCTTGGTGTCGGCGACATTGGCCCAACACTGAAACGACTATGTCCTGGGTATGACTTTGTGTTATGAATGATAGATTATGTTGATGCATATTCAAATAAAACTAAAATTAAAGTGCTGTTTTTGTTTTACATTGTTTTGCAAATATTATCGAAGCTGATATGAGGCGTTAAACCAATGTTAGAATGACCCTTTAATCTCCAAGTTATTTAATTTGAATTTTCAACCACTTGAAGTTGTGTCTCGCTGACGCGATTCACAACTTCAAGTGAGTGAAAATTATTCAGATTTGACAAAATAGTGGTCAACGATTTTGAAAACGTGTTGATTGATGTCAAGTTCAACATGTTAAAAACTGGCGTTTAATTGGATAATGAAAATAGAAAACAAGGCCCGTCGGCGACGGAAATAGGCCTAAGCCTCTAATCATCGTTTAAAAGTGGAAATCATTTGAAACAAATTTGAGCAGGATACATGGTAAACTTTTGAAGTTATCGCATCCACAAAGCAAGATTATCAAATGTGAAAAATCGTAATAAATCGGTCATTTTGAATATTTGTTCTGCCATTATCATGATTATTGACCGTGTTGAATGCTCCATCTATCTAGCACAGACTACTGTGCATATTATAGATATTGAAGTCTATGATGGTCGCAAGTCAGCATTTTTTTTTTAATTTGAACAAGTTGTCATTAAGTGGTATATCCCTCACTGAAACCATACATTTCGTTTTATGGTAATTATTGGACTGGTGTAATTATATCCTATGGGAATTTTTGTTCCAAGAGCTGATGTAGGAATGCTTCGCATAGATTTAATACATTATAAATGTTGAATTTTGTCGGCTATTTTGATTTTTTATGTCTTCTTGTCTAGCAATCATGGGCTCTCTTTGCCCTAAAAACTGACCCATTTTTCGTGCGCGGCTACTCTAAACTAAACGTCGTAAATGGTGATGGCACACTGTTGAGACAATTACTCACTTTGCTTCTCCTGTGCACGTTTCAAAAACTTTTATAAGAATCGGGCCATTTTGTTTTTTGTCTGGCAACTTGAATTTATGCAAATTTGAACCGAATGTCCGGCACTTAAATAAGTTGAAATCATATTATTTTTTGGATCAGAAAAGTTAAAGAAGTGTACAAATAACTTTTATCCTCATGATTTTCCAAATTATGTCAATTTTGAAGGTTAGAGCATCTTAATATCTGGCACGGTTTGTCAGATATCAGGCATATTAAATTTAATTATGGCCGATAATCGGCATTTTGAATTTAATCAAGTTGTACATTTTCAGAACATATCCCTACCCGAAACGGCACATTTTGTTTTGTAGTAATGGTCTAGCTATATGGCACGGTTTGTCAAATATCAGGCATATTAAAGTTAATTATGGCCGATAATCGGTCATTTTTAATTTGATCAAATTGAAATTTTGCAGAGCATATCCCTACCTGAAACTGCACATTTTGTTTTGTGGTAATGGTCTAGCTATCTAGTAGGGTTGTCCAGATATTACGCATATTAAAAACATAATGGCCGATTATTGGCCATTTTGGCCGTCATGACCAAGTTTCTGTCCGAATCTTGCAAAATTTTGAACTCGTCCGAACTATTAGTGAAATGGATATATAGTATACATTTTGGTGTGTTACATAAAAAAATGTTGAGTGAATCGCGTTAACGAGAAAATTTGTCGATCAGAATTGGCCGCAGATCGGCCATTATGAATTTGATCAAGTTGACATTTTTCACGGTATATACCTACCTGGAACTGCACATTTTGTTCGATAGTAATGGTCTTGCTATCTGGTTCGTTTTTTCCAGATATTACGCATATTAAAAAAATTATGAGCTATTAGTGAGATGGATGTATGGTATAAATTTTGGAGCGATACATAAAAAAATGTTGAGTGAATCGCGTTATCGAGAAAATTTGTCGATCGGAAAAAAGTCAAGGTCATAGGGGACACAGAAAGGTCAAATGTAGAAATAGTCAAGCTTTAGTCATGGTTAACTTGTATATGAAGTGTAATGTGCATTCCAGTTACGTGAAACAAGATAGTGCTAAAAGTGGCGGACGGACGGACGGACGGACGGACTCGCCTGATGACAACAATAGGCATCCGCCAAAGTTTTGGTTGAGGCCTAAAAACGGATATAATCGTGATGTTGGGCCGATGTCTGCGACGTTGGCCCAACATTAACCTAACATTGGTTCATTACCTTGTGTTTGTCGGAATAATCTGATGATCTTCCTCAGCAAACACAAGACGTTGACCCAATATTGGGTTAATGTTGGGCCAGCGTCGAAGACGATGGGCCAACATTAACCCAATATTGGGTCGACGTCTCGTGTTTTGCTGGCAAGGAGACGTATTCCACAATAACAGACGCACTATAATAACCGGGATAATGAATAATAATCATCACTAAATTTGACCGAATTCAAGATGGCCGCCACCGCTAATAGGCCTACAGTGAAGAAATATTTTCATTTGTCTTGGAATAAATTATTGGTACAGCGTTTTCGATGGTTGTGAAACGGAACGCTATTTTAAACAAATTCTTAATATCATCTGAGAAATCAGTTATTCGTATACGTTAATTAGCAAAGTTTCATAAATTAAAATATTAATACTAAATTAATTTTAACTAAGTATACAAATATTAAGCTAATTCACAAACAACGTCCCACTTAAAACTTATATTCCCATGGAATGTATTTGAAATAGTTTAAATTATATCACATAGTTTTATAATGAGGATAAACCAGCACAATCGTTGCGAAAAAATAGTAAAAAAAGGAACAACATTATTATTGAACAAAATACTTTCAGATATCACACGTTTTGTTTCTGTCTACAACCATGCATTCCATCCAATGGAATTTGTTGAAGGTGATCTTAAAAATAGCATAAGGCTGGGGTACATCAGCTCTCACAACGCTGAAATATGTGTGTATGAACCATGGAGACCAAAGGGTTGTTCAATTTGAAATCATCATGAATGCCTTAGTTAGCTCTTTCCTATTCATTTGAATACCTATGTTATGGCTCTACGGCCATTAGAAATATTTGTATTATTTCAGCCGACTTTAGACGTCAGAATCTGACGTCCACAGACGTCAGATTCTGACGTATAAAGACGATCCCCGCGCCGAAATGGCTAATATATTTATTCAGATAAAAAATTAATTATTTTAATTTGCATACATTGCCCCTGCGTCTATGTGAATATAATTACACTTTGTTCGTAACTATTTCAATATACTTTCAGGATATAGTTATTGTTATCTGAATTTGGTAGTCCAATAATATAGTATTATGATGGTAATTTATTTTATATTAAAACAATTCCATGAATTCAGAAAATGTGCGTTCTAAAACCCTAAGTGTGGAAAATAAAGTCCTTCAGAGATATAAATACATATATATATGTATATATATATACGTGAACAGGCATCTATATCACATTAGGCAGACTGTCAGGTACACTGTAGGCATACATTCCAAATCGATCTCAATTGGAAAACTGTGACGTCATATGCGTTTGTTGACGTAGAGTTTGGTCCAGGAATTTCAGTTTTTTTTTATAAAATTCATAATGGCCGCCAAGCACCATGTTGAAGTTGTAATTCCTGAACTATTTGACATATATTTTAATGTAATACCTCATTTTTGCATGATGTTTAATGCTGTATTCATTTCTGAAGGTATTAGTAACTTTTAAGGTTTCACTAAAGAAATAATCCAAGATGGCCACCATTTGAGGTTTGATTGGGGCAAGTCTATTGTCATTCGTATTTGAGATACATAATATTTTTTCTTACATCTATAAATTACCAGTATGTCCTCCTTTATTACCTGTAAAAAATCCCCAAAATTTCCCCTGAGCATAATATCTTTTTTTGACAATATTCAAAATGGCCGCTAAACGCCATGTCGAAGTTGTAATTCCTAAACTATTTAACATATATTTTAATGTAATACCTCTTTTATATGATTTTTAATATTGAATTCATTTCTGAAGCTATTAGTAACTTGTAATGTTTCATTAAGGAATAAATCCAAGATGACCGCCATTTGAGGTTTGATTGGGAGCAAGTCTATTGTCATTCGTATTTGAGATACATTTAAGCTTTTTTTAAATCTATAAATTACCAGTAATTAATGACAAAGAAATAACGCTATATCCAAAAGAAATATGCAGTACACATTATTATGTATTAATTTTTTAATACATAATAGCCAAAACAGCATATTCAATCAATAAAACAACGTTAGTCAGAGAGAGCTGTGCAATTTTTTCTTAATCATCAACCTGAATTTCATTAATTCGCGATGTTCCCATTCAGCTTGTGTAGGCCTACCTCGCAGACCTGCTGCATCGAAACAGGCAATCAGCTTCTTGCAACCACACCTAATCATTTTCATTGATTTGGGAGATACTGCATCAACCTCCGTGAAAACTGGTTACAGATTTTCATTTTAAAATTGCCATCCCCAGCCTGTTGGTGGTAATTGTTCCCATGCTACTCTTGTACATATATGTATATGTATATATATATATATATATATATATATATATATATATATATATATATATATATATATCATGTCAGTGATAAAAATGAATGTACTACATCTTCAGCCTAAGCAAGTAGGCCTATCCTAAGCAAGGACTCACACTCGAGCCTACAGGTCCTAGACAAAGTCTCACAACCGAGCCCGCAGTGCCCAGACAAGGAATCGCACCCGAGCCTGTAGTGTCCCAAGCAAGGACTCACAATCGGGTCCCCAAGGTCCTTGGCAAGGTCTCATATCTGACCATACAGGTCTAAGGCAAGGGTTCAAACCCGAGCCTAGAGGTCATAGGAAAGGATTCACCCCAGGCGCGCATGGTCTTAGGCAAGGACTCACACCCGAGCCTACAAGTCCTAAGCAAGGACTTACCGTGAGCCCGCATGGTCTTAGGCAAGGATTCATACCCGAGCCGGCGGGTCCTAGGCAAGGTCATGCACTGGAGCTTACAGGGTCGTAAGAAAGCACTCACAACCAGGCCCACAAGGTAGTAGTAGTAGTAAATTATTCCTTTACGTCACTTTTCGACACAAATGGTCTTTTAAGTGACATTGTATTACGATAAAAAAAACGTTGTAGTCAATTGATGAGATGAATGATGTACAGATGATGATGTGAGGGTGGGGGTGATAGGGCAAGCAAGGTCCTAGGGAAGATCTCACACCTCACATGCGTGTATAAGGGTCCAATGCAAGGTATCACAAGAGAGCCTGCAGGATCCTAGGGAATTTTCCATACCCTATTTATCATGTTAAAAATATATTTGATGCAACATTAATAGGAACACGAATAAGTTTGTTTTGTGTTTGAAATAACGAGGCAGTCCAAATGGCCCATTCAATATAACCACCATAATATGTAATATATACCCGAGTTATTTTATTGACGTTACTCCTATTATTGCTTAGCTTTTTTTCGATATTGTTATATTTTAACATGTTTTAACATATTTTCAATTTCTAAATGGCTTTTTTTTGGTTTCTACATTTTGACAAAAAATCAACAAACCTGTCAAATTTAAAAAAACTGACCACCACAAAAAATATTATTGATTAATATATTATGAAAGTTCTTTTTAGTGCATCTAAATGCATATGGCAGTTCTTCATTAGATATCCTGACTGTATTTAATGATAACATAGTATTTTCCTCCCTACACAACATTACAATGCCCGCTATTTATTAGAATGTCTGCTACTGTTTAGCAGATACTTGTCAGTCACCACACTGACCACCTGTCCACATGCATTCCAATTCCTTGCTTCACCCCTTCCAATCTTAATCTATTTTAAACTTTTTTATTCAAATCCTTTTCATGTCTGATTTCGAATGTAATTTGCTTGTCTCGTGAGATATATTGATTTTTTTGTGAGTTAAGTTTGTTGTGTCCCAGCTCCCCTTGTATCTGTTTTACATACATTATTCAATTTATTCACTCTTACCTTTGAAAATATACTGAATTATTAAAGGATTTTTAGTGCTGAAAAATAAAATTAGTAGTACCAGGGAAACATTGAGCCATCTTGGTGTGGTAAGTTGTTGTCACACGCACAATGACACAACGTACCCTCTTGTCACCGTCTTTTAAATAACTTCATGCATCTCAATTTATCATTATTATTATCACATGAAAGGCTGGAGCAATACCTAGGGCATTTTACTGGACTAAACCACTTAGCATTATCACACTTGCTTCCAGAAATACTTTTTCTGCCACTATGTTTCCAAATAAAACAGCATGTAGACAAACCATAACATAATTTCTGAAATTGTTCTTCTTCCCCAATGGCGGCCATTTTGAATTGTGCAATGACAGAAACTGTACAATGTTAAAAAAGGGCCAGCATTAAGTTTCCCATAAAAAATATGCCGAAAAAAAGATATTAGAAAGGACTATATTTGAATTTCTTCATAAGTTACAATTTTAGTATTGTATCAGGCGGCCATTTGAAGTTTTGCAAACAAAACAAGAATGAGGCTTAAAAACTTAAAAAGAAGAACGGAAATGAATTCCCTCTAAAAAATTAGGTGAAAAAGAGGTATAACAAAGAAATATGTTAATTTTTTCGTATGTTACAATTTTTTTATGGTCTCTGGCGGCCATTTTGGATTTTCGCAAAAAAAACATGTTCCGCTCCTGGGAAACTTTCCGCCTTTCGACAGGTCATTTAGGATGACCATCCCCACAAATATATTTTTTTCCCCTTAAATATGCCTAAAATTCCTCGACTATTCGCATGCGTAAATCGAATAGAACACAAAAACCATTGAACAATACCTATAGACTGCGGGTTGGTCCATCGTTCTACCAACGTTATTTACAAGATATTTAAAAAAAATAACACTAAAAAAATGAGTGAATTTAAAAATTATTGATTCCATCTGAAAGTCTAGAGATGGAATCAGGAAACAGACATTATTATAAATGGTTCAGGTATTCATTTCAGCGACATACGAGGAGCAACATTAAACTTCAGAACCACTATAGAAACATATCCAGTATAAACTAATTTTTCAGCATGCATTTTATAATTATTACATTATCACGTCTAGTTGCATTATTATGTGGAGGTGTGTTCTAGGCATTGCAGTGTCATCAATATTCTTACTGTAAGCAAACGTTTTCTGCTAAATTATACAGATAGTCCACATACACCACGTGATGGCTGACTACTGATGTGACACCTGGTGAATGACTTGTGGTGAATGACTTGTATGCATTGTTCACACATAGATCTCGCTCAGGTAAACCATGGAGATACTACTAACTCCATGGGTAAACCAACAACTGCATAATCTCAGAATTACTTGCATGGACAGTATGGAGACTACATTATTTTCATTCTAGGCCTATATTATGGCAATGAAATGAACGGGGTTTTAGGCCGCCTCTGTGCATATATAGGCTAAACTGGGCCAGGATAACCTCCTGAGGATGGTGACATCAATGAGGTGGCATGGTCCTCCAGACACAGGATTCGAAATTCGAGCCCTGGCGGTCTGAGGGCGAGCACGCTACCGCTCGGTCACAGAGGCTCCCCACAATACTGAGTTTTACACGTGGATCGGGAAGAAACATTTTTGTTTCTTTCAAACCGCTGAGACTGGGAACCGAACCCCGAACTCTAGCGTAAAAGGCAGCGGTGCTAACCACTACCCTAGGGTCCCCGCCCTGGACTGCATGGAGACTATTTTTTTCATTCTATATTATGGAAATGAAATGAACGGGGTTTTAGGCCGCCTCTGTGCATATATAGGCTAAACTGGGCCAGGATAGCCTCCTGAGGATGGTGACATCAATGAGATGACATGGTCCTCCAGACACAGGATTCAAAATTCGAGCCCTGGCTGTCTGAGACCGAGCACACTACCTCTCGTCGTCCTCCACCCCCCCAACCCCCCCAATACTGAATCTTTACAAATGAGCGGAGAAGAACTTGAATGCCAGAGCGGGGGGCGATATCCGACTTTACAATCAGGCAGTTTTAGCCACTACACCAGGGCCCCCTGCCCTCTATATCATGGAAACCAAAGATGAATTTATTTTAGGAATGAACAAATCAATAGCCCAAAAAGTCGGCTGCATATATGAAGAAAACCCACCTTACCCTAACAAAATTGCCACAAAAGGTTTCTCAACGGTTTATTGTTGTAGCAGGTGTGCTTAATAACACATCAAAAGTTTACAAAAAATCTGACCATGAAAAAAGTATTATCTTCAAGATGGCGTCCAAGATGGCCGCCAAATCCTTAAAATTCGAATTATTTGCCCATTAACCACCCAAAACTAAGGTTGAGAAGGATTGTCGAGGTCCACTAGGTTAGACTGTAAAATTTGATTATATATTGGTCACAAAAATCAATACAAATTAAATCTTTGCTATATAGTCATATTTATACTCAAATTGTCGGAAATACTGATTACTAATAAATACATTATATTGCAAAATAATGATATAAACAAAATATAACACAAATATGTGGGCTCAAAGGTCACAAAATTTAATAAAAAATAGAACTTTTATGTATATGATTGTCATATGTAAACTCAAATTGTCTGAAATTTAGGGCTGATTACAAATATAATACATTATATTGCAAAAAATATTTTAAAAGAAGACATGCTATTTTTTTGTTGTAAAAATCCAGGTCTTGACTCATATCGGCTTACACTTGAATATGAGCATATACGTAAAACTCGTGGGTTTTTTTCATTTTTAAAAATATCTGCTGTGACCCACTGATGCTCATTCATATTGAAACTTATACACGCTATCAGCGAAAAAAATACACTGATTTTTTTCAAAACGTGCGTGAGGCAGCAGATAGGCTACATAATGTGTCTTGCATAGTGATAGATCTTAACAGTGGTGGACAGAGGAGCATGTGCGCAATGCATGACAACAATAGCCTCTCAGCTAAAATTTGACTGAGAACTAAAAACGATTGATATTACCTGCTTTCTGAGGACTATTTTTTATCATGCTTACCTGCAAAAGTGTATACCTTTGTCAAACCTGTATCCTTTTGTAGTATACTCTAGGGCATATGAAACCAGTGGTCCTAAATTTCCAATTTCGAAATGTTACCTCAAACTGTTTAGTTCATCCTATTTTAGCCCAAATTGAGCGGTGGAAACTAGAAATTAAAATATATCTTGAACCCTTTGATATATTCAATAATGTTGGTGTCTATTTTTATATATTAATGGATATACTAGGCATACAACACGATTTGGAGTAAAGATCAAAAGCCGAGGTCGTATTTACCGTCAAATTATGCACAAAAACAAAAAATAATAATAAATAATGATATATTTTTAACCACTGACTGTAAACAATAATTCTTCTTCTCCTGGTCTGATAACAATCGCCGTATTCAGAATATGATATTCTCTCAGCACATCTCTTTGTAATTTCCCCCTATTTTGCCGGAAGAACTCAAACTGTAATATCTCTAAAACCGATTTCGGGAATATTATTCATTCCTATGTATGTGGCTATATCCGACTAGCTTGATATATGCATGATCTGCAGTGGTGGATTCAGAATTTGAAGAAAGTGTGGCGCCAGGGGAATAAATATTTGCAAATGTTTTTTCCTAAGTATAACAAATAGGCCTATCTGAAATTTTCACTCACTTGAATTGTTGATCGCGGTAGCGAGGTATAGGCCTACCATCAAGTTGGTAAATTTTAATGAGAACAGCTATCGGGAAAAGTATATTAGGGGGCCACCATTCAATATCCAGGGGGGGGGGGGATGGACTATTTTTTTAAATAAGTAATTTCAGGCAGAACTCTGCATGAAATAAATAATTCCTTTCAAGAACTGTTATATCAGGGTTCCCACAAAAATCCGGCAAATGAATTTAATCACTTTTCAAGGAATAAATTATGTTTTCCAGAGCCCCATAGCCCCTCTCAGAATTACGTTTTTTAAGAATGTCTATAATGCACGTAAGAAAATAGCAAACTGGAAGACTGCCATAGAAAATGAATGAATTCCATGTCTTTTTCATGACATTTTCATCCGTATTCTAGTGTCCAGGACTATTGGGAACCCTGTAATATATAAACATGACGTAAAATTTGAAAGTTCCAATACGCCGTATTGAATTAAATGGCGAAAAACTCCATCCATCAAGGTGGATTGTACGGAGCCCCTGAAGGGTCACATGTGGAGGAGAAAAAAAATCGTGGGAGCGAATTATAAATCGTGGCCACGGATTATAAATCGTGGGAACAGATTATAAATCGTGGCCACGGATTATAAATCGTAGGAACGAATTATAAATCGTGGGAACGAATTTTAAATCATGGGAACGAATTATAAACCGTGGGAACGAATTATGAATCGTGGCCACGGATTATAAATCGTGGCCACGGATTGTAAAACGTGGGAACGAATTATAAATCGTGGGAACGAATTTTAAATCATCGCCACGGATTATAAATCATCGCCACGGATCATAAATCGTGGCCACGGATTATAAATCGTGGGAACGGATTATAAATCGTGGCCACGGATTAAGAATCGTGGTCACGGATTATAAATCGTGGGAACGAATTATAAATCGTGGGAACGAGTTATAAATCGTGGCCACGGATTATAAATCGTGGGAACGGATTATAAATCGTGGGAACGAATTATAAATCGTGGGAACGAGTTAAAAATCGTGGCCACGGATTATAAATCGTGGGAACGAATTCTAAATCTTGACCATGGATTATAGATCGTAATTCGTATAAATCGCGGGACGATTTAATTTTATTTTCCCCTCCACATGTTTAATTGATTGATTGTAAATTTTTATTGTATCATAAACCCTTCGGGGCTTTAAAAATTCCGATAACTCCTCAAAATCGTAAGAGGAGAAACGAGAGACACGATGGCTGTGACCAAACACGTGCTGGTCACAGCCTGAGAGAAAGTGTACATCAGGCTGTCAACGTGTCATCATAAACAACGACAAGCTAATTGCTCTTCACGTGTACTTTAATGTTGTAATCATTTTTTACTGATTATTTCATTATTATTTCAACTAACAGTCACAATGCGCAGATAATATGGTAAGGGGTGTTATACAATTGAACAATTGGTTGTATAGTACAATACAGAAACATACGCCATCATGACAAAACTGTTTTGGAAGATTGTGTTGTTGATTTTATAACGGCATTGAACTACATGGCTGACACCTGGTGAGTAACTAGGGCAGTCATTTATATTTTTACTAACGCAGCAAACGCGAGACGCTGGCCCATTGTTGTATCTGGCCCAGCATTGATTTAACATTAGGCCAACGTCCCGTGTTTTCTGGGATGGCCTAGCCCATGAAGTGCCGTGGGGGGGGGGGGGGTCTTATAATTTATTAACATTTGAGACGTCAGGATCAAATGTAAAAAACGTCAGATTCAATCCTTGCACAGTGCAAGAATTAAAAAAAATATTTATAATGGCCGAACCGTTAGGCCACTGTGTTTTATTTCTCTGTTTTATATCAGAGAAAATCTATTATGAGGGAGGGCGGGAAAAGAACATTTAAGAAAAAAAAACATAGAGCCTATTGAAACGACTTTTCATTTCTTGTACCCTCCCCCCCTCCCCTCCAGAGATCTTGTGGTGCGTAGGCTAACGACTTTTCATTTCTTGTACCCCCCCCCTCCCCTCCAGAGATCTTGTGGTGCGTAGGCTACCCCTTATAATATAAAATTATCCACTCCTTGTATCCTCTATATCGCGCACTATTATCACTAAAGTGATTGTTTAGTATTGTAGGTGTTTTTCCATGTACATGTAGGCTACATAACACACGGCACAAACAACAATCAAAGACAGTATATTCTCAAATTGCGGTTTATACCCAACCGACATCTAAGTTCAATAAATTGGCATTTTAACCTATGGTTTCGACAGCGAAATATTGTCATTAGACGGTGCTGTTGAAAAGAGAGGCCCTAAGTCAATTAGATGGCTCTCAAGATTTAAAGATTTCTTAAAAATTGTACCGTTATAGGCCTAATGAATACATTTATTGCTTTGATGAATTTATGCTAACCACTTCTGTAATTGGTCCGCCAATCACTGCTGGAGCTGTTTCTTTGAATTTTTCTTAGCCGCACGAAATAATATTTTCTGATTTCTCCAGTATCCATGTGAGAAAACCGCATAATAATAATATTATTATTATATAATTGTAGAAGTAGTTGATAAACCTAGACCCTATATAGCATTTGATAATTAAAGATTCTCTGACGGCTGCTTAATCTCGGTCCAGAACATTATATTTCTACTTTGAGCATGAAGTAACATAGGTAATATCCCTAACTCGCCATACGCCATATCACGGTGGACTTATTAAGTGAACGTATATATTTACAGAACCTTCTGGTGTCCGAACCTCACAGCCGTAGAGTAAAACTGGCCTAACTATTACATAAAACAGTTGAAGCTGAATATCAACAGGAAGCTGCGACTTTTTGCATTTCCTTAGTAACGACAAAATGGCGCAGATCCTTTACTCGTTTTTTACCACAACTAAATACAATTTTTAGTTTCCTTTCATCAAGGATAAAATAGGGTGAGTTTCACACTTTATGTTATTTTTGTTTTGGAACTGTTCATATCTTTAACCCCGACGTATCATAGTAATGTTACGGGTTGTTTTCCATCTACCTGCTTTATAATAATGTTTAACAAACTTAAATTGATGGTCAAATATCGTTTAATTCCGTAGATGTTGTGTACAGGTCTTATCGGTGGGGTCTAAATATATAAATACAATTTTTCAGTTTCCTTTCATTAAGGATGAAATCGGGTGAGTTTTCTACTTTACCTTAAAAAAATGTAATTTTTATTTTAGAACTGTTTATCATTAGTCCCCACGTATCATAATAATCTTCCACCAATCTGATACATTTGTGAAGGTCATTTGGTGTCTCAGCAAGTAGTAAAATATCGCCCGCATAGGCTGACTAGTATATAACAAAATGTGCAACTTTAAAACTGTTGAGGGAGTTGATCATCATCCAGTGATCTCCGACTTTCCAAGGAGGCGGCTCTAACTCTTTCAGTGCGGGGGCCATTTTTATAGGCCAGAATCTGACATCTCAGTACGGAGACCGTCTTTATACGTCAGAATCTGGCGTCTTTAGACGTCAGATTCTGACGTATAAAGACGGTCTTTAGACGTCAGATTCTGCCGTATAAAGACGATCCCCGCACTAAAAGAATTAAAATCTTTTTAATGGCCGTAGACCCATAGGCCTAACATAGGTAGACTAAAAAAAATCTTTCACCCACTGAGTACCGTCTCGCGGCCGAAGTGAGTCGGCAGCACTCGGAGTGTGTGCGTATATTAGGCGGTGGGCTGGATATGGCTACCATTCACCGCCCCCCCCCCCCTCCCCACATCTTTATGAAACTAAGTTTTTTTGGATCCCTGGGATATACTGAACACGAAATCGAATGTTAACATTTAAAACATAGGAATGCAACCCTATTTTGACGACTTTATAGAGGTATCCTAAATAAGTTATCAACAACGTCGCGCAGTTTTAAATAAGGGGGTAGGGCTACTTGAATGTACGTAATTTCTGTTCTAGTAAATCGATCTGCAACTGCTAGCTATCATATTAACGGCATTTGTATTCCGCTTCTTATGGTATATAAATCATTGCAATATATCAAATATTGATCGCTCCATAAATGCCTAAACATAATTTAAATTAAAAAATTCAGCGAAATCCTCGACAAAAAAACCCCGCTGGAAAACACCATTTCATCAAACGTTTTTTATATGTATCCACATTTAGGCCACGGTTTTTCAATCCAGACATGCTAATAAATAAGCCTGGATTTTATGTGTGCTTTTAAATTTCACACAGTTTTAGTGGAGAAACATATACAAGATGGCCGCCATCTGTTGTTTAAAGAATATGTAATTTTGTGCATTTTGCCTGTAACAATTTTGGTTTTTTCACTTTGGAACGAAATAATGGACATCAATCAAGATTAGAGCTATATTAACAAAAAACTTTTTTTCCAAAAAAAATAAGTAATTTTGTGCATTTTGCCTGTAACAATAATTTTTTTTCACTTGACACTGCATTGGAATAATGGACATCAAGCAAAATTAGAGCCTAATTAAAACCTTATATTATATGAAAAATGAGAAAAAACAAAATGGCCGCAATCTGTTTTCTAAAAAAATAAGTAATTTTGTGGATTTTGCCTGTAACAATTGATTTTTTTCACTTGACTCAGCATCGAAATAATGGACATCAAGCAAAATTAGAGCTTTATAGATTAAAAACCTTTTATTATATGAAAAATGACAAAAATACAAAATGGCCGCCGTCTATTTGGAAAAAGTGTATATATCGACAAAAAAACTGAAAACACATATTGAAAAAATATACCAACATCTTTGAAAGTCACTATCAAGGGCTTTAACATAAATTCATAATATTTTATTTCTGCTAAATACGAAATGTACAACAAAGCACTAAGTTTGTATTTTATCCCTCCATTTGAACAATTCCCAACGTTTTTTTTAGTGAATACAAGCAGGACTTTTCGCTCATGGTAACTTTATATGGTATAAAATCTTCATTACTTTTACATTATCTCGAGCCATTTTTCAAAACTGATCTTGACCACCGAAGAAGTAATCACAGCCACTTTGAAATGATCTCAGCCACTACAAAAGAGATCTTGGCCACTGCAGAAGTGACCACAGCCACTTTAAAAGTTATTTCAGCAGCTAAAAAGTGGTCTTAACCACTGAAGAAGTGATTACAACCACTTTCAAAGTTATCTCAGCCACTATAGTAGTGATCTTGGCCACTGAAGATGTGATCACAGCAACTGGCAAGGTTATCTTACCCACTAAAAAAGTGATCTTGTCCACTGGAGAAGTGATCACAGCCACTTTGAAAGTTATCTCAGCCACTTCAAAAGTGATCTTGGCCACTAACAATATATTATCAACCCCTAAAAAGTGATCTCGGCTACTACAAAAGTGATCTTGTCCACTGAAGAAATGATCACAGCCACTTTCACAGTTATCTCAGCCACTACAAAAGTGATCTTGGCCACTGAAGAAGTGATCACAGCCACTTTGAAAGTTATCTCAGCCACTTTAAAAGTGATCTAGGCTACTAACAATCCATTATCTGCCCCTTAAAAGTGATCTCGGTCAATACAAAAGTGATCTTGATCCCTCAAAAAGCACCACAACCACATTAAAAATCACCCCAGCCATCATAAAGTGTATCTATGCCACAAACAAACTGATCTTATCCACTCAAGAAGTGATCACAGCCACTTTCAAAGTTGTCTCAGCCACTACAAAATTGCTCTTGGCCACAAACAAACTGATCTTGTTCACCAAAGAAGTGATCACAACCACTTTAAAAGTTATCTCAGCCACTACAAAAGTTATCTTGGCTACTGAAGAAGTGATCACAGCCACTTAAAAAATAATCTAAACCACTACAAAAGGGATCTTGACCACTGAATAAGTGAATAGAGTCACTTTAAAAGTCATCTCAGCCACTACAAAAGTGATCTCGGTCACTGAAGAAGTGATAACAGCCACTTTAAAAAGTATCTAAACCACTACAAAAGGGATCTTGACCACTACAGAAGTGATTACAACCACAATACAAGTTATTTCAGCCACTACAAAAGCGATCTTGGCCACTGAAGAAGTGACCACAGTCAGGTCAAAAGTTATCTCAGCCACAACAAAGGTGATCTTGGTCCTTAGCAAAGTGGTTTCAGCCACTGATAAAGTTATCTAAGCCAGTTTTTTAGTGGCCAAAATCCCTTTTGTAGTGGTTTAGATACTTTTTAAAGTGGCTGTAAGCAGTTCTTTAGCCATTACAAGGTGACCTGAACCAAGACCAAGGCTACAAAAAACTGGTGTCAGCCACTGTTCAAGTCATCTAAGCCACTATAAAGTGATCTTGGTCACCAAAGAAATAATCACAGCCACTTTAAAAAATATCTAAACAACTACAAAAGTGATTTAGATCACTGAAGAAGTGATTACAACCACTTCAAAAGTTATCTTAGCCACTACAAAAGTGATTTTGAATACTGAAGATGTGACCACAGCCACTTTAACAGTGATCTTAGCTACTGATAAAGTAAATATAGTCACTTTACAAGTTATCTCAGCCATTACAAATGTGATCTGGGCCACTAAAAACTGGTGTCAGCCACTGATAATGTTATCTAAGCCACCATAAAGGGATCTAAACAACAACAAAAGTGATCTAGACCACTGCAGAAGTGATCACAACCATATTAAACGCTACCTCGGCCACTACAAAGTTGCTGTGATAACTTCTTTGGTGGTCAAGATCACGTTTGTAGTGGCTGATATATATTTTAAAGAAGCTGTGATTACGTCTTCAGTGGCCAAGATCACATTTGTAGTGGCTCAGATAACTTTTAAAGTGTTTGTGATCACTTCTTCGGTGGACAAGATCATTTTGTTTGTGGCCAAGATCAGTTTTGTAGTGGCTGAGACAACTTTGAAACTGGCTGTGATCACTTCTTCAGTGGATAAGATCAGTTTGTTAGTGGCCTAGATCACCTTTATGGTGGCAGGGATGATTTTTAATGTGGCTGTGGTGCTTTCTTGAGGGGTCAAGATCACTTTTGTAGTGGCCGATATCACTTTTTATGGGTTGATAAAGGATTGTTAGTGGCCAAGATCACTTTTGTAGTGGCTGAGATAACTTTGATAGTGGCTGTGATCGCTTCCTCAGTGGACAAGATTACTTTTGTAGTGGGTAAGGTAACCTTTACAGTTGCTGTGATCACATCTTTAGTGGCCAAGATCAGTTTTGTAGTGGCTGAGATAACTTTTAAAGTGGTTGTAATCACTTCTTCAGTGGTTAATATCACTTTTGTAGTTGCTGAAATAACTTTTAAAGTGACTGTGGTCACTTCTTCAGATGCCAAAATCACTTTTGTAGTGGCTGAGATAATTTTAAAGTGGCTGTGATCACTTCTTCGGTGGTCAAGATCACTTTTGAAAAATGGTTTGAGAGAATGTAAAAGTAATAACAACGATTTATACTATATAAGGTTGACATGAACGAGAAGACCTGCTTGTATTCACTAAAAAAATGTTGAAAATTGTTCAAATGGAGGAATAAAACTTAGTGCTTTGTTGTACATTTCGTATTTAGCAGAAATAAAATATTATGAATCTATGTTGAAGCCCTTGATAGGGACTTTCAAAGATGCTGGTATATTTTTTTAATATGGATTTTCCGTTTTTTGTCGATATATACACTTTTTTTCAAATAGACGGCAGCCATTGTGTATTTTTGTCATTTTTCATATAATCTAATGTTTTTATTCAATATAGCTATTATTTTTCTTGATGTCCATTATTTCCATGCAGAGTCAAGTGAAAAAATCAATTGTTGCAGGCAAAATGCACAAAATTACTTTTTTTTTAGAAAACAGATGGCGGCCATTTTTAATTTTGTCATTTTCCATATAATTTAAGTTTTCTGTTAATATTGCACTCATTTTGATTCATGTCCATTATTTCGATGCAGAGTCAAGTAAAAAAAATCAATTTTACAGGCAAAATGCACAAAATTACATATTCTTTAAAAAACAGATGGCGGCCATTTTGCATTTGTCTCTCTCCTAAATTGTGTGAAATTTAAAAGTACACATAACATTCCAGGCTTACTTATTAGCATATTTGGATTGAAAAACCGTGGCCTAAATTTGGATACATTTTAAAAACGTTTGATGAAATGGTGTTTTCCAACGGGGGTTTTTTGTCGTTGATTTCGCTGATTTTTCAAATTAAAATATGTTTTGGCATTCATGGAGCGATCAATATTTGATATATTGCTATGATTCAAATACCGTTAATATGGTATATTGCAGTTGCAGACCGGTTTACTAGAACTGAATTAATAACATACATTCAAGTAACCCTACCCCCTTATTTAAAACTGTGCGACGTTGGTAATAACATATTTAGGGTACCTCTATAAAGTCGTCAAAATAGGGTTTGCATTCCTATATTTTCAATGTTAGCATTCGATTTCGTGTTCAGTATATCCCAGGGCTCCAAAAAAACTTAGTTTCGTTGAGATGTGGGGGGGGGGGGGGGGGGTGCATGGTAGCCATATCTAGCCCATGGCCTATATATAGTCTATGTATACACACACACTCAGAGTGCTGCCGATTAACTTCGGCCTCAAGACGGTACCCAGTGCTTTCATCAGTGTATCATCCGCATATATTAATAAAAATGTGGAGCTTCAAAACTGTTGATAGATGATCAGCTTGGAACCCGCGATCTCTGACTTTCCAAGAAGGCAGCTTTAACCACTGCATCAGGGCCCCGCCCTTTCTCTAAACAATGAACCATGGAAACAATGAGCCTTCGGAAAAGCAAGCTGTGACCAGTGTAAGGTTTATGTTGGAAAATATGTGAGTTTTAATTAACAACACATCCAAGTTCTTTGGTTTTAACACCATAATTACAACTCAATCACCAGGTGTCACACATGTAGCCCGTTCCCATGATAAAATCAGTTGACTTTACCTTATCAGGCAGTTTTTCGTATTTATTCGCAAATTTCCTCTACCGTATAACAAATAATTGTATTCTGAACGTCTGTACTATTTGCTCTAAAAGTATCTGAATTAACTGACAGTCAGGCCTACTTGATAAAAATAGCAGAAATACTTTTATAAATAAAACAAGGCGTGAAGCATAATTTGCTTGTCATGGCTTCTGACGACACGATCACAGCCTAGGGAAACAGGGACTCACCGCAATGTATCAACTGTCATACGCTGTCTAGCTTGTGCCTTTGAGGGGACAGTGTGAATTTTTTACCCATAACGGGATATATTAATAAAAGAAGTTGAATGATAGATTATATGCAAAAATTAAATGGCCCCGTTTGGAAGGCGAGATGGGCTCATCTCAGCACAAGTCACCACATCAAGCCCGAGCCTTTAGGCGACGGCTTGATGTTGTGACTAGTGCTATCTCGCTGTACCCAACGATGTACAGAGGGCACGTTTCCAGAGGGGGAGCTGGATGTTGTTTATAGACTCCAGAAATTCAAACAAAATGGCCGCTTTTTATACTGTTCATACCAGCTCGATTCGAATTTTATATTATATTTTCCTAACAATTTATATTTTCCTAACGTGACCTTTAAAACTTAATAAAAGTGGCGGGCGTCACAAATTGATTGTACACCACTAGACAGTCAGATGTGGGCGGGCCTCGCGTGTTTTTTCAATAAGCAGCTGGTCAGCCGGGCTGCGATCGGCGATCTCGTCAGCTACCAACGATGCAGTATGTATTTTCTCGTACGAATATTTATTTAAAGCGGCAAAATCGAACTGAGCAGTAAAGCATTTTGGAGAGAGTGCGGGATGGGCTGATCTCACCATACGTCTCGTAGTAAAAGCCAAGTGTGAGAATACCCATTCTGTGACCAGAGCAATCTCTCGCTGCCGGTCTCGTGGCGGGGCGCTGGTGATAGCATGTGGATTACCATGAAATCGTTAATTTTTTTAACAGTATATTATTTAGCTCTTCATTTGGACAAGTAGGTGAGCAGCCCCTTTTTAGATTGCGATAGTATTAATACTAGAGCCCTTACTTATAACATCGGTGATGTCGTTCAGCGATAGTAGGCCTATTATTGAGGGCGCCTGTATTTCTGTGGGTGTGAAAAAACAAGACATTTTTGCGAATTTTACCAAGTTTTTTTCTCTCTTTTCTGTTATTATACTATAGCTATTATCAGGTAACTTGGTGTATATTAAGACGTTTAATGAACTATTACGATCTTTTCACTTCATATTGCATACCTTCCAAAACCCTCCCCCCCCCCTCCCGCCCTCCCTCTTGTTCGATTGAGCTTGTGGAAAAGTTTACAGATTGCTGGTTAATACTGTCAACATACATGTACAGCTGAACATTTTCCATTCGGCGATTTTAAATCATATGTGGCGATTTTCTTTTATCACGTTTTTATTTACCAAGCGCCAATTACATGTGCATAAAGCAAACTTGATAATCTAAAATATAAATAGAGTGTAGAAAATTATAATGACTGATATCTGTATGTAAAATAAAATTGTTTTTGTAAAGGTTTAGGGGCCTACTCAGTGACAGCCCTTTTGCCACTAAGGGGTGTAGTGTTGTGTCACTGTACGCATCAAAAGTATTGAACCAGAATCTGATGATGCTGGTGTATAATCACTGATAATTATTTTAAGCATCCTTTCAGAAGCTTAGATCTAGTTTACTCTTTATAAAATGTTTCAACAAATAATAAAGAAATAATTTCTTGTTCACTTTGACGTCACCATACCTTTTACCATTAGGGCGCCCTCAATAATGCTATCCATAGACAACATAACCGATGCTAGGCCTATAAGTAAGGGCGCAAGTATTATTACCATCACCATCTAAAGAGGGGTTGCTCTCCTACCTGTTGAATACCTATGTTGTGGTTCTACGGCCATTATAAATAGTTTCATTTTTTTAGGGGAGACTGACATTAGACGTCTAAAGACAGTCCCAGGCGGGGGCCCTGGTGCAGTGGTTAAAGCTGCCTGCTTGGACTAGTCCTGACTCCAAGTTTATTTCAACGAACCTGTAGCTCAGTCGAAATAGCCATTTATTCAGGGCTGTGCTTGGACAGTCGGAGATCGCAGGTTCAAGCCCCGCTCTGGCATTCAAGTCTCAAAGAAACTGAAAAGTTTCTTCCCCGCTTACTCGTGAAGATTCAATATTGTCACAGAGCGACCGGGGGCGTTATAAGGTGACAGAGAGGCGTCGCCCTTTAATGTCTCATATTCACCCTGAACGCCGCTCGATTGCTCTTTAACTCTCCGTCGCGTTTTAACGCCTCTCCATCGATCATTAACGCCTCTCTATGGCTTTTCAACACATTCCCATCGCCATTTAACGTCTCTGTGGCTCATTTGCGGCCTCTCATTGCCCTTTAATGCTTTTGGGTAAACCCTCATATTTTTTCCGTCGCCCTTTAACATCTTTCCGGTACAATTTAACATCTCGTCATCGCCCTTTACTGGCTTCCCATTGCCATTTAATGCCTTTCCATCACCATTTACCGCCTTTCCATCGCCCTTTAACGCCTTAGCATCACCATCTAACGCATCTGCAGCGCCTTTTAACGTCTTTCCATCAACCTTTAGTGCATCTCCATCAACCTTTAACATTTTTTCTTGGTCCTTTAATGCCTTTCCATCGTCCTGACGTCTCTCCGTCACCATTTAAATCTTCTTAGTTGCCCTTAAGCGCTTCTCCGTCGTATTTAGAGCCTTCACCTATCCATCTCCCTTTAGCACCACCCCATCACCTGTTAACATACTTCCGCTGTCATTTAATGCTTCCTCGTCACCCTTTAACCCCGCTCTAACCCCGTTCTGTAACGCATCTGCAGCGCCTCTCCATCAAGCTTTAATGCATCTACATCACTTTTAACGTGTTTTTTCGGCCTTTAATGCCTTTCCGTCTTTCTTTGACATCTCTCCGTCACAATTTAACGCTTCTCTGTTGCCCTTTAACAAATCGCCGTCGTCTTTGCTCTAGTGCTCTAGGGGTTAAAACACAGAATGTCTATTTTAGTATACATCAGTGATCTAGGGGTTAAAACACATAATGTCTACTGCAGTATACATCAGTGCTCTAGGGGTTAAAACACAGAATGGCTACTGTAATCGACATCAGTGCTCTAGGGGTTAAAACACAGAATGGCTACTGTAGTCGACATCGGTGCTCTAGGGGTTAAAACAGGAATATCTACCATAGTGGCATCAGTGCGCTAAGGGTTTAACACAGAAAGTTTAGTGTAGTCGACATAAGTGATCCAGGGGTTAAAGCACAAAATATCTGCTGTAGTCGACAGCAGTGCTCTAAGGGTTAAACACATAATGTTTATTTTAGTCGACATCAGTGTTCTAGGGGTTAAAGCACAGAATGTCTGTTGTAGTCGACACCAGTGTTCTTAGGTTAAAACTCATAATATATGCTGTAGTCGACATCAGTGCTTCAGGGGTAAAACCCAGACTATCTACTGTAATGACATCAGTGCTCTAGGGGTTAAAACACAGAATGTCTTATCGTTATTGGGAACGTAAAGTGTGTTTAAACATCAATATTTTCATATGTTTGGTCTAAAATCTCGGTAAGTCAGGGTGAACATTTCAATCGCACAAATTATAGAGCTATAAGTGATAATATTTTCATCATTTTATCACAAAACTCCCCATCATCAGGGCACGTCAACAGCCTACACACTATTAATAACTCATTAGTTTCTATTAAATGTACACGAAGCAACATCCCAGAACGATTCCACACACGAACTCCTTAAAAATGAAGCTGTTTTGCGGCAGACTGGCAGATTCCGCTAGGTCCGAATTATTTTTGCAGGGAGACGTAGTCAGCTGGAGTTGCGTGGTCGATTTCAGAGTTTTAAAACAGAATCCTGCGTCATCTGATTCTAATAGCACCATCCTGATTGAGTGATTGACAGCATGATTGATTGACAGCATGATTGATTGATTGATTGATTGATTGATTGATTGATTGATTGATTGATTGATTGATTGATTGATTGATTGATTGATTGATTGATTGATTGATTGATTGATTGATTGATTGATTGATTGATCGATCGATCGACCGACCGACCGACCGACCGACCGACCGACCGACCGACCGACCGACCGACCGACCGACCGACCGACCGACCGACCGACCGACCGACCGACCGACCGACCGACCGACCGACCGACCGATTGATTGATTGATTGATTGATTGATTGATTGATTGATTGATTGATTGATTGATTGATCGATCGATCGATCGATCGATCGATCGATCGATTGATCGATCGATCGATCGATCGATCGACCCGTGACATAGGTATTCAAATGAACCAGAAAGACCTGACTAAGACATTTATGATGATTTCAAATTGAAAAAACCCTTTGGTTCCCATGATTTTCAGCGCTTTAAAGGTTAAGGGTTAATCCGTATCGAATTAGCGCTGATGATAAGGAGTAAATTAGTTCATAGACTCAATCAAGTACACCTCAGTGAGTGCGACTCACTCAAAGGTGTGTGGGAGAGAGCCAGGTCCAGAGGTGGTCCTCTGTTTCTATAGTGTACCTAATGTATCTGATATATTTAATTTATGTTCCAGTATTATTAGTTAGCAGCAATATAAAAGGTAATGCGGGATCCTAGAGACTGAGAAAGAGACCAGAGAGACTAAAGAGACGTGTCGCGCACACATCACATTTATCTGTTGTATTGTTATATTCTATAATTAAAATGCACCCGTGACGTCAGTCTATTGTTGAAACAGTAGATTCGGATCTACGAATCTACTGTTATTTTGTACTGGTCAGGTGGGGCACAATATACGGGTTTAACTATGAAACTGCATGTTAATATTTCATGGTTTAACCATACTGACAATAAAATTGAGGTTTTCTATATCAAATCTTAGAACATCTGCACATATTATGTGTATTTTAGATCGAAGAAAGAACTCAATTACAAAAGATTCGTAGATCTGACTATACTCGGAGCTTCGCGCCTCGTACATTTAGATCTACGTATCTATCGAATTTCGTTCTTTCTCCTTGACTTTGTTAAGCAACTATGCTAAGTCTATCTTAGCAAGATCCATGATTGTTGAGACTGTGTCATATCTGTCTAATGGCTCCCACACACAGCAAAGATTGTCCCCGATTGCTTAAGACACGATGATAATCCTAAACAATCAGTGCGAAGTGGCCACTCCCACGACTAGGATTTCTTCGGTTACCATCGCGCCAGAAGCCATCATCCAGATTGAACATGTACAGTTTAAGCCCCGCCTGTCTTAGCTGATGTGGACAGTCGTTGCGGTGTGGCATGTCCTGAGACGTGATCGTAATGTCTCAATATTGCCTTCAGAACACCCGCTAGGGGGCCTACACAGTTACCACCAGGGTCTTTGCTATAGCTTACGACGCCATGTCGGTAACAGTATTTCTGGTGTGACATGCTGCCGTCGTATAACCAGCTTGTATGCGATTTTCTAAAACCAGCCTCGATGGTCACGTTTTAAACATTTGCGGGGAGTCTTCGCGGTGTGTGGGAGCCTTTGACAAGCTGGTTCTACGACGACAGCATGTCACACAGCATGTTACTGACTTGGCGTCGTAAACTATATCAGCGATCCTAGTGGTGACCGTGTAGACCCTCTAGTGGGTGTTCCGGAAGCAGTATTGAGACATTTTGATCGCGGCGCAGGACATACCAGACCGCAATGACCGTCTACGACACCTAAGACGGGCCGCGATTGAGACTAGATTGTCTGATTATATAGGCCATTGAACGTACTACGTCTTGGCTCGACAAGGTCACATGAGGTGGTTTCATAACATGTTCGTTGAATCATTTATTATGGAATGGCCACACCAACTTCACAGCAATGTCAACACGTCAATTATTAATTATTTCAGATTGGCCAACGACGCTGGTCCAACATATAGTCAACATTGTGTTAAAGTCTTGTGCTTGCCTAGTACATTAAACAAATTTATTGTTGGTCCCACGTCTACGATGCTAGCCCAGCATCAAATCACCATTGGGTGAATGTATGTTATCTACAGCCCTCTGCTGCTGTACAAAGTACAAGTAACGGCTGACTTTTCGAGTAAGCTGTTTCTGCTGCGTGGCTGCTTGCTCGGTCCTCGTATCTGGCGGGCTGTGCCTCTGAGCGAGAGATACTAATTACTTCAGGTAGATATGTCAATGAGTGAATGATTTGGGTTTAGAACACGCTGTAACCCTGGAGGAAACTGTGAAACAAACTTAAGTAAACTGTGGAGCAAACTGCAGAGCAACTGTAGAGCAAACTGTAGAATAAACTGGAGCAATTTGTGGAACAAACTGCGTAGCAAACTGTGGAGCAAACTGTGTGTGGAGCAAACTTTGTAACAAACTGGAGCAAACTGGAGCAAATTGTGCACAAACTGTTACAATCCGGAATCCGTCTAGACCTGTGAGACTCCTCGGAGCAAACTCAGACAATGTGGATTCCGTCTAGACCTGTGAGAACTGGGACGATCTAGAATCTATCTAGACCTGTGAGACTCCGTGGAGCAAAGGGACAATCTGGAATATGTCTATACCTGTGAGTCTACGTGGAGCAAACTGAGACAGTCTGGATTTCATATAGACCTGTGAGACTCAGTGGAGCAAAGAAACAATCTGGAATACGTGTAGATTTGTGAGACTTCGTGAAGCAAGCCCAGACAATTTGGAAGCCGTCTAGACTCTGCTGAGCAAACGCTCTGATGACTTGGGTATACTTCTGGAAGTAAAACAATCCTCAGCACCATCACTCATAGATTTTGCTTTGTCAGTGCAGCCCTCGGTTTTGGAATTAGTTATCTGTTTAACAGACTGAGTGGGTGGGTCGTCACGAGCACGCGTTACTGGCCCACATACATGCGCAGATTGGTCAACGTTTCGACACCGTCTTGACATAAAATTATTGTTCAACAGAGCGAAACGATTCTCCTCATTAACATAGTTCACGAGAGGTCTGAATACACATTTCTATATACAGACTTTCACAGACAATTAGCAATGGACGAGCGTATGTGACTTGTGAGAATACTGATGCTATGTACATACTACTATAGGTATACTGAATGAACTTTTTGACTGACCAGTAGCTATGTCGATCTTAAGCCTATTTATTCTACATTGCCTTGTCGCAAACCTGTATATCACGTCGAATGCTGAACCGATTGTAGAAAGAAACACATTTCTGAAGAGATTTATACTTCACCACAGCTACCCTCGATGTAGTGAGTTATCAAAGACAAATCATGAGACGTGCGAGATACACAGTCAGGATGACGCTACGTCTATAACGAGAGGTTGTGGATTCCCACCATGTACAGATGGATCCATCAACAGGACGTGCATAATACTGTCATATGATCCAGATGGGGATAAGACTTACTCATGTATGTGTAAAAACGACAAGCTCGCCAACCTGTCATCCTCAGACTACCAGTGGACCGTCTGGAGCATGTATTCAAGTGTCGGTCTCTATCGTGAAATCACAGATGTCCTCGTGGCTGAAAATGATATACTAGCCAGAGAATACAGGTGTGTACTACAAATCAAATATAGTGTAGTGGTTAGAGCTGCAGGCACAAGGAGGTCGTGGGTTCGAATCTCACATCAGACATGATGGGATTTTTCCGCGACCGGTCCCAAGCCCAGGGTGAGTTGGAAACAGGCTCAATGGGTAGGTCAAGCCACTGACAAAGAATCATCCTCTAGAAGGATACGACATTTGGGGGCGTCTCGGAGCTATGACCCATTGGGGGGTGATTAGCTACCAAAAGCCCACAGTTTATTTAACTCTGGGATGTAGATCCAATGGTCAGTCGGATTGAGGTCAGACTGATTACATCCGGACCAAGTGACAGGAAGTTGGTCCCACAGCCCTGTCAAGTAGTCCCACGACCAATATGAATCAGCTGTGTGAACCCATATACAGACTGCACATGCAGAGCACTCGCACTGTATAGAATAAAAATTGAGCTCCGGTTTGGCTAGCCAAAAATATTTGAAAACAAATTATCAAAAATAAAAGTTTCTTAAAGCTGGATTTGAATGAATTATAATCTCAGAAATCCTTTCCGATATTTTAGAATTCATGGTATATTTTATAACTTCCCCAGTAGTATTCAAAATGCGAGAGTGCAGTGCAGATTATAGTTGTCGCAGAGTATGTGTAATGTCCCCTCTATATTGTCACCCTAACCACACCCTGAAAACAGGTGTGCATCATACCAAAGATAACCCACTCCCACCCCCCCCCCTCTATTGTCTCCCCGACCACACAAGTGTCTGTCTGCACCCCACCCCCTCTATAGTGTCCCCCTAACCACACAGGTGTCTGTCTGCACCCCACCTTCTCTATAGTGTCCTCCTAACCACACAGGTGTATGTCTGCACTCCACCCCCTGTATTGTGCACCCCCTAGCCACACATGTGTCTGTCTGCACCCTACCCCCTTTATAGTGTCCCCCTAACCACTCAGGTGTCTGTCTGCACCCCACCCTCTCTATAGTGTCCCCCAACAAAACAAGTGTCTGTCTGCACCCCACCCCCTCTATAGTGTGCCCCTAACCACACAGGTCTCTGCCTACAACCCAAACCCTCTTTAGTGTCCCCCTAACCACATAGGTGTATGTCTGCACCCCTACCCCTCTATAGTGTCCCCCTAAACACACAGGTGTCTGTCTGCACCCCACCCCTTCTATAGTGTCCCCCTAACCACACAGGTGTCTATCTCCATCCCACCCCTCCATGGTGCAACCCCTAACCACACAGGTGTCTGCACCCCAGCCCCTTTACAGTGTCCCCCTAACCACACAGGTTTCTGTCCACACCCCACACCCTCTATAGTGCCCCCCTACCCACACAGGTGTCTGTCTGTCCCCACCCCCTCTATAGTGTCCCCCTAACCACACAGGTGTCTGTCTGTACCCCACCCCCTCTATAGTGTCCCCCCTAACCACACAGGTGTCTATCTGCACCCCACCCCCTCTATAGTGTCAACTAACCACACAGGTGTCTGCCTACAACCCAACCCCTATATAGTGTCCCCCTAACCACACAGGTGTCTGCCTACAACCCAACCCCTCTATAGTGTCCCCCTAACCACACAGATGTATGTCTGCATCCCACCCCCTCTCTAGTGTCCCCCTAACCACACAGGTGTCTGTCTGCACCCCAGCCCCTCTATAGTGCCCCCCTAACCACACAGGTGTCTGTCCGTACCCCACCCCCTCTATAGTATCCCCCTAACCACACAGGTGTATGTCTCCACCCCTACCCCTCTGTAGTGTCCCCCCTAACCACACAGGTGTCTGTCTGCAATTCCAGCATCAAATGCATAAAAATTGAGAATTACAATTCAACGTCACAGAGGTTAATGTTTGTTGCTATTATGATGCTTATGCTTTCCTTTATTTTGTGTTTCTTTCAGATTTGGCATTGTGTATATAGACAAGGCAAACAACTACTTCCCCGTAGAGTCCTGGCTCGGCTCATCAGCAAAAGATCTTGGTTGGTATTGGAGCTCACGAAAGATGTCTGTTAGTCGAACTTTAGGCTGGGTACCAGAACGCAGTGATAATGACCCGTTCTTACAGCTTGATATGGGGCAGCCATATCAAGTTATCGGTATGTATCTTCAGAAACACTATGATTCTAACGACGAACCAAACTACATAACTTCATATAATGTCAAGTATTCTCACGATGAGACCAGCTTCGTGTACGTGGGGATGAATTTGCCTGTAGTATATAAGCCTGGCTTTGATAATACCACGTGCTGGTTTGACAACAGTACCGAGGCAGCGAGATATTGGAGGCTCGAGCCCGGAGAATACGTGGGACTTCGTCTAATTAAAGGAGATTTTATTGGATATATTTAACTTTAAATACTCTGCAGCATTAAACTATTTACGGAATAATGTTGGACAATCATCGCCGATTAAGGGCCAACGTTTTAATTCTGTTTGATTAGATGATTAAATCACAGTTATTGCTAATTATAAATGAAATGAGTGTTTAGCATCAAGATGTGCTAATTTCGCAATAATTGCGGCACATTGAACTTGTTATACTCATTACCATTTGTATCCTAACGGGTACTAGCTTACACCCGAGTCTAGTGAAAAATGTGAGAATAAAATTGCAATATATATTAGCTCGTTACAATATATCTTAGCTCGTTACAATATATCTTAGCTCGTTACAATATATCTTACCTCGTTACAATATATCTTAGCTTGTTACAATATATCTTAGCTCGTTACAATATATCTTAGCTCGTTACAATATATCTTAGCTCGTTACAATATACCTTAGCCTTTGGGTTAGACCGAGTTTGACGCAAACATATGGTTTAGCGTCAGAGTTAGAGAGTATAAATTTACATTTTGCATATGTAAATTGATCATGTCAAGGCAATATTCCAATGAGATGTAAATCTGTTATTATAAAATAGTAATAAAACATTGCTATGTATGTCTACAATATGTCGGATACTAGCTTGTGTATATGTAGAGGTGTTTTCATAATTATGTCTTCGCAACATAGTGATGAAAATACGTTAAAAAGTCATCAAAAAATTACGTACTTGTAATATAACTTTATGCTAGCTTGCACCTAGCTTTATTCAAATCACACCGGCAATATGTCATCCTGCAATGGAAGTCTTGAAGGCACCCTCAGTGGATGTGTTTGTAACGTGAGCTAAAGACGTCTAGGCAGCATAAGACGTCTAAACTGCCACCCCCACCGCCCCGTAAATCTGGATTACGTGTGCAAATGAATGACCATGTCTATATAACGTCACTATTCCAATGAGATGTAAATTTGTCTACAGGTATTAAATAATAATAAAAACATTAATTGACAAGCATCGATGCATTAATTCATTGCGCAATCGATCGTCCGCACTATTGGATTTGGAGGGCACAACTTTACGAATGGCAACGATTACAGACTATGTATCTCACACAGAGTCTATCATCACGTACTAGCTGGATTATTCGAGTTGGCGATATCGACCAATCCAAAGCCTACGATATATGGTAGCTTAGTGTGTTACCCTAGAAACATTTCTGTGACATGGCTGGAGACAGTATCATACTTACACAGGGTTCTTAAAAAAATACCGGGACGATGTTTGATAAGGTTCCCACTACATTTTGTCCCCTTGGATATGAAATGGTGTATCTGCCACGTTGTGGAGTGAACACGTAATTATTACATTTCGAAATTATATTCTGCACATCTAATAATTTGACAAGTAAATTATAGGGACTAGCACACCACCGATATTTAATTCATGGCTGTCAAAAATTCTAAACTAGCCACGTGCTTGTATTTTCGTTGCTGTAATATTGCTAGACTGCTATAATTTTAAAATACAATTTGAAATCCATTAACTGTGTATACAATGTTTGACTCTATTACAACCAATGACTAAAACTGAGTGGTGAGCAAGTCCCTTTAATGAATGCTACTTAATTTCTCCACCATTGTCTATGACACACTGTTGTTTTTATCTTTTTTATTATAACATATATACCTTTTAATAACATACATGTTTCTCATATCAACTGAACTGTGCTGCAGTTTCTGACATAGATTGGTTACATTTCTTTGTCTGAGCTTTTGTAATATTATATAGTGTTTCTCGTGTGTATCACATGCTTTAAAGTCCTACATTTTCATTGAGGATTAAATCAGTTCCAGTTAAAAATCAACTTTTGTCATAACAATAATTATATTGTGATGATTACGACAGTCTTACACAATTGACAGTGTTATAGCCTAATAGTTTATTTATTAGGCATATCTCTGTGATACCTGAACATTTTATGTGATGGTAACATCGTTTTGAACATTATTGACTTTGTATTATCAATTTACATATTAGGCCCATCATCATTGTGAACACTAGCGACTCTGAATTAAATTAACCGTTACAGGATCTACACTACAGAACTCAAATGTTTACCCTCTTGAAGTTGTGCTTCTGAATTACCTTAACAATATATATAATAGGCACAACATCATTATGAACACTATTGACTGTGAATTAAATTAACAATAATAATAATCATTATTTATATAATAGGCAAAACATCATTGTAAACAATATTGACTCTGAATTAAATTAACCGTTAAAGGGCTACATAATAGAATATAATTTTTTACCCTATTGAAGTTGAGTTTCTCTACCACGACCCACACCTTCAAGTGGGTAAAAATTACTCAGATATGTAAAACGTGAACGAAAACATATGCCAATCTGGGAAATCTATGCACAGAGCACTGTGTATAGTCCCAGACAGACACAGATAGCATTTGCGTCTCAAAAGGCAGACAACTCACCACATAGGTGTATGCTTGCACCCACCCCTCCGCCTCCATAAGATGTGTACACATGTGCGCCAGCCGATCAGAGTACTTTTAGTAGGACAGCCAGCCAATCACAAACTTACTACGATATGTTGAAATAAGAGTGGGGAATATGACGTCAGGCCATCTGCAAAATTTAACATGCAGGATAGCAGTGTCTAACGGCTGGTAGTGTAGACAATTTTATGTTTATTTCTCCTTCAAAATTGTGAACAATGTATAATATTAATGTACACACCATTATTGTGAAAACTATTGACTGTGAATTTACTTAACTATTTATATAATAGGCAAAACATTATTGTGAACACTATTTTCACTGTGCTAGCTTAACAATGTATAATATTAATGTACACAACATTATTGTGAAAACTATGACTCTGAATTAACTTAACAACTTACATAATAGGCAAAACATTATTGTGAACACTATTTTCATTGTGATAGCTTTACAATGTATAATATTAATGTACACAACATTATTGTGAAAACTATTGACTGAGAATTAGCCTAACAATTTATATAATAGGCTCAACATCATCGTGAACACTATTGACTCTGAATTACCTTAACAATATATATAATAGGCACAACGTCATTATGAACACAATTATTGACTGTATGTTAACTCAACAATATAATGATCTGCACAACATTATTTTTACCCTATTGACCCTAAAATAACTTGACAATTTACATAATAGGCACAACATCATTATGAACACTATTGACAGTGAATTAACTTAACAGTTTATGTAAATAAACCTTTAAATGGCTACATTATTTAATTGAAAAATACTCAGATGTAAAATATATCTGAAAACATATGTCAATCAAGACAATTGAATGCTCATTTTTCCTTAGAAATGTTTATGAGGGACGAATGGCTATACACACGATTATCTCTCTAATTGTTTATGTGGTAACATGTATATACTAGACAGATTCCCATGAAATGTGGTGTGTACAGGGGAAGGGGGGGGGGGATAACTGTCATATTTCGCATTTTTTTGCTAATTTAATGCTTTTTTTGCGAATGTAATGCCTTCATGGTGTCGTTCATATATTTTGACACTGGCTACATCATTTTGCTACGTCAATTTTGTTTTGGACACCCCTGGTGTAGCATCGTAAATTGTCATGTACATTATTGTGTAGTTGCTGTGTCGGTTGAATTGTGTGTAGTTTGTCATAATGTAATTTCATACGTTTTTTATTGATTATAAAAATCATTAACATCAGGCGTAAATGTAGGTGTAAATGTTTAAATCCACTATATCATTGAATACGTCACGATACTGTGCAGTGCAGCGCAGCGCAGCGCAGTGCAGTGCAGTGCAGTGCAGTGCAGTGCAGTGCAGTGCAATGCAGTGCAGTTCAGTGCAGTGCAGTGCAGTGCAGTGCAGTGCAGTGCAGTGCAGTGCAGTGCAGTGCAGTGCAGTGCAGTGCAGTGCAATGTAAAGTAAAAGTACAGTACAAAGTACTGTACAATGCCATGCTCCTTAACCCTTTACAATGCTGCTCCTTAACCCTTTCAAGCCTGAGATTACCATTATGATCTTCATCCACTACAAGCCGCAAATTGCTGTCGCAATTCTCGACTTGTAGTGGATGAAGATGACGTGAAGTGCGTGAAAAATAAAATAAAATTGCCAATTCAGCCATGTGTTGGTAAAAGAGTTCCATGGAAATTCTCCATATAAAACTCCTTATTTGTAGGGAATTTAATCTGCTTTCGAGAGATAAAATAATGCTTTGATGCATCGTGAGGGCTTTAAGGGTTAATTATTCAACCGGTGAATGAATCGTGATGGTTGGATTACATATTATGATATGCGGTGGAAGCTCCTTTGTGTTAGTCTTCGGTCGATGGTAAATGTGTGTTATTATAATTATTATTTTTTATGAGATATATATTTCTGATTACTCATTGATCTTTCAACCTCAATGTTTGTGTTTCAGCGAATAAAAATATTCGTCTAACAATTATAGTTCACTAATCTTAATTTCAAGACCACAAGCCTCACATCTCAGGATTTTATTTAATTAAGTCTGGCACATTTTCGAATTTGTAAGCGGTCCCAATTTGAGTGCACCACTCATCCAATCAAGGAAAATATAATTATATTTTTTTCTTGATCCAATCAATAGTGTGTGAGCCATAGGCCCATATTCTCGTGCAAGTTACGATAAATCGCAGGCTTCAGATTGGTCGAGATGGCCATCTCGACCAATCCGAAACCTACAATATATTGTAATTTGTACGAAAATACGGGCGCTGCGAGTATATTGATCTAGGATATTGGTTGTTCATTGTTTACGTTTAGTGTCATTTGAGGGCACTATACATCAATTGAGATATCTGCATCAGGTTCGAAATAATGTATTTGGTTGATGTATTTAAAATGAGTTGACGACTTTACCCCCCCCCCCCTCTGGATTCACACCTACTTAACCCACAAGCAAAGGGTTTTTTCAATTTGAAATCATCATAAATGTCTTTGTTTGCTTTTCCTGTTCATTTGAATACCTATATTATGGGTCTACGGTCATTATCAATTTGTAATATGTATTTGAACCTTGGGCCAGAGGCCTTTATTGCAAAAAAAATGAATTGAATTGTAAATAATATTTTCAGTACGGGAATCTGACGTCTAAAGTCGATCCCCGCACTGAAAGGGTTAAAGCATGAGGTTGTTTGGAACAAGCACGAAAGCACCCCCCTCTGCGAAATGTCCATGGGTTTTCCATAGTAACACCTCACAGTTTTATATTAATGATTTAGCTATCTTGCACAATTAATAAAATGAAATGAATCGGGCTTTAGGCCACCTTTGTGCACATTTAGGCTAAACTGGGCCAGGATAACCTCCTGAGGATGGTGAGATGATTGAGATGACACTGTCCTACAGACACCGGATTCGAAATTCGAGCCCTGGCGGTCTGAGGCCGAGCGAGCTACCTCTCGGTCACGGAGGCTGCCCGCAATACTGACTTTCACACGTGGATGGGAAAGAAATATTTTTGTTGTTTTTTCAAACCGCCGAGACCGGGAACCGAACCCCGAACTCTGGTGTGAAAGGCAGCGGTGCTAAGCACTACCCTAGGGCCCCCGCCCTGCACAATTAATGAGTGAATGATGAAGCGGAAGAAAAAATGGCCGCCAGTGGACCTTAGCCAATTCTCTCGTCTGTGCCACAGGGAACTTTATTTTATTTGATGATTTTATTTTGTAATGTGGTATAAATGATTGCATGGGACCATAGGCGCATATTTTGTGTTACAGTATTCATGATAGATTGTGTTATTTAGATACGTAATAAAACCCAATATAAATTAACCCTTAAGCGTATATAATTTAATTTTTTACTCATCGCCGCGACCCACAATTTGAAGTGGATAAAAATCACTTACACTTGCAAAAAAACGCTAAAATATTTTTGTATAAACCATGGAGACCAAAGGGTTTTTTCAATTCAAAATCATCATGTCTTAGTTAGCTGTATCTGCTTCATCGGAATACCTATTTTGGTTATGGGTCTACGACCATTATACAAATTGTAACCCTTTCAGCGTGGGGACCGTCTTTAGACGTGATATTTTGACGTCCATAAGCGTCCGATTTTGACGTCTAAAGACCGTCCCCGCGCTGAAAGGGTTAATGTCGCCTGCCTGTAATGTCAGAAAAATGATATTGACCGTAAACCCATCACATAGGTATTATGATGATTCATATTGAAAAAAACACTTTGGTCTCTATGGCAAAAATATCTCAGCGATTTAAAATGTAAAACACATCAACGCGATTGCCCGCGCGCGGGACGTCGCGTCGGTTTTTTCAAAGGCACTACTCAGTATTTGATCATTGTCAAAACATATCAGCGCGACGATGTACATAGGCAAGGCGATCATTTTCAAAACTGTTACATTTTCGTCGCGCGTCGCGCCGGTTGTCGCGCCTCACATGTAACGTTGGTCGTCGCGTTGGTGTGTGGACAGTCATGCGATTTTCGTAAATATTCACACCCGCGTCGATGTGTTTTGCCCTTAAAAACCATTAAAATAATTCACGAAGAGTAGGGCACAGTCATCACTTCGGGCTTCTGTCTGTCGCAATCAATGCCATAATGTAAATAAAGCGGCATAAAAGAACATGTACTCACTCAAACATACAATTCTGCGAAACGCAGTGACGTCACCGGAAACCCCTTTGAATGGCTACTCGATGAAAGCAATGTTATATAGGTCCCCATCCCCTATACTTTACTGTATTAGATAGTTAGGTGAACATAACGCAGGTCAAGGTCATTGAGTTTCACAGAATGACCGCTGAATTATAAATGTTGTTTTAAAGTCTCGTCACGTAACGCGGTATCACGTAGCCGCCACTCAGCCAACTGCCCCTGTTTTCTGTCGTGGTCACCTCGAAACAGCATGATTAAATGATAATTTTCGTCATTAGTCATACAGTGTACGTGTACTTAGGCCTACCATGGTCCTGTTCTGAGACAAGATACTACATTATGCACAAAGCTGATATTACATTATGCACAAAGCGGAACCCAAACGAAGCCGCCATAGTTTGTAGGGTGAAAAACCTAAGTTTCATGACCACTTTCTGGCTAAGATGTTTTGATGATTGATTTGACTTCCTCAAACCTTTTTAAAAAATATTTAGCCCCAGTGTCCCTCGCAGAAATCCCGGCATTTTTTTCTAGAGGCGTAAATCTAAAATGGCCGCCTGCGCCATTATGAAAAAATAACTTTTGACAATTTAAAGCTACAAATATGAATAAATACACTTTTTTAGCTAATACGACCACAAGGAATCCATTTCTGACGTCAATTTGGTATTATAACACATTTTTGACCCTAAAATCCAAGATGGCCGACAAATTTGGATAGCAAATCCATTTTTTTAAGCGAAACAGACTTTGATCCCCTTGCAGGTTGGTATGAATGCAACAGTTAATATGCCTATAGATGAATGCATAACTCTAAATAACAATCATAAATTGCAATATAAAATTTAAAATAATAAAATAAAATAGAATAAAATTCTGCACGTGTATGTCTTATATAGGCCTCCACCGCGTGAAGCGAACAGACAAGTATACTGAAAATATAATATATGTATTGGATTACACCTCCTGCCAGGATATGTTCTGAATCCTCAGATTCTGATGAATATGTCATGCTCTTCTGTTTACCATCATCTGGTTTTATTTTCATGCCAGCTTTACTTAGCCTTTTCGAGACAAGCCTGAGGTGGTAAATGTGCTCAACAGCATCTCTGCTGTATATGATCATATCATCAATGGAAACAAAGCAACACTGATCAGTCCATGTAGCCCCTGTCCATGGTGCGTTGGAAGAGCCTGAAGCGTTAGCTAGTTCATAGCTAGTTCATACGCTATGGCAAGTGAAGGTTGTTTTGTATCGATACTCTGGTGCTACTGGAATCTGCCAGTATCCACTTTTGAGATCTAAAGTCGAAAACAACTTGGCAGGCAGTAGGAGTTTGAGTCTTTTACCGTGACCGTAATAAGCTTACAATAGTTGATGCAGAAGATCTAGGTATGATTAATCTTTTTGGGGGTCAATTGATTGTGACTGGCGCCGCCCATGGTGATGTTGAAATCTAGATTACACCCGCTTTTATCATATCGTTGACCACTTTCCTTATTCAGAGGGGTGTACAGTAGGCCCTCAGTTTAATGAGTCAGCAGCAGTCAAAAATGTATGTATAGCCCTTTATGACGTCATTGATGTAAGGGTGGCAACAGCTCTCAGACAGAGGCTGTATCGGTGACGAAGTCTGTATATGGCGTAATGCTAAAGTTTTGATCAAGCGATGTCACTCTCCTTGTTCCATAATCAATCTTCCCATTCCTTCGGCTGATGGCATCACTGCCTATCAGCAACTCATGTGGGAAGTCTTTTGTGACCAGTACTGCATCGGCATCGATGAGTTTGACTTCTGTTTCACCGATCACTGGCAGCAAAGGCTCTGTCAGTGAATCCCTTCAGGAAACTGACTACTTTACCCTTTTCGTCCATCGCCCGTGCTGTGGGGTAGGCGAGCTTGGCTTCAGATAAGAATCGCAGGATGTATGCCGTGGTGTTTTCTTCTGGCCTCTGTTTGATCGAATTTAGTTTTTTCTGTAAGCACAAATTATCTACTGCTGACACGAATGAGACATAAAAAAGAAGTTTAACATGGCTGATGCGAGTATCCCGTTAACCATGACTGGAGAGCAGTGCCAACACTTCGTGAACCTGAATCCCAACCACTGCGCCAACAAAGATCTGATGTCGTGAACAGCCGACCAGCCAATCTGCGCATGCTGCAAAGGGGTAAGCCATTACGCAAATGTTTCATTGTATCAAGCCAGGCTTCAAGGGGCCACTAATAGCAGTACTGTCACCATTTTGCCTATAGCTAGATATTGCTGGAGAGCAGGTCCATGCCCTACTCGATACTTGTGCTGCCAGATCACTCATGGCTGAAAAATAAATATCTAATGTGTCTCAAATTAGGATGTCTGTCATTACTTTGGCCATCCACTCAGGTATGCAAACTTGGCAGAACTCCCCTGCCAGTGATCGGTGAATCAGAAGTCTAACTCATGGATGCCGACACGCTCCCAGTACTGGTCACAAAATACTTCCCCCATGAGTTGCTGATAGGCAGTGATGACATCAGCCGAGTGAACGGGAAGATTTATTATGGAACAAGGAAAGTGACATCGTTCGGTCAAAACTTCTGCATTTCGCCATATACAGACTTCATCCCCCATACAGCCTCTGTCTGAGAGCTCTGCCACCCTTGCATCAATGACGTCATGAAGGGGTACACAGACGTTTTTGACGAGGACCTTTTCAACCTTGGTCACTGCAACCTAATTACCCTCACCATCAAACTTATTGGCTGCTGACCCATTAAACTGAGGGCCTACTTTACACCCCTCTGAATAAGGAAAGTGGTCAATGATATGATAAAAGCGGGTATAATCTAGATTTCAACTTTACAATGGGCGGCGCCAGTCACATTTACCCCCAAAAAGATGAATCATACCTAGATCTTCTGCATCAACTACTGTAAGCTTAATGCGGCCACGGTAAAAGACTCAGACTCCTACTGCCTGCCAAGTTGTTTTCGACTTTAGATCTCAAAAGTGGATACTGGCAAATTCCAGTAGCACCAGAGTATCGATACAAAACAACCTTCACTTGCCATAGCGGTCTATTTGAGTTCAAACGAATGCTGTATGAACTGGCCAACGCTTCAGCCTCTTCCAACGCACCATGGACAGGGGCTACATGGACTGATCAGTGTTGCTTTGTCTCCATTGCTGATATAGTCATATACAGCAGAAATGCTGTTGAGCACATTTACCACCTCAGCCTCGTCTCGGAAAGGCTAAGTAAAGCTGGCTTGAAAATAAAACCAGATGATGGTAAACAGAATAGCATGGCATATTCATCAGAATCTGAGGATTCAGAACATAGCCTGGCAGGAGGTGTAATCCAATGCATATATTGTATTTTCAGTATACTTGTCTCCTCGCTTCACATGGTGGAGGCCTATATACGACATATACGTGCTGAATTTTATTCTATTTTATTTTATTATTTTATATATTTTATTGTAATTTGTGAGTGTTATTCAGAGCTATGCATTCATCTATAGTCATAATAACTGTTGCATTCATACCACCCTGCAAGGGGATCAAATTCTGTTTCGCTTAAAATAAATGGATCTTCTACCCAAATTTATCGGCCATCTTGGATTTTAGGGTCAGAAATGTGTTTTAATACCAAATTGACGTCAGAAATGGATTCCTTGTGGTCGAATTAGCCAAAAAAGTGTATTTATTTTTATTTGCAGCTTTTTTTATGTCAAAAGTTATTTTTTCATAATGGCGCAGGCGGCCATTTTGGATTTACCCCTCTAGAAAAAAATGCCGGGATTTTTGCGAGGGACACTGGGGCTAAATATTTTTTAAAAGGTTCAAGGAAGTCAAATGAATCATCAAAACATCTTAACCAGAAAGTGGTCATGAAAGTTGGGTTTTTCACCCTACTATAGGGATCATGTTCAACCCTTAGAACACTGATGTCGACTACAGTAGACATTCTGCGTTTTTATTAGCACCTGTACAGTGGCAGGTCCAGGATCTGAAAAAGGGGGGCGCCCGGGGTTTTGAGGGCTCGCCCCGAGGATTTTTTGTAAATTTTAGCCAATTTAGGAGACTTTTAAAATTATTTGCCTCCCGCCCCCTCCCCCTCCCCCCTGGATCGGCTACTGCTGTATGACAAGTAGTTAAAATTAAAATGTGCTTTCAGTCTTGAAACACTGATATATGTTGGGACTTACAATTCACAGATAAAACAAATTTTCAGTCACTTGAAGTTGTGGATCGCGGTAGCGAAACACAACTTCAAGTGACTGAAAATTTAATTGAATAGGTCAGTGTTCTAAGGGTTAACCCTTTCCTCGTCGAGTTATTTAATTACAATTTTCACCCACGTATATATATATATATAAACATATTTATTTCAGGTGGATTTGCCCAAATAGTGCATTAAGCACTAGACGAGGGGTTCTCCACATATACATAACATTTATGTACAATACGAACAATACAATACAATACGAACAATACAATACAATACAGTACAATACAATACCTTAAAATACAATACAATACAAAACATTAATTTAATATTCAGCAAAATGTCACGTAAAAATATGTTTCATTTAAAGCAGCAAACACAGATCGAAAAAATATCGTAGCTCAATTTTACTCGGTTATGGATAAGGTATATTATAATATATTATTATGTTGACTAAATCTATCATAGTTTGAAATAAAATTTTGTGTGGCTTTGAAAAGTGTAATATTTTCTTCCGAAGATAAATTTTTGGATCCAAAAAGTAAAATTTTGATATATAAAGACGTCATGTATAAAGACGGTCCCTGCATTGAAAAAATTAAAACATTTCTAATGACCACATAGACCCATAACATATGTATTCAAATAAAGCGAAAATAGGTAACTAACACATTTATAATGATTTTAAATGAAAATAAAAATTTTGGTTTCCATGGTTTATACAAAAATAATTCAGCGTTATAAGGATTATTATTCCCATGACTGAAAAACTAATTTATTTTCCTCATACGTCTCTTACTGAAACCCTTTAAGTGCTAATCACGTCTATACAGAGCCGTTGTTAACCTTTTTTGCATAAAAGAATATCTGCGAGAAATCAGTATTAATTACCTTTGTGCTGCTAAGACCGTATATCGTCGCCTCGGAGCTAAAGGATCCTATCTGACACTCGTTAGAGTGGCAGATAGGATCCTTTAGCTCCGAGGCGACGATATGTATATACGTTTTCAAGGAAATGTCAGACTAAATAAATTACGATTAAAATGAGTAGCATTTGTTGTGGTGGATGCTCAGTTAATCTAATAATTCAATTCGGGAGATGTCTACTTTTCGTAAATAATATAATTTTACATTTAATTTAAGCTGGAAATTACGTTAGCAATTCCAGCTTTAAATGAATGAAAAATAGTCACAAACAATTCAGCAGCACAACAAATCGGCAAATTTTAGAAATATAAGTAATTTTTACCCACTTGAAGTTGTGAAATGAAATGAATGGGGTTATAGACCCGTTTCTGTAAACATATGGGCTAAATTGGGCCAGGAGAACCTCCCGAGGATGGTGAGATTAATGAGATGACACTGCCCTGCAGACAAAGGATTCGAAATTCTAGCCCTGGCGGTCTGAGGTCGAGCACGCTACCTCTCGGCCATGGAGACTCCCCACAATAATAAATATTTACGAGTGAGCGGGGAAGAAATATTTTGTATATTTAAAACTTGAAGGCCAGAGTGGCGTTCGAACCCGCGACTTTCTACACATTGGAAATTGTGGGTCGCGGTAAACCAGAAAAGATGAGAGGTTGATTCAATGCTGGCCCAATGTTGGCCCACAGTCTTCTACGTCGAACCACCATTATGCCAGCATCGGGTCAACATCAGGTGTTAACTTGGAGCTCAGCAACCTTGAAAACACGAGACATTAAACCAATGCTGGCCCAACATTAGGCCAATATTGGTTTAATGTGATAACTGAGTGAAATTATTAAAATATTTATAATGGCCGTAGACTCCCAGCATTTAGTGATTCAAATGAAGCAGAAAGAGCCAACTAAAACATTTATGACAATTTCAAATTGATACAAACTCTTCAGTCTCTTATGGGGACAGTGTACAGTCTCTATGGTTTATACAGAAATATGTCAGCGCTTTAATGGTCAAACAACCTGTGAAACATGAGATGTCAAACCAGCGTTGGCGTGATGCTGGCTCACCGTCTATGACACAGGGACAACATTTCACCAACGCTGGCAAACGTCTTTTTTACTGGGAAAACACGTGACTTTGAACTATTGTCGTAATGACGTCACAACGAGTTTCATCTCTTATATAAATGTCACTGTGTTAAATGGAATGAAATGAATGGGGTTTTACGCCATATTTGTGCGACTTTCCAAGCATGCAGCCTTAACCACTGCACCAGGGCCAACCAAAAAAAAATGTCCCCGTTTTATCCCTTACAACGCTGAAATTTGTATGCATAAACCATGGAGATCAAATGTATTTTTCAATTTGAAATCATTATAAATATCTTAGGGGTTTTGTCAAGTTAAAAAAAAATCCGAAAAAAAACTCGGAAGTGGGTGGGTGGCTCAAACCCCAAATCAGATTGTTATTTTTTTGGGAAATCTTGTGGGGTTTTTATTTTTGTGTCGTTTTTTGTTGTTGTACATGTTTTCAATTTTTTTTTTTAAATGGATATGGGCGTGGTACGGTCTGGCGAATCTGAGTTTTTCTCGGATTTTTGGATTTTTCCCCAACTTGACAAGACCCCTTAGTTAGCTCTTTCGCCCTCGCGCCTCATAATTATATGGCGTTGGACGCCGCGTTGGTGTGTGAACAGCCACGCGATTGTCGCGTCTGTCGTCGCGCCTCACATCGCGTGCCTAATCGCGCTCGCGCTCACGTTAATGTGTTTTGCGCTTTAGTTAGCTCTTTCCGCTTAATTTGAACTCCTATCTTATGAGATCTACGACCATTATAAATCTTTTATTTCTTCCAGTGAGGGGACAGTCTTTATACGTCACAATCTGACGTGTACAGACGTCAGATTGTGACGTATAAATATGGTCCCCGCGTTGAAAGGGTTAGGCTAAGCGCTGAGCAAGACTCATTTTAGATATATTTTATTTTACAAAATAACAGGTTTTGTCAGACAAAATCATGTTCAATCAGTAGAATTGTAAATGTTTGGTTTCAAATTAAATAAATAATATTCACTGAGCCTCCAGTGCTCACGGTGAGTCAGTTATGATGAAGCGTACGCCTATATTATCAGCGTATTGTTCACTAAGCATCCAGTGCTCACAGTGAGTCAGTGATGATAAAGCGTAGGCCTATATTATCAGCGTATTCTTCACTGAGCTCCCAGTGCTCACGGTGAGTCAGTGATGATGAAGCGTATATTATTAGCTTATTATTCACTGGGCCTCCAGTGCTCACGGTGAGTCAGTGATGATTGAGCGTATATTATAAGCGTATTATTCTCTGAGCCTCCAGTGCTCACGGTGAGTCAGTGATGATGGAGCGTATATTATAAGTGTATTATTCACTGAGCCCCCAGTGCTCACAGTGAGTCAGTGATGATGAAGCGTATATTATTAGCGTATTATTCACTGAGCCTCCAGTGCTCACGGTGAGTCAGTGATGATGGAGCGTATATTATTAGCGTATTATTCACTGAGCCTCCAGTGCTCACGGTGAGTCAGTGATGATGAAGCGTATTATTCACTAAGCCCCCAGTGCTCACGGTGAGTCAGTGATGATGGAGCGTATATTATTAGCGTATTATTTACTGAGCCCCCAGTGCTCACAGTGAGTCAGTGATGATGAAGCATATATTATTAGCGTATTATTCACTGAGCCTCCAGTGCTCTCGGTGAGTCAGTGATGATGAAGCGTATTATTCACTGATCCTCCAGTGCTCACGGTGAGTCAGTGATGATGAAGCGTATTATTCACTGAGCCCCCAGTGCTCACGGTGAGTCAGTGATGATGAAGCGTATATTATCAGTGTATTATTCACTGAGCCTCCAGTGCTCACGGTGAGTCAGTGATGATAAAGCGTATTATTCACTAAGCCCCCAGTGCTCACGGTGAGTCAGTGATGATGAAGCGTATATTATCAGTGTATTATTCACTGAGCCTCCAGTGTTCACGGTGAGTCAGTGATGATGAAGCGTATATTATCAGCGTATTATTCACTGAGCCTCCAGTGTTCACAGTGAGTCAGTGATGATGAAGCGTATTATTCACTGAGCCCCCAGTGCTCACGGTGAGTCAGTGATAATGAAGCGTATATTATCAGTGTATTATTCACTGAGCCTCCAGTGCTCACGGTGAGTCAGTGATGATGAAGCGTATTATTCACTAAGCCCCCAGTGCTCACGGTGAGTCAGTGATGATGAAGCGTATATTATCAGTGTATTATTCACTGAGCCTCCAGTGCTCACGGTGAGTCAGTGATGATGAAGCGTATATTATCAGCGTATAATTCACTGAGCCTCCAGTGTTCACAGTGAGTCAGTGATGATGAAGCGTATTATTCACTGAGCCTCCAGTGCTCACGGTGAGTCAGTGATGATGAAGCATATATTATTAGCGTATTATTCACTGAGCCTCCAGTGTTCACAGTGAGTCAGTGATGATGAAGCGTATTATTCACTGAGCCTACAGTGCTCACGGTGAGTCAGTGATGATGAAGCCTATATTATCAGTGTATTATTCACTGAGCCTCCAGTGCTCACGGTGAGTCAGTGATGATGAAGCGTATATTATCAGCGTATTATTCACTGAGCCCCCAGTGCTCACGGTGAGTCAGTGATGATGAAGCTCATATTATCAGCGAATTATTCACTAAGCCCCCAGTGCTCTCGGTGAGTCAGTGATGATGAAGCGTATATTATCAGCGTATTATTCACTGAGCCTCCAGTGCTCACGGTGAGTCAGTGTTGATGAAGCGTATATTATCAGCGTATTATTCACTGAGCCTCCAGTGCTCACGGTGAGTCAGTGATGATGAAGCGTATTATTCACTGATCCTCCAGTGCTCACGGTGAGTCAGTGATGATGAAGCGTATTATTCACTGAGCCCCCAGTGCTCACGGTGAGTCAGTGTTGATGAAGCGTATATTATCAGCGTATTATTCACTGAGCCTCCAGTGCTCACGGTGAGTCAGTGATGATGAAGCGTATTATTCACTGAGCCTCCAGTGCTCATGGTGAGTCAGTGATGATGAAGCGTATATTATCAGTGTATTATTCACTGAGCCTCCAGTGCTCACGGTGAGTCAGTGATGATGAAGCGTATTATACACTGAGCCTCCAGTGCTCACGGTGAGTCAGTGTTGATGGAGCGTATATTATTAGCGTATTATTCACTGAGCCTCCAGTGCTCACGGTGAGTTAGTGATGATGAAGCGTATATTATCAGCGTATTATTCACTGAGCCTCCAGTGCTCACGGTGAGTCAGTGATGAGGAAGCGTATTATTCACTGAGCCTCCAGTGCTCAAGGTGAGTCAGTGATGATGGAGCGTATATTATTAGCGTATTATTCACTGAGCCTCCAGTGCTCACGGTGAGTCAGTGATGATGAAGCGTATTATTCACTAAGCCCCCAGTGCTCACGGTGAGTCAGTGATGATGGAGCGTATATTATTTGCGTATTATTCACTGAGCCTCCAGTGCTCACGGTGAGTCAGTGATGATGAAGCGTATATTATCAGCGTATTATTCACTGATCCTCCAGTGCTCACGGTGGGTCAGTGATGATGGAGAGTATATTATTAGCGTATTATTCACTGAGCCTCCAGTGCTCACGGTGAGTCAGTGATGATGAAGCGTATTATTCACTGAGCCTCCAGTGCTCACGGTGAGTCAGTGATGATGAAGCGTATTATTCACTGAGCCCCCAGTGCTCACGGTGAGTCAGTGATGATGAAGGTATTATTCATTGAGCCCCCTAGCCTACTATGAACAGTGTCTGTCCCTTTAACCCCTAAAGTTCTGAAATATTTGTATATGAACCAGGAGATCAAACGTGTTTACTTTCAGTGTTTTTTTTCAATTTGAAATCATCATAAATGTCTATATAAAGTTAGCTTTTTCAGCTTCTTTTGAATACCTATGTTATCATGGTTATGCGTCTTCTTTTAATGTGCAGGGGACCGTTTTTATAATTCAGAATCTGACGTATAAAAACGGTCCCCGCACTGAAAGGGTTAAATGTCATCTTTGACATAATGGTTATTTATTTGCTAGGCCTATATAAATTTACTTAATGCGGCGTAAATCGATTGTTCATGCTGCTGTCTTTATTCCATGCATTTTAAATGTTAAAGTGTATGCGCCAAGAAAAGAATAAATATTGTCCGCAGTGGGACTCGAACCCAGTACCTCTAAACACTTAGCGCACAGCGTAACCATGGTAACAATGGGACGTCATAAAAGAAATGTGTTTTGTGACTTTAGTCATTTAAAGCTGGAAATCGCGGTAGTGGGTTTTAGAAAGAACAGTTTTAATAATATTTGTTAACAATATAATTTTATTTGCCACCCGCTTCAAGTCATCTTCATCCACTACAAGTCGAGAATTGCGACAGCAATTCGCGGTTTGTAGTGGATGAATGTAACAATGGTAAAATCAGCCTTGATAGGGTTAATATTAGACGAGCGTCGACAATAGTGGTGTAATGTCACAGACGATGGACAGGCGCTGCCCCAACATTACAGCCACTTTGGGTAAATGTTTTGCGTTCACTGCCGAGGAAAATAAGTGAACCATCAGTCCAAAGTCTAAAGTTTCAATTTAGGCTTACTGACCCAATTATTAAAGAAAACGTACAACAGGTTCCAAAATAAGTCTTTTATTAACTAAATGCCTATACATGTTTCACACAACGCATCTTCACAAAGTATGCTGTGTAATTATAAAGACCAATATCTGATGAAATAAACGGCAACGTGCCATTCAAAGACACCTAACGACACTAGGTTGTATCATTAAAGACTAAGCTTAATATCTTTCTCTACACCCAAAATTGGGTATAATTTCAAAAAGACTAGAAGTCTAAAGGTGTTACCATAAAACTATTGTAAACATTAATCATACAGAATTTAATCAAACACTAGTTGTTATAAGTAGAAACCTGACAATCAAATAAAGCTTCAGCAAACTGAAAGGAAACATGTATCGTATAAGATTATTTCCATCTTATATTTAGCAATTATTATTGTGACCAATTGTACAGAAACAGATTTTTAAAAGGCAATGTAGACGTTACAGTAGCATGGACTGTTTTGCAATAAACTAACGTTTTTATACAAAAATGAGGGAATAACTAACATACAGTGACAAGTGCCTACCTCACTGCCACCCGGTGAGTGACTGGGTATATACGCGCAAAGAGGATGAGTGGTTTTTCCAGCAAACATGATAATTATGATACATTGACCCCCGATGGTGGGTCGAACGGTTACCTCGTGGACGGTCTGCCAACCTCAAAGAAACATTGCAGTGGCGGATCCACATGGGGGGGGGGGGGGTGGAGGTGTCTCGGTAAAAGACTAAACTTAGAGGGACTCTGTGAGATGAAGATTTTCAATTTTGTCAAATTTGAACAAAATAATTTATATGAAGCTATATAGCCTAGACTACTGATCCTTAATAAAATACAATTTTTTTTAATGTTCAAGCTTTGCAAAAGACAAAAATAACCCTATTTCCAAGATGCATATTATCACGTAAACAAGATTGTTTACATCATATATCTCATTAGACCGCAAATACTGACCATATCAGACGGCATGGTCAAAGTAACCACCTGGTTACATCAATAGCTGCCGCCCTTTATTGGTCTGAGAATGCGATGAAAGGGGTTCTCTCACAGCACCGATCCTCTGCTCGATGGGCCGACGGCATCAACATGTGGCCTGATGCGGTAAGAACATTCAACCGTCCTTTAGCAGGTGCTTGGTATACAAATAGTTTGGTTGGGTTTTCGCTGCATTCATAAAAATGTTGTATAAAATATTTTTTTTAAATCTACAAATGCTAAAATAAATAAAATCATGATCTGTAGGATACACTAGACTATTTCATTACAAAATTAAAAACCAAAATTAATTTTAAGCCGCTGGTGCCGCATATATTTGGGTTTTCATTTTTTATTAGCACATTAAGTACCACATTTTAAATATGTTAAATATAAAATGTGACATCAAGCAGCACGATTTGAAAAGATTTGACCTCTATTTTGTCAAATCTGAATAATTTTCACTCACTTGAAGTTGTGGATCGCGTCAGCGAGACACAACTTCAAGTGGGTGAAAGTTCAAATTGAATAATTTGGCGGTTAAAGGGTTAACTCTTCCTTCACCAATTTCGCATTTATGCGAAATCCACATGTAAGCCTATAGGCCTACATGCATTAATTGCAACGGAGATATTTCATACAATGCGTGGTTGAAAATCGCCAACCAGAATGGTCAGTGTCAGTGACATGGACGCAATGTTCTCTTGTATTTTTAGCTTCAGAGATGTGCACAGCTATATGCCTATAACCTGCATTGTGCCCAGGGGCTACCTTAGGGGGTTCACCTCAAAAAAGAAGTCGGTTTCTAAGTGTAGTTTTCTCAAAGGGAAATCTGTAGAATTAACATTCTTCTCTTGTGTACACCCACAAAATTGGGTATTATTTCAAAAATTATGCTTACACCTAAAAGTCTAAAGGTACAATCATATTTATGTTCGTGAACATTCATTGTAATGAAGAATTTCAACAAACACTTGCCTATATACATGCAAATCTGACAATCAAATAAAGCTTCACCGTTTTCCCAGAAGCTTGTATCGTATAAGATTATTCACAGCTGATATTCAGTAGTTATTACCGGGATCAATTTTAGAGTAAAAGATTTTCAATAAGCATTCTAGACGTTACAGTATTGTGGAAGGTGTTGTTATAAACTAACATTTTTGTACAAAAATAAGGGAGTTGCTGACATACTGTGACAAATACCTACGTCACTGACACCTGGTGAGTGACTGGATATATACGTACAGCGAGGACGAGCGTTTTTTTCAGGGGGTTAAGGTGCATATTTAGGAGACTGAGGGGGTTGGAGGCACATGTGTTTCCCGCACCAGAACCATTATTATCAATAGCTGGTGACACCTTGATTTTTTTACAAGCTATCAGAGATATTTATGTTCCTCACATAGGGGGGTCACCATAAAATTACCAGGGGGGGGGGGGGGAATATTTTTACAATAAATATATTCGGATTGACTTTTCTTCCGTGAAATAAATAGTTGTTTGAAATACATGTTGTAAATAAATATCTAATAGCCCTAACAAAATTGAAACTCCGCTCCGCTCGGCATAATTAAATTACTCTTAGATGATTGAAATTATAGAAGCCTGGCTCCGCTCGGCTTTTAACCTCCAGATCAAAGCTAAGCCTAGTTTTATAGGATTCAACTTTGCATACAGCATAATTTTTTAAGAAAGTTAAATTCATATTTTGCTTGAGGCAGATTGTGAAAAAATAATGTTCTGCATATAGAAAGTGAAATAAATAATTTGTCAGATTCAACTATTCCCCACACACCACCTGGTAATTCATTGGTAACTCCCTTATAGAGAAGCTCCCACCAAACAATATTGGCCCATATTCTAGCGATAATATGTGTGTTCTAGGAATTGAAATAATTTTGTTATAACCTAGCATTTTCTATCAGCTAAAATATGTATCTATGATATATAAGCCCTATTTTGCAGATGTAATTCTTTGATAACCTGAACATCTCCTACAAACTATGTTATACCATTCAGAGATATTTTATTTAGTTACAATACAAGCTAGCTTGAACTCTTTAGGCCAAAAAAGAACTATTATATGTTTCAAGCGGTAATGTTTATTTTTCTTAATTTTTTTATCTCAGCCCCAAAATCTAACAAATGTGTGTAAAAATCAACAACAAATAATTGTTTTTTTCGGATTTAATTATTCTGTTCCCGCCGAAAAGAGTGAAAATAAATTATTGCTGGAACAAATGAGTGGTGCGCCGGTTTTGAATGCATAACGATCTTATGTAAGGTAGCATTGTTGGTGGCGGTACATGGAGATACAACTTCAGCTTGGTAAAAAAAAATAATCAAACTACTTATCAGCGCTTTAACCCTTGAAGCGCTATGATATTTTTGTATAAACCATGCAGACTAAAGTTTTTTTTTTTTAATTTAAGACCATCATAAATGTCTTAGTTGAATATCTTTGTAATGGATGTACAGCCAGTATATATATTTAAATTCTTTCAGTGCGGGGATCGTCTTTAGACGTCAAAATCGGACGTCTCTAGAGGGTTCCCGCGCTGTAAGGGTTGATTTCAGAGTGCCAATAAAGGTTTATTTATGTATAAATTAGATAAGTAACCGTTAAAACGCTGAATTAAATTGTAAAAAAAACATTGCGACCGAATGGTATGTTGAATACCTGTGTTATGAGTCTACGGCCATTATAAATATGTTGATTCTTACAGTGCGGGTAGAGTTTAGTCGTCAGAATCTGACGTCTACAGACGTCAGATTTTGACGACTAAAGTCTATCCCCGCGCTTAAAGGGTTGAACACTATTGATAATCACCAGGACAGACCAATTACCCATTATCATATGCATATTGACCCATATTAAATCAACCGTTTATATAGGATTTTATCGACATAATGCCTGCTTTGTGAAAATAAAACAAATTGTGAAGATGACATACCCAGCAAACACATTTACGTTGAACCAATTGTTGTTGAATGCTGGGCCAACGATGCGCCAACATTGAACCAGCATTGGTTCAACGCATCGTGTTTGCTGGGATATATTGGGGTTTCTTGTACAATAGACCTATTCATTTTATCCTGTCTATTATTAAGTATTAAAATAGGTATTAAAAGGTATTACATTTAAACTACCAGTTTATATAATATAAATGCAATGGTAAATGTACTATAGACAGTCAAATTATCGTTAAATATATGTCAATTCCCTTTCTAGAAAACAAATATCGTCTTTAAAAAACCCTGCGTGTGATGTGCGTATGATAATAAATAAATGTTCGTCTATCTTAATCCGCTAGGAGCTGTTGTGGTCGTTTTTAATCCATTGTATTAGCCATTGTTTTGTTATTGGGAACGAATTGTGTGTTTAAACATTAATATTTGAAAATATTTGGTCTCAAATTATACAAATATGGGTAATTGTTACCCATATGAAGTCGTGAGTCGTGGTAGACACAGCTTCAAGTGGGTGAAAAAATAAAATATTCAATTGAGCGGTTCAAGGGGAGCAAACAGTTACATATACTTCATGTAATTTTTAATAATTTTGGGATTGAAATTTAATATTTCTATTGCAAAGGACAATGCTGTCATTTACCGAAGTCTAATAATATACCAAATATTAGAACTTCATTTTCGCTTGAAAATGTATGAATGTCAATATGTCAATACGTTTAATGGTCTGGTTAAACAACATTGTGAAGACAGGTCATGCCTATGAGCGGCACTTAAAGGGTTTAATGGATTAGGAAGAATGAGATCAATTTGCTAATCATTAAGTTAGACGGCGAGACTTGGTGGATACAGGTATAATATACAGCTCGCGTGTGATGAGAGGAAGTGGCGGAATAACATTCAGAGGTGGGATCATATATATATAACTTCTGCCTTCGATGTAGAGTGGTTATTTGCGTGTAACACATATACCCCTGACAATTTTTGTAAAAACCAAGAGACCAATTTTTTGTCAAAAATCATCATAAATGTCTTATTTTGATCTTTCTGTTTCATTTGAATACCATATGTTATGGGTCTACGGCCATAATAAATTTGTAATTCTTTCAGAACGGGGATAGACTTCAGACCTGTACAGGGCTGTAGTTATGTGTGCTTGATCTGACTTTTTTATGTAAGCTCTGCTCTGACGACGACAAAGAAATTTCGCAGTTTTGAAGGAATAATAAAGCTTGTCTTATATTAAATTAACGTTGCATAGTAGTTTTTCTGAGAGAGGATATTTATAATTGTTATAAACGTTATTATAAATGTAGGATATGCTTTAAATCAGACTTCGTGAATTATTAAATCGCTTTAATTACGTACGATTATGTAATAAAGCGAGTAGATTATTTCGAAATATATTCATGATATGGATCATTACAATGTAAATTTATTAGCTTGATTAGTGAGTTGTTTATTAAAGCAGCTGTTCATATGTTGACATGGTAATTTTAAAAAATAAATGCATATGATTTATATAGCCTACTGAACTAAATATGTAGATACATGTAAATCATCAAAAAATTCAAAACACTGAAAAAGACTAAGCTACTTTTATTTTCGTCTATTGCCACGTAAACAAAACTGCATGTGTGCATTGTACAACACTTTACACCACAGTTACCCACCGTCTTAGACAACGAGGTTCGTGCCACTTCGAAGCCACCGACGTTAATTGTTGTATGAAAGTGAGGGATTGGGGAATTCCATGCATCACGGAGTCTTAAAAATGTTGATAAATGTGTTTTTTTTTAATCTGAAAATTTAAAACAAAATAAAATCATGATCTGTGGGATAGCCTGCACCACTTCACACAACAAAATTAAATACCAAAAATGGCACCATCCCACGAGAGCCCCTTTAAATAACGTTGGTGTCGCGCCGCAATTTAAATAAAATGTAGATCGATTGATTAAGTATTAAAAAAAATATTGATAACATATATGCCCCCATATATTTTAAAATGAATATTGATCAATAAATATTTCGTCTGCTCTGCACGTTTTGCACGTGGATGTGACGTAGATTCTAAGCTCTAGATCTGTGTCAAACTGAATTGGGTCAAGGTGACCAGGGTCATTCTGAAGTGAGTCAGGCTGTCTGAACGCGTATCACTAACAGCTTTCAGCGCGAGGACTGTGTTTATACGTCAGAATCTGCGTCTGTAGAAGCTAGATTCTGAAGTATAAAGACGGACCCGCACTGAAAGAATGAACATATTTCTAATAGTCGTGGACCCATAACATATTAAAGTATTCAAATGAATCAGAGAGATAGAGAGAACTAACAGTGGCGGATCCAGAATGTGCAAGAGGAAGGGGCGTGAGCCACATTTTGTATGAAAAAAGGGTGTTAGCTTCACTTTATTAAAAAAATGCATGAAAATGCAATATTTTCACCAAAAGGGGGGGGGGGTGTACGCCGGCTACGCCCTATGCTGGATCCGCACTGACTAAAACATTTATGATCATTTCAAATTGAAAAAACCTCTTTGGTCTCCATGGTTTATACAAAATTATTCAGCGTTGTAATGGTTTAACATGAGTGAATGCAAAAACCGTGCCAAAGTGAAAGTCGGACTGTCCCCATTGATATAGACCTGAGAGAGGCGTATTGCAGGTTTGACAGTGTATAATAAGCGTACACACACTTGTCCGATGGGCATATTCCCAATATTATGTGACAGTGACCGCCTAATTATTCAATCTGAATTTTCACCCACTTGAAATTGTGTCTCGCTAACGCGATCCACAACTTCAAGTAAGTGAAAATTATTCAGATTTGACAAAATGGAGGTCAACTGTTTTCAAATATTGCTGATTGATGTCATATATTATCTTTAACATATTTAAAAGGTGGTACTTAATGTGCTAATAAAAAATGAAAACCCGACTATATGTGACACCGGCGGTTAAAGGATTAACAGGCCTGTTTGGAATACGTAGACTGCCTACAAAAGATTAGAACGCTGGCCCAATCTTAATTCAACGTTGTTGTTTACTGGGCGCGAACGCATACGAGTTGGCCATCATTCAATCTCCAGGGAGGGGGGGGGGGGGTTGGAGTTTTTTTTTTGAAAATAGGCCTAAATAATTTACTTCAAGAACGACTATATAAACATGTAAGAAAATTGTCAATTTTCAGCGTGCTGCCGAGCCGGGTCAAAATAAATAATTTGTCCGCGACAAAAACTCCAGCCAAACCCCCCGCCCCCTTGGGCCCCTAGGTGAATATTAGGAAATACGACATTTATTAATATTGATATATCATTTATTAATATTAGAAAATAAATTCCTAATATTATTAGAAAATCATTTTCTAATATTAATTTATTTAATAATTTAAATTAATTTATAATATTAAAAAATCATTTATTAATATTAGAAAATAATTGAATATTATTAGAAAATGCATTATGAAGATTAGAAAATAATTTGTTAATACTAGAAATTAATTTATTATTATTAGAAAATCATTTATTAATATTAGAAAATAAGGAATAAAGTACACTTCGGCGCTCTATACTATGCACTACATAAACACTTCCTTCGTGATAAACATCACTTATATATATAGATGTAAGCCCTATATATCAATATATATAGCCTATATAGATCATAGGGGGTCAAACGAGACACCACTCATAATATCAGGATATCATAAGTATATCGTTTTTAGACCCCTATAGCGAGCATTGTCAACAATTAACACATTTAAGGTAAACACATAACAATAATATTCTTTCCATCGTTGTATATATTACCAGGAAACACAGTTTTTAGCCCTGTCTCGCTGTTATTCCGCCGCGGTGTCCCCTTGTCCTGGGCACACGACGTTGTTGCGACGTTGAATCAACGTCGCTGACGTTGATTCAACGTCGTAACAACGTCTTGTGCCCAGTAGGCGGGGGTACTCAGAATTTGACTTTTCGTGGCTTATTTTTCATTCACTTGTTCCAGCAGTTCCCACATCAAAATGAATGAAAATTGAATTATTTCTTGAAGTAGGCCTATACCTACAGTCAGATTCACATTAAATTCATCAACCAGGATTATTAAATTTCGCGGATTTCTCAGTCAAAATTTCGTGAAGTTTTGATAAGTATCTTAGAAGTAAGACTATTTGACATGTAATAAAATTCTGAGAATAAGCTAATGGGTTTATAGAGGGCAACATTTTTATGTAGTTACTACATGTCAAATGGTCTAACTTCTTAAATACTTATCAAAACTTTCAGGGTAGTCACGACATGAATGGAAAAAAGTTTGTGAAAATGATTGAGAATTGACTGAGAATTCGGCGAAAATCATTCACCACGGTTAATGTGAATCCGACTATAATATCTTAACCCTTGTAGCCTACTGCTCGGACGATTCAAACCAAATAAAATGTGTCAGTAATGATTAGAATAGTTTTGAAAAACGTGCTCAGTTAAAGCGACAAAATAAGGATAAGTCATAAAAAAATCAGTTTTTTATTTTTGCGCTTTTTAATATGGCCATAATTATAATGTAAACATGTCTATAGACTAAAACTGCAAACGTTTCTTAATTTTTGTGTTGCGCATTTACCAGTTAAGCGAGATATAAAGAAGAAATTCTCGATCTCTTATTTGGGACATGCATGTCCATAATGAAAAACTACATATCTCTCGCTTTATTAAAAAATATTTGCAGTTGTAGTCTATATACATATTTACTCATAGTATGGTCATAATAACAAGCCAAAATAAAATTACTGATTTTTCATAAATATAAATATTTTTCGTTCTTTTAAGCTAGCGCAAATTCCAGCTTCAAACGAATGAGAAATGGTCATCTGTAAAGTGTGACAATTTGATTAACTGTTTTGTGAATTTCAGTGGCATTTGGTTGAACCAGAGAATATATACGGATCCTGCAACACAAGGGTTAAAATACAACTTACTACGGTGCAAAGTGTCCCGAAACACTACCCAGCAAACACAAAACATTTGTACAATGTTGGACCAACGTCGAAGACGTTGGGCCGACGCTGTATAAATGTGATACAAATGTTTCGTGTTCGCTGGGAATTCTGTGAAACGCAGTGACGTCACCGGAAACCGTTTTGTATGGGAACTCGGTGAAAACAAAGTTATATAAGACCACCTCCCCCATACTTCATGGTATTCGGTGACAACAATGCAGGTCAAGGCTATTGAGTTTCACAGAATACACTTAAAAAGAGCTCAAGATGGGAAAGTGTATACATCAACCTCGCTTAAACCAAAATACAGTATCTGCTTACTTTAAATATAGGTATGCATATACGGCGTTTTGACTTTGCATGTTATACGTATTATTCTGCTTCAGTTTCAGTGTGTTAGCGGCCACCCTTTCATTACCATGGCAGAAGACAATAAGGACCATATTTCCAGGTGGACAGACATGTGGGTCAAGGGTCAGGCGCCTTGGCACCTCAAAGCGCCACATTGGTAAATATTATATGTGATACGTATTTTTTCATGGTAACTTCCAGCCAGTCAACCTGCTTTAGTTGTTTATTTTACATGTCGCTTGCATAAATAACTCATTAGAGCTAATGTTATATTTTACTCTGTACGATTTAAAATAAATCTTATCATAATAAATAACGTTTAACCATTTCACCGCGGGGACCGACTTTTTACATCGGAATCTGACGTCTTTAGACGTCAGAATCTGACGCACTGAAAGAATTAAAATATTTATAACGGCCGTAGACCCATAACATAGCTATTCAAATGAATCGGAAAGAGCTAACTAAGACATTTATGATGATTTCAAATTGAAAAAAATCCTCTGGTCTCCATGGTTTATTCAAACCTATTTCAGCGCTTTAATATTAGGTTAAAGTAGGCCTAATCTATAACACTGAAGTTAAGTATAAATCAACCCTTAAAGCGCCGGGATATAGCATTTACATTCTCACCCAGTTGAAGTTTTGTCTCGCCACCGCGATTCACAACTTTATCTCGGATTCAATCCGCGTTAAAGTGCTCGTGTGACTGGGGTATTTGATGCATCGTGAGGGTTTAAAGGGTTGACACACGTTTCTGAAGCAGATTATAGTCAGGATTACAGTTCGAGAATATATATTTCAAGAGTATTGTTTGGTTGGATATCAAATATATGAGCAGTTTAAGTAAAACAGCTCGGTCCTATACTATGTTATAATATGTTTTGATGCAGGTTACTGGAACCAAACTGGGACGCGCTGACTGGAATATATGAGCAGTTTAAATAAAACAGCTAGGCCCTATACCATGTTAAAATTTTATTTAATAATTTATTTGCAGTATTTAAAAAAACATACGCATAAATCCAGCACAGCTGATCATGGCGCTTACAATAATAACATCATTCAACAACATCATCAAATAAAACGTTATGTTAAAAAAATGAATAAACAGTTATGAATGAATATTGCCATTAGCTAGGTAAAGTAAATTCTAAAAAAATGTGTTTTTAACTTCTTTTTCAAAATATTCACAGAGTTTGCTGTCTTAATATCATGTGGAAGTTTATTCCACAGGACAGGACCTTAATTGTACACTAAATGCTGCCTCTGTGGCTGAGCTCTGTGTCAGAGGTACTTGCATAATATGTTTTAATGCAGGTGCTAGGCCCTATTTCATAATATGTTTTGATGCAGGTTACTGGAACCAAACTGGGACGCGCTGACTGGAGGTAGAGATGGGTTACGGGTGTTTGTACCACTTTGTGGGAAAACAGTCGATATGGCCTGGTAAGATACTTCTCTTATACTATATTACTGGTTATTTATATAACAATTTAATTATTTTCCCTCCAAGTTGTCGTATCTAAATTATCGCACAGTTGAAGTTGTATTTCGCTCCCGCTATAGTGAGTCAAATAGAACTTTATAAATACTAGTAGTCTATATCGTCATTGAAACAATAAAAATGATATAAAAATTAAAAAATTGTCAAGTTTGTAGAAAGTTTTCCCCTCAAAATATTTCACGCGGTAATAAAACGAATTATTAAAGGAACTCCTTGGAATGACATCAATATTGTTTTTTTATTTCGTACTGAAGTAGTGTATCCGACAGACCATGTTTTTATTTTTTCAGAGTTTTCAGATTTTTAAAAAATATTTTTTATCAACATGTATATGAATCCAGGGAAAACCTAAACAAACTTCTTGTATACCAAAAGGACGGTTGAATGTTCCCACGCCGTCGGCCCAGCATTGGGTCTGATAATCAGTGCTGCTGGTGTATATCCCCCTCCCCATGTCCTGACTTCAAGACACCAATTAGGGGCGACTGCTTTGATCCCACCGTCTAAGACGTAGAAATAATGTGGCATAAAATGCTGTAGGCCTATACTGCTGACTCGTTTTGCTTACATGGCCATATACGACCTGGAAATAAAACTAGTTCCGTTTTTTTCGGTCCTTCAAAATAGTTGTTTGACTTTTTTGTACTTTCAGTTCAGATCAGTAGGCTATATAGCTTCATATAAATTAAATTAGGAAAAAAGACAAAATTGAAAAAACTCATCCCACAGAGTTCTTTTAACAACAAAAGTCGAGCTTATCGCTTAAAGCTCTGTTGATATTTTGTTAGCGTCTGTCCTGGTGGGACCATCTGTTACCATGGCTACTACCTTTAATTTAAGGATAGATCGGTAATATACACCACTGAAATATTTGACCATCTGTACAGTATGTACATGTATACCACCGAAGATATATTTTTTAATTTTTACTTAAGTTTAAAATTGGATCTTTTGTCTACACGATAATTTGGAAGCTTTAAAAAGTTACCTCGATCGACGTTGTATAAATGTTTTGTGTTTGCTGGGAGGTGTTCAATAAGGTCATTTCCCGTCATTCAGTTAAACGTTGACGCAATGTTTTTTTGATGCTGGGCACTGTGCGCAACGCTGGCCCAGCGTTAAAACAAATGTAGTTTAATACATCGCGTATATTTACATGTTATATAATATTAGGTTGACAGTCTTCTTTCCAAAAGTTGTGAATTAAATCAGTGCTTTTAATACACCATAGTTAACCAGTCATTCACCAGGTGTCAGTGCTGTACTCAATTCACATGATAATACCACAAAACCAGTCAAATATCTCCTTTCAAGCAGTTTTTCGCGAGAAAACGTATTTTTCCCGCACTGCGCAACGCCTATTTTAACTGTATAATCAGACAACTAAGCATAACTAAACAGTCTGAAGTACAATTTGCTTGTCTTGTCTTATCAAAACACGACCACAGCCTGTCCGTCGCGCTACCTACTCACTCATCTTCGATATGAAAACATCACATTCTGTCCAGGGCGGGGGCCCTAGGGTAGTGGTTAGCACCGCTGCCACCATAGTGGTTAGCACCGCTGCCTTTCACGCCAGAGTCCGGGGTTCGGCTCCCGGTCTCGGCGATTTGAAAGAAACAAAATTGTTTCTTCCCCATCCACGTGTGAAAGTTAGTATTGTGGGGAGCCTCTGTGACCGAGAGGTAGCGAGCTCGGCCTCAGACCGCCAGGGCTAGAATTTCGAATCCTGTGTCTGGAGGACAGTGTCATCTCAATCATCTCACCATCCTCAGGAGGTTCTCCTGGCCCAGTTTAGCATATATGTGCACAAAGGTGGCCTAAAGCCCGATTCATTTCATTTTATTTACATTCTGTCCTCTTTTGACTTTTAGGGGATAGTTGTATTTTTTAGACCCTTTCTGGGTTAATAATTTACAGGTTATTTTTAATCTAAACTGTTATGTTGATAGCTACACTGCACGCCACCTCAGGCATTTAAGGTGAGTAGAGCACTGAGGAGTTTAGGTGATCGCTACCTTGTCAAATGGTTATATCATTAGCCACATCGCCTGGCTGAGCATAGTACTTAGGGAGGGGACCACGAATCAATCTTTTGGGGGGGGGGGGCTGTAGTATTTAAAAAAAATATATTTTGATTTCATTCTCGCTAAGAAAAAGCTCATTTGCATATGAGGATTGTTAAGATTAAACGAGTGGGTCAGAGTGCTCGTATCCTCTCTATACATGTTAAAGGGATGATAATTAACGAGGGGAAGCAACGAGCTTTTATTTAGGTCACGAAACTCAATAAGAGCTTGTTTTTTTTCTGGATGATAAAACGCGCCCCTGAATTCATGAAATAAATAATTGTCTGAAGGAATAAATTATGATCTCGATAAATTATTTGCTATAATACAGGCTTTAATATCATTAAAAGTGTATGTGTTTCTACAAAATGTGTCTGAACTGTAATTTATTCAATTATGTATCCAAAACTACTCTCCTTTAGACTTTTAGGAGAGAGTTGTATTTTTTTTGCCCACATGGTTGTGTAGTCACAATAAATATGTCAGCTATTAACTTATCGTCTTCATATTTCCACCCTCTTGAAGATGTATCTCGTTGCCGAGGATCCTTCACTCATGTCACCAGTGTCTCTACTTAAGACGTACTGTGGAACTCACTGATAAGTCAGTGAACGAGAATCCAAGCTTCAAGTACTTTGTAAATTGTTTATAATTTACGTAGATCTATCGGGTTTATTCATTCATTTTTATAGTTACCTCTTACAGCGTGGGACCGTCTTTATACGTCAGGATCTGACGTCTGTAGACGTCAGATTATGACGTATAAAGACGGTCCCCGCGCTGAATGAATTAAAATATTTATAACGGACGTAGACCCATAACATAGGTATTCAAATGTCCCACTTAATTGCTCGACATTTAAAGCTGGGAGTTGCTAACGCAATTTCCATTTTTAAGCGACAAAAAACAACGCCATTTACAGCTTTAAATGACGAAAAATAACGCAATTTCCAGCTTTAAATGACGAAAAACAACGCAATTTCAAGCTTTAAATGACGATTTTTTTTATAAGAATTAGGTTCATTGGTACCAAATTAAAGCTCATCATCTCTAGATTAAATGTAGACCAGGGTACATTTTTTAAAGCTCGATGAAAACGGCTAGAAGAGCTCAAAGATACGCCTACCCAAAATTTAAAGAAAATCATCACTTTTATTACATATACTCCTTCATCAAGGTGTCAATATTGGCATAAACCCGCGGAATTTGACACAGGAACTCCTTATAGTAAGCTTTGTGGTATTTCATAAGAGATCTACTTCGCATAAATTCAAGATGGCCCCTATATGATTTGCCAATTATCACCCGATGCCTCATAACCTTGGACGAAATAAAGATAGAAAAATGAATAAGGTATCAAAATAATCAGAATTTAATTGGCAGCACTATGAAATGATGGAAACATAAAGATTATATACACCTAACATATAATAGTAGCAATATTAATACTAAGAATAGGAGACAATAACGATCACTATATAGCCTATACAAAAGCATATAATAATAACAATATCAATGCTAAGAATGGGACAAATACAAAGCATATAACGCAATCATAATAATTTAAAACTAGACGGTATGACGATCATTATATACACCTGACATATTATAGTAATAATATATATAGAATATTATTATATTATATTATTGCCACTGTAGTCGTGTTTCTGTTGACAGGTTCGCGGAGGGAGGTCACACTCTAGTCGTGTTTTTGTTGACAGGTTGGTGGAGGGAAGTCACACTGTAGTCGTGTTTTTGTTGACGGTTGGTGGAGGGGGTCACACTGTAGTCGTGTTTTGTTGACAGGTTGGCAGAGGGAGGTCACACTGTTATCGGAGTGGAGATCGCCACAGAAGCCGTGGAAGAGTTCATGACGGAAAATAACTATACCTTCAAGGTCATCACTAAATCTCTACAAGGTCAGGAGGTCAAGGTTTATCAGGTAAACATTCACGACATTGCCATGGCGTAGTCAGGCAGACAACTGAGGTGGATTTTCTTTCTCTCATTTTCTGCGGCCTCCCAGGACATTTTTTTTCAAATCGAGAGCCCTTATCATGCTCATCCTGGCTTAGCCCCAACGTGGCTGGAACAAAACTTGAAACTGAGAGGGACTGGCCGAGGTTAACATCATTAAAAAATCGGTGATTTTATTTTTGCTTCTAAATATGATCATATTATATAAACATGTCCATAGACTAGAACTGCAAAAGTTTTTAAATCTCTGTGCTGGGCATTTTCCAGTAAAGGCTAGATATAGAGACGAAATTCCTGATATCTGATTTTGGGCAACCATGTCAAAAATAAGAAATACGGGAATTTCGTCTTTATATCTAGCCTAACTGGTAAACATGGTAAATGCGCAGCACAGAAATTTAAAAACTTTTGCAGTTCTGGTTTATGGAAATGTTTATATCATATGATCATATTAAAAAGATAAAATAAAATCACCGATTTTTGATGATTTTAGCCTGAGCCAGTCCCTTTAAACTGAATGTTTTAGCCACAGATTGCGCCCAGTCAAAATTGTGGGACATTTCTTTAGACGGTTATATCTAAGACTTGGCCTCAATTAAACAGGTCGATAATAGCTTGATTATGCAGTAACATTTCAGCTACATGATCGCAGGCCCAGCTCATTTGCCGCACGTCTTTTTTAAATTTTAATTATTTCAGCACGTCAGAAAGGGTTAATAATTAGTGTTGTATTCTTTATTGTAAAGCTTTCACTTTCACTTCTATCTAGTGTCTTGCTGAAACCTTTTGCTCTTTTGGTTTATATAAATGTATTTCAGCGCTGCGCTTTAAATGTTATACCACATAGGCCTACTTGGAATATCTAAAACGAGCACATTAGCATGTTTAGTGGTGATACATTAGTAGTATGTACTAAATGATTCACTATATATAAGATGTATTGTTAACAATATTACTATATTTTATCATTCATTTGAACCCTTATTAGGTAGAGGCATCCTGTCATTGGCAATGACAGGATGGGTAGAGTTAAATCTTACCGAGGAGACCAAAGGGTGTTTTTTTAATTTGGAATTATCATTAATGTCTTAGTTAGCTCGTTCTGCTTCATTTGAATACTATATGTTATGGGTCTACGTTCATTATTAATTCATCATTCTCTCAGCGCGAGGATCGCCTTTAGACATCAAAATCTGACGGCAGATTCTGACGTCTAAAGTCGATACCCGCGCTGAAAGGGTTAATAAAACAATGGAATTAAAGTTATAATCATTATTAGAATGCCTACTTCTATCTATAGTGTGTATTGTGTTTGTTTTAGGCTAACGAGAAGCCCGCCAGTATATACCAGTGTGATATATTCAAATTCTCAAGGTAAGACTTGGAATGTAAACACAGTTATTTAGTTATCACAAGAGAAGTAAAACATCAACTATTTATATTATTGTGTAATTAATCTCAGACATATTTATACTTGAACGTTTCAAAGTAAAACATTCAAGGTTCTTACCTTTAAAATTTAATGTGACATATCGTTCTGAATGATCGTCAGGATATCGTGGCTACAAGAATGCTATTTTTATCGTGCTATTTTAATCAGTGGCTTTAATATACATTTGGATACATTTCTGCTTGTTTTCATGACATTGCACACTAAGCAGACTGATCAAACAGATTGCTGCGATTCTGGCTAAATTCTAAATTTAGATAAAAAAAAAAGCTTAGCCCTTAAAGCGCTACATTTTTTAAAGTAAACCACGGAGACGAACGTTTGTATTCACCAGGTTTCAGCTGTTACATACTGTTCATTATTGGTAATTCTTGCAAATGCACGCCACGCATTCCCAGTGATAACAAAAGTGGAATGGTAATAGTGAGTGCATGCAGTTGTACTTCACTCTTTGCACTCTACAATTGACGGGATCCAGTTGTCGATGCCTTGAATCGCGGGAGTCAATGCATTGTACTGTTTGCCAAAATACTTCGTAGTGTGATTGTAACTTTGCACTAGGTATTATTATAAATTAGAAATCATTATTTGCAAATTAAGATAATCTATTTTGCATAACAAAATCTTTACCATTGATTTCTTAATGAAGTCTTTCAGTACAGGGAGCGATTTTAGACGTCAGAATTTGACGTCTTAATTAGTCGATCATTGATTGAAAGAATTGGAATATTAATAATGGGCGTAGACCCATAACATAGGTATTCAAATGAAGTGAAAAGAACTAACTGAGACATTTATAATTATTTCAATTTGAAAAAAGCCTTTCCTCTCCATGGTTTATGCAAAAATATTTCAGCGGTTTAAGGAGTAGCGCTTTACTATAGTGGAAGTCACATTAACTAGCGCATATTTTTCGCCAATTCCTCAGTCAATTCTCAACCGAAATTGTGAAATTGTATTTTTAAAGTCAGACTATTTACCATGTGATGCAATTCAAGGCTTTAAGCGGACTTTAAAAGGACTGGCCCAAGCTAAAATCATTAAAAAATCGGTGATTTTATTTTGCCTTCTTAATATGACCATATCATGTAAACATGTTCATAGACTAGAACTGCAAAAAAATTAATTTTTTCTGCTGCGCATTCACCAGTTAGGCTAGATATAGACGACGAAATTTCCGTATTTCTTATTTTTGACATGGTTGTCCATAATTTACTGAATTAATTTTGTTGAATATATCTCCAATGTTTTTTCGTGTCGCTAGCAGTTAAAGGTTTAATATTGTATTACAGAGAGTTGGAGTGTGGATTTGACGTGATATGGGATAGAGGGGGTCTGGAGGCCATCAACCCTTCACAGAGACCTGAGTAAGTAGATGAGAGATATACATATACCTGGAGGCCATCAACCCTTCACAGAGACCTGAGTAAGTAGATGAGAGATATACATATACCAGGAGGCCATCAATCCTTCACAGAGACCTGAGTAAGAGCCGAGAAATATACATATACCGGGAGGCCATCAATCCTTCCCAGAGCCCTGAGTAAGTAAACGAGAAATATACATATACCAGGAGGCCATCAACCTTCCACAGAGACCTGAGTAAGTACAGGAGAAATATACATATACCAGGAGACCATCAATCCTTTGCAGAGACCTGAGTAAGTACAGAAGAAATATACATATACCCGGAGGCCATCAACTCTTCACAGAGACCTGAGTAAGTACAGGAGAAATATACATATACCTGGAGGCCATCAACTCTTCACAGAGAATTGAGTGAGTACAGCAGAAATATACATATACCAGGAGGCCATCAACCCTTCATAGAGACCTGCGTAAGTACAGGAGAAATATACATATACCAGGAGGCCATCAACCCTTCATAGAGACCTGAGTAAGTACAGGAGAAATATACATATACCTGGAGGCCATCAACCCTTCACAGAGACCTGAGTAAGTACAGGAGAAATATACATATACCTGGAGGCCATCAACCCTTCACAGAGACCTGAGTAAGTACAGGAGAAATATACATATACCTGGAGGCTATCAACCCTGCACAGAGACCTGAGTAAGTACTGGAGAAACATACATATACCAGGAGGCCATCAACTCTTCACAGAGACCTGAGTAAGTACAGGAGAAATATAAATATACTTGGAGGCCATCAACCCTACACAGAGACCTGAGTAAGTACAGGAGAAATATACATATACCTGGAGGCCATCAACCCTTCACAGAGACCTGAGTAAGTACTGGAGAAATATACATATACCTGGAGGCCATCAACTCTTCACAGAGACCTGAGTAAGTACAGGAGAAATATACATATACCTGGAGGCCATCAACCCTACACAGAGACCTGAGTAAGTACAGGAGAAATATACATATACCTGGAGGCCATCAACCCTTCACAGAGACCTGAGTAAGTACAGGAGAAATATACATATAACTGGAGGCCATCAACCCTTCACAGAGACCTGAGTAAGTACAGGAGAAATATACATATACCTGAAGGCCATCAACCCTTTCACTGAGACCTGAGTAAGTACAGGAGAAATATACATATACCTGGAGGCTATCAACCCTGCACAGAGAACTGAGTAAGTACTGGAGAAACATACATATACCAGGAGGCCATCAACTCTTCACAGAGACCTGAGTAAGTACAGGAGAAATATACATATACCTGGAGGCCATCACCCCTTCACAGAGACCTGAGTAAGTACAGGAGAAATATACATATACCTGGAGGCCATCAACCCTTCACAGAGACCTGAGTAAGTACAGGAGAAATATACATATACCAGGAGGCCATCAACCCTTAACAGAGACCTGAGTAAGTAGACCAGAAATATACATATACCTGGAGGCCATCAACCCGTCACAGAGACCTGAGTAAGTAGACCAGAAATATACATATACCAGGAGGCCGTCAACCCTTAACAGAGACCTGAGTAAGTAGACCAGAAATATACATATACCTGGAGGCCATCAACCCGTCACAGAGACCTGAGTAAGTAGACCAGAAATATACATATACCAGGAGGCCGTCAACCCTTCACAGAGACCTGAGTAAGTACAGGAGAAATATACATATACCAGGAGGCCACCAACCCTTCACAGAAACCTGAGTAAGTACAGGGGAAATATACATATACCAGGAGGCCATCAACCCTCCACAGAGACCTGAGTAAGTACAGGGGAAATATACATATACCAGGAGGCCATCAACCCTTCACAGAGACCTGAGTAAGTACAGAAGAAATATACATATACCAGGAGGCCATCAACCCTTCACAGAGACCTGAGTAAGTACAGGAGAAATATACATATACCTGGAGGCCATCAACCCTACACAGAGACCTGAGTAAGTACAGGAGAAATATACATATACCTGGAGGCCATCAACCCTTCACAGAGACCTGAGTAAGTACAGGAGAAATATACATATACCTGGAGGCCATCAACCCTTCGCAGAGACCTGAGTAAGTACAGGAGAAATATACATATACCTGAAGGCCATCAACCCTTTCACTGAGACCTGAGTAAGTACAGGAGAAATATACATATACCTGGAGGCTATCAACCCTGCACAGAGACCTGAGTAAGTACTGGAGAAACATACATATACCAGGAGGCCATCAACTCTTCACAGAGACCTGAGTAAGTACAGGAGAAATATACATATACCTGGAGGCCATCACCCCTTCACAGAGACCTGAGTAAGTACAGGAGAAATATACATATACCTGGAGGCCATCAACCCTTCACAGAGACCTGAGTAAGTACAGGAGAAATATACATATACCTGGAGGCCATCAACCCTTCACAGAGACCTGAGTAAGTACAGGAGAAATATACATATACCAGGAGGCCATCAACCCTTAACAGAGACCTGAGTAAGTAGACCAGAAATATACATATACCTGGAGGCCATCAACCCGTCACAGAGACCTGAGTAAGTAGACCAGAAATATACATATACCAGGAGGCCGCCAACCCTTCACAGAGACCTGAGTAAGTACAGGAGAAATATACATATACCAGGAGGCCACCAACCCTTCACAGAAACCTGAGTAAGTACAGGGGAAATATACATATACCAGGAGGCCATCAACCCTCCACAGAGACCTGAGTAAGTACAGGGGAAATATACATATACCAGGAGGCCATCAACCCTTCACAGAGACCTGAGTAAGTACAGAAGAAATATACATATACCAGGAGGCCATCAACCCTTCACAGAGACCATTTTTTGACAATTTTGACAAAGGTACCCTTCTATAGCTGGCTTTCACATGCTATTTTACCATAAAAACCAGGGTATCGACACCTCATATGTGCAGATATTTGAAGATTTGACCGAGATTTGATACAAAATATGATTTTCGAACAATTTCGACAAAGGTACTTCCTTCCAGCTTTTTTGCTATGATGTTTATCTTGTTTTGGTCCCAAGACACCTAATTATGAGTTAAGTTCAACGGGATTCTATGTAAGCATTTTACAGACTATCATGATTAAAATATATATTTTTTATTTATTGTTTTTTTAGATACGCTACAATGATTCGAGACGTTTTGGAGGACACGGGTGTTTATTTGCTGATCACACACAATTATGATAAATCACTTAATAACACAGGTAAGTGAGCATTTAGTAACCCTTACAACGCTGAAATATTTTATTCAGCCATGGAGACCGAAGGCTTATTTTCAATCAGTTATCATCATAAATGTCTTAGTTACCTTTTTCCGCTTCCTATGTTGTTTTACAGGGCCCCCGTACAGTTTACCCCTGGACGACGTGAAAAGTATATTCCGTATGTATACATTCTATAACTCTTCTATGGTTTAATCTAAAATTAATATTTATTATCAAGTGAAAATAAATAATAATTCGTAGTAATTTTACATGTATGCTATAGTTATATTTTATGCATACATCAACCATTATATCAATAAAATCATAAAATATCATAAAATACACTGCAGTAGACCTACGGCCTATGTTCATTCGGAAAAAAATATGAGATTGTTCTGATGTATCTATTGATTTTTTTAATGATAGACAGATATATACTCACTCACTCACTCACTCACTCACTCACTCACTCACTCACTCACTCACTCACTCACTCACTCACTCACTCACTCACTCACTCACTCACTCACTCACTCACTCACTCACTCACTCACTCACTCACTCACTCACTCACTCACTCACTCACTCACTCACTCACTCACTCACTCACTCACTCACTCACTCACTCACTCACTCACTCACTCACTCACTCACTCACTCACTCACTCACTCACTCACTCACTCACTCACTCACTCACTCACTCACTCACTCACTCACTCACCCACCCACTCACTCACTCACTCACTCACTCACTCACTCACTCACTCACTCACTCACTCACTCACTCACTCACTCACTCACTCACTCACTCACTTACTTACCCACGCACTCACAGGGCAATAACGTTTCTAGATCTTTAATAAATGCGGCAATAAATGGTTATTTTGTTTATGTTTAGATGAGAGTTTTGATGTAAAGCTATTCCTAGATGTACCCGGTGATGTGGCCAGAGGTAAACAAGAAAAGGTGCCAGGATTCCTGACAGATCAGAAATTCACTTCTCAGTTATTTGTAATCAAACCCACAAAAGCTTAGATATAAACTTGTTGAAAATTAGTTTTTACATTCAATGGGTCTAGGAATGTTGCTATCAAAATTAGTTAAGGTGTACATATGTCCATGATTTGTTTTATATTGGTAACCGTTGTTCATGTTTTACATTGCCACAATATACAAATTGAGAAAATATGAGTAATTTTCGCCCACTTGAAGTTGTGTGTCGCGGTGGTGAGACACAGCTTCAATTAGATTAAAATGATAATTTTTCATCATAACGCTTTAACATTCGTTTGAAGCTTGGATTGCTAACGCAATTTTTTTTAGCTTCTAGTTTCCATTCATTTGAAGCTGGAATTGCTGACGCAATTGCCAGCTTCAAATGAATGGAAAAAAATTATAATCAGAACAGTCAATTATTCAAAAATGTAGACATTTCCCCAATTGAGGTATTAAAAAATGTAGACATTTTCTTTAATTGAATTATTTAAAAATGTAGACGTTTCATCAATTGAATTATAAAAACATGTAGATATTTCCATAATTGGATTATTCAAATATGTAGACATTTCCTTTATTGAATTATTCAAAAATATAGACATTTTCTTTATTGAATTATTAAAAAATGTCGACATTTCTTCAATTGAATTTATCCAAATATGTGGAAATTTCCTTATTTGAATTATTCAAAAGATGTAGACATTTCTCCAATTGAGCTATTAATAATGTAGAAATTTCCATAATTGAATTATTCAAAAATATAGACATTTCCCGAGCTGGATTATTCGAAAAGGTGGAAATTTCCTTAATTTAATTATTCAAAAATGTGGACAATTCTTCAATTGAATTTATTCAAAAATGTAGGAGTTTCTTTATCTGAATTATTCAAAGATGTAGACATTTCTCCAATTGAACTATAAAAGATGTAGACATTTCCATAATGGAATTATTCAAAAATATAGACATTTCCCCCAATTGAATTATTAAAAAATGTAGACATTTCCTTAATTAAATTATTTTAAAATGTGGACAATTTTCCAATTGAATTATTAAAAAGTGTAGACATTTCCTCAATTGAATTATTATTTTATAATTTTTAATTTTGGTGTCATTTAGTAAAAATTATACTGAACAATATTTTTGTTTATTGTGCTTGTCGCAGTTTCGGTATGTTGTGTATTGCTGGTTATGATGTGTTGTAATAAATCTATAACCAAGTAGTATTTACCGGAGTGTTAGCATTCAGTGGTCGTTGAATTTCTCCTAATTTGCGTCATGCATAAAATAATTTCGCATTAATTTTATATAATGAAATAACTATGTCCAGGTCAGGTATTTATTCATTACTGTGATGACACCACAGATGGTGCTATTCGCTGTAATTGAGTATATAATGAAGGTATGAATTAAAGCGATATCACATATTTTAATGAAAACTTAAAATAAACCTCTCATCTATAAATGCCCAAGCTTGCTATATTTCCACCACGATAATATGCTGAAAAAAAAATAAAGTCATTATTAACAGTGTTTGACATCAAGAAACGTTTTCTGACCATTCGTCAGATTTACTTTGACTGGTTGAGCTGTGACCTCAACTAATTCATCTGAAGAATGTAAAATTTGTCTGTGTTTAATATCACTTTCATATCTTTATTGAAAACTTAATTACAGCTCATGCGAGTGGCGCCTCCTGTCGTGAGATCTTCGAATTTGCACAGAAGTAAACTCCATAGTAAGCCTGTGCTGTCATATATTACGAATATATGCGGCACCGGCGGTTAAAGGGTTAAAGCGCTGAATTTTTTTTATAAAAATCATGGAAACCGAAGGTTTTTTTTCAATTTGAAAGCATCATAATTGTCTTAGTCAGCTCTTTCTGATTCATTTGAATACCTATGTTAGGGGTCTACGGCCATTTTACTCTTACAGTGCGGGGATCACCTTTAGACGTCAGAATCTGACGTCTACATACGTCAGATTTAGACGTCTAAAATCGATCCTCGCGCTGTAAGGGTTAAAGGGTGACCGAATAAAAAACGAAGACGGTGGGCCAACATTGCCCCAGCATTAGGTCAATGTCGTGTGTTTGCTGGGCAAAAAACACTATCCTTTAACAAAGCACGTTATTTTAACCCTTTAAGCCCTCACGATTCATTAAAGCATCATTTTACATACCTGAAAACAGACTTAATTTCCCAACAACTAGGGGTTTTAAAATGTAAATTTCCATTATACTGGTTTACCAATACATGGCAATTTTCTTTATTTTCTCACCCAATTATAATCATCCTCATCCACTACAAGTCGAGAATTGTGACAGCAATACCGGCTTGTATTGGATGAATATGACAGCGGTAAATTCTGACTTGAAAGAATTAGGCATGTTAAATAATGACCCCAAATTGGGGACTAAAAAATTTATAAGCTCACCTTAAAGACGAAAGGAGAGCTCAATATGAACACTCAAAGTCAAAAGACTTAACATTAGGTGAAAATTTGCGATTATTTATCATAAAAAGAGGCAAACAAATTGTTCTTCAACATGTGGTTCTGTTCATATTGATTTCTACATAATCTTTCATTACTTGAATCACTTATTATGAAATTTAGGTAGATAAGTTGAAAATCTACATCACACTGTAAATTAATTTAGTGTACAGTGCAACAAAAACACTTTATCTCATGTAAATAAAGTATGGTAGCGGGATTGAGTGTTACGAATTAAATACATACCTGACACCTGGTGAATGACTCGGGTAACCATTCAAGCGCTAAGCACGATAAGAGTCGTTTTAAATCAATTTTATTGGCCAAATACATCTTTGCTATTTAGATAGAAACGAGTGTTTCAACATCAAGATTTGCAAATGTTTGTTCTCAATTTAAGCATACAATTATGAGTATTATGTAGAAGTTGTGGGTAGCGATAGAGAGAGACAACTCGGTGTATATCTCACCCCCGGATCTCACCGCATGGTAGGCCTACATGTAGGCCTATTGTAAACGTGCACACTTCGTCTATAGCAAGGGCGGTTGACCCATTATAAATGTGTGCACTATCTTAGTAAATTTTGAGTGTCATATATTTTCGCAATTTTGATCGATGTTCAGCAATTTAGTCTGGACCCGCCACTGTATAGGTTAGTAATATTCAATAATACACAGTTGTCTAAAAATTGGAACGAGTATCGTAATGGTCAGAGCTGTAACAGCACGGGACGAATCATATTTCTCTAACCGAAGACAATTCGTGGTATTGAATAACAAATCATCCACGTACAAAATTAAACCTCCTGGTAATTATTTTTGGCCATTTTTTTACATTAATAATCATTTTGAAGTGATATTTACTTATTCGCAGACGAAAAGGCCTAATTGTTTCATTACAGCAACTAGTAGCCTATCTTAAATAGAGATCTTTTGACTATCTCATGCGGGGCTAAAAATGGCTAAATCTCTATAAACCCCATACAATACAAAGCAATGCTTTTCTCTCGTAAGCGTAAAAAGTCCCCTGATGATCATTCCTTGTTTGGATGGCACATGCCTATTACGTGAAATCACACGAACGCCTCTGATTTGAACCGTGAAGTGACTTGCCGTGGTCTCTATATACATATCAAAACAATATGCAATTAATCTAAACAGAGACAATAGCTCTTCTTTAATCCTATAAATTTAAACTCAAGCAAAGTTATATTTCATATACATATAAGACAACTCCTGGAATGTATAGTTTTCGACGGCTGTACAGAGCACGCCATGTCACAGCTCTGAAATATTATCACTTTCTATCACATGTGCCAAACAGGAAAGACGTAATACAGAAAAGGGGGAAAAATGGGGGGTAAAATGAGGGTAATAACTATAACGTTAGAGTTATTTGACCTAGATTTATAAAATTAGTTATCAAAACATATGTTTTAGCCCCCGGAGAGTCTATAGATATAATTTATATTATTCTTAGTCACCCCTTCATCCACAAAAGTGGTCAATATGAGTAGTAATAACCATAACCTACGAGCCATTCATAATATTTGTTATAGATCTATCATCAGTGATTTTTTTAAATCATTAAAATTCGGCAAGCTTTCCAAATCCAACCAACAACAACATTTATATGATGCGTTAAATTCTAACCACCCTTTCATCCCAAAAAGAGGTAAATAAAAATGGAATGGTGGGGTATTTGATAGCCCCAATTATAAGTTTTTAACATCGATTCATAAAATTATTATCCAAACATACATTTTAGCACCAGAGAAGTCTATTAAAATAACTTGTATTAATCTTTAACCTGTTAACCAACCTTTAATCCCCAAAAGTGGTAATTAGTGTACAATTGAGATAATAACCATAACTTATGAGCTATTTCATCTGAATTCAACAATTTGGTATCCAGGTATTTGTTTTAGAACCGGGGGAACATATAAAACATTTTTAAGATTCTGCCACCACCCTTGAATCACCAACAAAAAGATTTAGATGTTGCTGTGAAATCATTTGTAACCATTTAACCCACCCTTTCTTCCCCAAAAGTGGTAAATAAGGGGAAAATAGGGACACTAACTAAACTAAAACCTCGACTCATAAACTTTCTGTCCAGATATATTTTAGCATTAGAGAAAAAGAATAAAGCATTTTTTTTACAAATTGCGACCATCATTAATACCCGAAAAGAAAATTGAATATGATGCTGTCAATCGTTTATTCATTCTCCTCCCGTCTTATTTTACAACATAAATTAACAAATATAAACATACAAATATATACTGTAGATCTGGTAATTTTCGCGTTTTAAAATTTTCGAGAATTTCGGCACTTTTCACAAAGTTTAGAATTGGCGAATTTTTATTTTTCTTTAGTAGCGCTATTATGATAATATTTTTTACGAGATTCTTGAACTCGCGATTTAAGCCAGGAGAAAGCGTATAGTAGCATTCACCATTTTCTTGGCATTCACAGATGCAATAAAAAACCCATACGCGGCAGTATGGGGTCATAAAAATTCACACAAGCTTCCCTAAAAGGCAAAAGGAGAGCTCCCACTTGTATCATAACCTTCTTGAATGCAGTCGGAGTCTGTGTCTTTATGAGCAAAGCAAACAAATTGTTCTTCAAACTCAGGTTTTGTCGATAATAATTTATACAAACTGCCTGACTATTTGGGTCACTTATTGTACACATTGGGCAAAATGTAGTAAATCATCATTCTCCGATACATTTTTTGTTTAAAAGTGAAACTAAATTAAGTTATCTAATAAAAAAGTAAATAAAGCATGATAGAGTGAATGGATCAAATGCACTACTGACACCTGGTGAATGCCTCGTTTAATCTTGTATTATAGTCTCACTATACAAAATAAATGCTGGCATCGCATACCAAGTGAATATTCCTAGTTACGATATTTTTGTAATATTCCAGCCACTTCCAGCAGCCTAAAGGGCATGTCACACCTTGGCGATCAGCGTCAACGATCGCGTAACGCACGGAAAAATATTTAAAAATTTTGAAAACTCTGGCAATTTATGGACTCTCATGATCCCGAACGATTGTCTAGCGTACATAAACGCATGAGTAGCGTAAGAGTAGCGTGATTGACGACTGAAGAACGCACACCACATTATCCGTGATTCTATTGCCAGCGATCACCAGCGACAGCCAGCGTTGGAGTAGCGCATGAGTAACGCATGTATAACGCACTTCACGAATGGAGAGCGACTGCTAACGTGTGCTCGACGTTCCACAACGCACAGCTACGATCACATGATTTATTTTTAAAACCACGAGTTTTTACTGCAGTATTGCATTGGTTTAAGTAGAATTCTAGCGGTAAATTTATCCCTTAAATACGCTGAGCCATGCGAAAGTATATTGAAGTTTCAAACAAAGATTTGTCAGAGGGTTGAGAAGTGTTTTGGTATAAATTATTTCGAATTGGACATTTTCTCGTGTTAAAAGCCTTTTTTTCAAAGAAGAAGATTTTAAACATCTAATATTATTTTTGATCAGCTGATCACAACGTTTTATAAATGCGCCTAATTTTTATAAAGATTGATACAATTGTGAATCTGTTGTTTATCATTACCAAGAATTTATAACTTTATTTGTATGGTTTTAAGTGATTCACCAGGAAGTGAATACATATATATGTATATGGTCTCACCACCCTGAATAAGCCGAAATCACGGCAGGTGTATACTAATGATGGAATCATCACACAAAATATTTTCAATGCGGCTGTTTCAACCTCTGTTGAATTCAAAACAAATACAAAGAAGTTATATTTCTGTGAATATTTAATAAGTACACAATGTCTCCTCATCCCAGATATCAGATATAACTGTTTCGTGATAATCTGACAGGGATACAGTGGGTTAAAAGGATGTGTGTCTGGTCTGGGAAAGAGGGTATGAATTTAAGCGTAATTTGAACTATGGTGACCTTTTTGCACACTAGGGGGCCTAGCTCAAAATCTGTCTGAGTAGCAGCCCCTTATCGGAGCTTTTTTTGAAAATTCACAGTTCAGGCTTCATTATGATATGCTGCACTAGATAGGGGAGAGGGCAAAAAGAAGTAAAATCGGCCCGTGGAATTGAGGCATTTTACATGTATTTCAATGAGACTGGCATTTGGGGTGGTGAGACCATGAGTATGCAGAAGGCTATTCAGGTTTTCTTGGTTTAATTGAATATTCCGACTGGTTAATACAAAAAATGGCACTTTAAACCTATATGAAATGGATGTCTATCGTCGCTGCAATAAAAAAAGCCACAATTTTGCTTAGAAAGTGTACAATTGAGAAAATGGTAGGATAACTAAGCCTAAAAGAGATCTGTGGAGGTCGTGTTTTGAGGATAATTCATGGATGAAATACTTGATTTGTAATTTGAGAGTCATATGGGAGCAAATAAAAAATCAAATATAACGAATTTGAGAGCGCATAATAATAAAAACAGTTCACCCTAATGTATATGTCCTCTTTCATCAACATTTTTAAAAATAAAAAGTTACCATGACAACTTTTCGTGACGAAATAGTGGCGGGAATAGTAACTCTATTTAAATATTGTATGCACAGCGACATTTACGAAAAACGGACTGATTTTCAGTACATCTATAATTTTTCAAAGTGCTGCCAGGGCAACAGTTTTTACAAGATCTACTTAATTCAAAAAAAATATTGCTCAGAACAAATTGAATCTTCATCCCAGGCTGAAAAAAAGTTACCAACTACATATACAATATGGTCTCACCACCCTAAATAAGCCGAAATCACGGCAGGTGTATACTAATGATGGAATCATCACACAAAATATTTTCAATGCGGCTGTTTCAACCTCTGTTGAATACAAAACAAATACAAAAAAGTTATATTTCTGTGAATATTTAATAAGTACACGATGTCTCCTTCATCCCGGATATCAGATATAACTGTTTCGTGATAATCTGACAGGGATACAGTGGGTTAAAAGGATGTGTGTCTGGTCTGTGAAAGAGGGTATGAATTTAAGCCTAATTTGAACTATGGTGACCTTTTTGCACACTAGGGGGCCTAGCTCAAAATTTGTCTGGGTAGCAACCCCTTATCGGAGCTGTTTTTGAAAATTCACAGTCCAGGCTTCTTTATGATATGCGGCACTAGATAGGGGGGAGGGCAAAAAGAAGTAAAATCGGCCCGTGGAATTGAGGCATTTTACATGTATTTCAATGGGACTGGCATTTGGGGTGGTGAGACCATATATATATGCCCATTATGATTTATAAGCAATATTAGTAGAGCGATTGAGCAACGCTCTCTTAGCGTGTACAACGATAGAGTAACGTTTCCCTGCCGTGTACAGCGACTGAGTAACGTTCCCCTAGCGTGTAAAGCGATCGACTAACGCTCGTCTATAGCGTCTCCTCTTACACGCTGGTGTGCGTTGAAAGTTTTGAACCTGTTCAAAACTCTGAACCTGATCAACAACGATCGCTAAACGCACACGGCGATAGCATAACGATTGTCTAGCGATGATCACCAGCGTTCGCCAGTGTTCGGCTGATTTTTTCGTGCGATCGTTGAGGCTGATCGCCAAGGTGTGACAGGCCCTTTAGAAAGAAAATTATATAATTTTTCGAACTAATCATGTTGTATATAGTCATGTACGTATGTTCATTTTAATGACACATAAGTCCGCATAGACTCACCGTCGTCAATAAATATCTATCTATCTATATAGTTTTTAGACCTAAAACGCAAAAATAGACAAATATGAGTAATTTTCACCAACTTGAAGCTGTGGGTCGCGAAAGCGAGACACAACTTCAAGTGGGTGAAAATATAAATTATTTAAAGCGACACAATCAGGCTAAAAGCATAAGAGATCGGTAATTTTGTTTTGGCCGCTTAATGTTAATATGACCATATGATGTAAACATGTCCATAGACTCCATAGACTCTCTATATCCCGCTTAACTGGTAAATGCGCAGCACAAAAAATAATAGCTTGTTTACATCATATGGTCATATTAAGAAACCAAAATACATTTACCGATTTTTTAATGATTTAGCCTGATTGTGTAGCCTTACTATAGCGCTTTAAGGGTTTAGAGTGGGCCGCGTCGCAGACGATGAGTCTTTTGTTAGTGGGGTGGGGGGTGATTGATAACGTTTTTCCAGCACGTGAGCCCGAGTCAATTAATTATGAAAAATATGACTGTAACTTTTTCATATAACGTGATGGAGGGTTTGTAGATAATGGTGTTCGTTGGGGGCAGTGCAACTGCCACAACCACAATGTAGCCTACTGGAAATATGCATTTTTAGTGTAACGTTATCTCAAAATAAATTAATAAATGTATGATTTATATCAGGTAGACCGTTCTAATTAAGTACCAAGGATTAAATATCGTTCTAAGAGTCTTGAGAAGGTTAACACATATTTCGCTAAGTTGATTTATTTATTGTTTCAACCACTTGAGGCTGCGTCTCGCTAATGCGATCCACAACCTCATAGGTTTTTAATGTGACACCAAACATTTACAATAATTGATGTCTAAACAAACATTTCGTTTGCAATAACTTTTGCTGATTTAATCGGCTAATAAAATCGATTAGGAACTATTTTTGTCGTGACAAGAATGAAATTAATCATGTTTATAGAATGGAATTACTGTTTTAGCTGAAAAAATATAGTTGAAAAATCATGATGAAAAAAAACGATGAAATATTGATGTATAAACCATGGAGACCGAAGTGTTTTCTTCGATTTAAAATCATCACAAATGTCTTAGTTAGCTCATTTGAATACCTATGTTATGGGTCTACGGCCATAAGAAATATTTGTAATTATTTTAGTGCGGGGACCTCCCCATGCTGAAACGGTTAAGTATATGACATGTCATTTTTAAGAAGTAACTTTTGGGATGCGGATGATAAGATATGTAAACGGTGTTCATTTGAGTGCGATATGGGAAAATACAGCACTCGTCCAATGAATAAGGTGTGAGCCTTTAGGCGAACACCTTATTCATTGAACATGTGCTGTATTTTCACATATGGCACTAAAAATGAACAACATTTGTTTTTTCTCTCACGATCACGTCACACATGACATAACTGTCATAGATTGCTGTCATAGTAGGGCGGATTTTGGGTCGAACCGTCACGGTTTCACTTGATTTGGGCCATAATCCGCGCTACTACTGTTCAAACTACAGTTAGGGTGCGATATGGGCTGATACCGATATACGTCTCATAGTGAAAATTACTGCGCAGAGTGTGAGAATAACCATTAAGGCCATCACCTGTGGTAGGTTAAATATAGTATATTATTGATTGTAGTGGATGTTTTTTTAAAACAACTCATATTGACATCTAGTGATATCGTAAAAATGATACCAGACGAAATGTGTTAAGCAATTATTTCAGTCGATTTTATGTGTTAGCAAATAAACATAACAAAATTTTATTTTCTCCAATCAAAATTTATGCTACTGTAATTTCCATTAATAATTAGTTTTGTGACAGCCGAACTTGAGAGGTAAAAAAAAAAAGATATTTTAAAAAACTTTGGGACATTTTTTTTTACAAACTAATTCTGAAAATGGATTCTGTCTTGGATATATTTTCGGGGGGCGCCTATCATCACTTGTGGTAGGTTCAAATATCAAGTATTCTTGAGAATTTTTTTTTAAAACGACCTAGGCCTACTGGCTTGATATATGGTGATATCGTCAAAATGCTAGAAGGCGATAGTCGATTTGAGTCGAGTCGATTTTATGTGTGAGCTATTGAACATAACTAAATAACTAAATAACTAAATTTTATTTTCTCTAATTGAAATCTATGTTACTGTAAATTCCATGAATAATTTGTTTGTGACAGGGGAACATAAAAGGTAAAAATGAAAAAAAAAGCTTGTTTAAATCAATTTTGGGACAGTTCTGAACAGATAATGTCTTATATATTTTCCCGGAGCGTATCTTTTCCATTTATTCATCAATTTAAAGCGCTACATTAGCAAATGTATTTGTTTACCCACCTGAAGTCGTGTCTCGCTACCGCGAACCTCAACATCAAGTGTGTAACAACTACTTATATATATACAATTAAAGCGACTAAATCAGGCTAAAATCATAAAGAGATCGGTAATTTTATTTTGGCTTTTTAATACGTCCATAGACTAAAACGGCAAAAGTCTTCTTTTATATTTTTGTTTGTTTGCGCCTTTAACCAGTTAAGCGAGATATAGAGACGAAAGAAGCCAGAATAAAATTACCGATTTTTTTATGATTTTAGTCTGATTGTGTCGCTTCAACATCAAAACATATGCCAATGTAACAAATTTTGTAAACATTTCTCTTTCAAATTGTATTATCTGTTGGACAAATAAAAACAAACAAAAAAAAAAGTTACCAACTACATATACAATATGGTCTCACCACCCTAAATAAGCCGAAATCACGGCAGGTGTATACTAATGATGGAATCATCACACAAAATATTTTCAATGCGGCTGTTTCAACCTCTGTTGAATACAAAACAAATACAAAAAAGTTATATTTCTGTGAATATTTAATAAGTACACGATGTCTCCTTCATCCCGAATATCAGATATAACTGTTTCGTGATAATCTGACAGGGATACAGTGGGTTAAAAGGATGTGTGTCTGGTCTGTGAAAGAGGGTATGAATTTAAGCCTAATTTGAACTATGGTGACCTTTTTGCACACTAGGGGGCCTAGCTCAAAATTTGTCTGGGTAGCAACCCCTTATCGGAGCTGTTTTTGAAAATTCACAGTCCAGGCTTCTTTATGATATGCGGCACTAGATAGGGGGGAGGGCAAAAAGAAGTAAAATCGGCCCGTGGAATTGAGGCATTTTACATGTATTTCAATGGGACTGGCATTTGGGGTGGTGAGACCATATAGATATGCCCATTATGATTTATAAGCAATATTAGTAGAGCGATTGAGCAACGCTCTCTTAGCGTGTACAACGATAGAGTAACGTTTCCCTGCCGTGTACAGCGACTGAGTAACGTTCCCCTAGCGTGTAAAGCGATCGACTAACGCTCGTCTATAGCGTCTCCTCTTACACGCTGGTGTGCGTTGAAAGTTTTGAACCTGTTCAAAACTCTGAACCTGATCAACAACGATCGCTAAACGCACACGGCGATAGCATAACGATTGTCTAGCGATGATCATCAGCGTTCGCCAGTGTTCGGCTGATTTTTTCGTGCGTTACGCGATCGTTGAGGCTGATCGCCAAGGTGTGACAGGCCCTTTAGAAAGAAAATTATATAATTTTTCGAACTAATCATGTTGTATATAGTCATGTACGTATGTTCATTTTAATGACACATAAGTCCGCATAGACTCACCGTCGTCAATAAATATCTATCTATCTATATAGTTTTTAGACCTAAAACGCAAAAATAGACAAATATGAGTAATTTTCACCAACTTGAAGCTGTGGGTCGCGAAAGCGAGACACAACTTCAAGTGGGTGAAAATATAAATTATTTAAAGCGACACAATCAGGCTAAAAGCATAAGAGATCGGTAATTTTGTTTTGGCCGCTTAATGTTAATATGACCATATGATGTAAACATGTCCATAGACTCCATAGACTCTCTATATCCCGCTTAACTGGTAAATGCGCAGCACAAAAAATAATAGCTTGTTTACATCATATGGTCATATTAAGAAACCAAAATACATTTACCGATTTTTTGATGATTTAGCCTGATTGTGTAGCCTTACTATAGCGCTTTAAGGGTTTAGAGTGGGCCGCGTCGCAGACGATGAGTCTTTTGTTAGTGGGGTGGGGGGTGATTGATAACGTTTTTCCAGCACGTGAGCCCGAGTCAATTAATTATGAAAAATATGACTGTAACTTTTTCATATAACGTGATGGAGGGTTTGTAGATAATGGTGTTCGTTGGGGGCAGTGCAACTGCCACAACCACAATGTAGCCTACTGGAAATATGCATTTTTAGTGTAACGTTATCGCAAAATAAATTAATAAATGTATGATTTATATCAGGTAGACCGTTCTAATTAAGTACCAACGATTAAATATCGTTCTAAGAGTCTTGAGAAGGTTAACACATATTTCGCTAAGTTGATTTATTTATTGTTTCAACCACTTGAGGCTGCGTCTCGCTAATGCGATCCACAACCTCATAGGTTTTTAATGTGACACCAAACATTTACAATAATTGATGTCTAAACAAACATTTCGTTTGCAATAACCTTTGCTGATTTAATCGGCTAATAAAATCGATTAGAAACTATTTTTGTCGTGACAAGAATGAAATTAATCATGTTTATAGAATGGAATTACTGTTTTAGTTGAAAAAATATAGTTGAAAAATCATGATGAAAAAAAACGATGAAATATTGATGTATAAACCATGGAGACCGAAGTGTTTTCTTCGATTTAAAATCATCACAAATGTCTTAGTTAGCTCATTTGAATACCTATGTTATGGGTCTACGGCCATAAGAAATATTTGTAATTATTTTAGTGCGGGGACCTCCCCATGCTGAAACGGTTAAGTATATGACATGTCATTTTTAAGAAGTAACTTTTGGGATGCGGATGATAAGATATGTAAACGGTGTTCATTTGAGTGCGATATGGGAAAATACAGCACTCGTCCAATGAATAAGGTGTGAGCCTTTAGGCGAACACCTTATTCATTGAACATGTGCTGTATTTTCACATATGGCACTAAAAATGAATAACATTTGTTTTTTCTCCCACGATCACGTCACACATGACATAACTGTCATAGATTGCTGTCATAGTAGGGCGGATTTTGGGTCGAACCGTCACGGTTTCACTTGATTTGGGCCATAATCCGCGCTACTACTGTTCAAACTACAGTTAGGGTGCGATATGGGCTGATACCGATATACGTCTCATAGTGAAAATTACTGCGCAGAGTGTGAGAATAACCATTAAGGCCATCACTTGTGGTAGGTTAAATATAGTATATTATTGATTGTAGTGGATGTTTTTTTAAAACAACTCATATTGACATCTAGTGATATCGTAAAAATGATACCAGACGAAATGTGTTAAGCAATTATTTCAGTCGATTTAATGTGTTAGCAAATAAACATAACAAAATTTTATTTTCTCCAATCAAAATTTATGCTACTGTAATTTCCATTAATAATTAGTTTTGTGACAGCCGAACTTGAGAGGTAAAAAAAAAAAGATATTTTAAAAAACTTCGGGACATATTTTTTTTACAAACTAATTCTGAAAATGGATTCTGTCTTGGATATATTTTCGGGGGGCGCCTATCATCACTTGTGGTAGGTTCAAATATCAAGTATTCTTGAGAATTTTTTTTTAAAACGACCTAGGCCTACTGGCTTGATATATGGTGATATCGTCAAAATGCTAGAAGGCGATAGTCGATTTGAGTCGAGTCGATTTTATGTGTGAGCTATTGAACATAACTAAATAACTAAATAACTAAATTTTATTTTCTCTAATTGAAATCTATGTTACTGTAAATTCCATGAATAATTTTTTTGTGACAGGGGAACATAAAAGGTAAAAATGAAAAAAAAAGCTTGTTTAAATCAATTTTGGGACAGTTCTGAACAGATAATGTCTTATATATTTTCCCGGAGCGTATCTTTTCCATTTATTCATCAATTTAAAGCGCTACATTAGCAAATGTATTTGTTTACCCACCTGAAGTCGTGTCTCGCTACCGCGAACCTCAACATCAAGTGTGTAACAACTACTTATATATGTACAATTAAAGCGACTAAATCAGGCTAAAATCATCAAAAAATCAGTGATTTATTTTGGCTTTTTAATACGTCCATAGACTAGAACGGCGAACGGTTTTTTTGTGTTGCGCCTTTAACCAGTTAAGCGAGATATAGAGACGAAAGAAGCCAGAATAAAATTACCGATTTCTTAATTTTAGTCTGATTGTGTCGCTTTACCATAAAAAAATATGCCAATGTCACAAATTTAGTAATCATTCCTCTTTCAAATTGTAATATCTGTTGGACAGATAAAAGCGATTAAAAGTGGCAATAGACGTCACTAGCGCTTTAACCCTTACAGTGCGGGGATCGACTTTAGTCGTCAGAATCTGACGTCTGTAGACGTCAAATTCTGACGTCTAAACTCGATCCACACACTGTAAGTGTAAAACTATTTCTAATGGCCGTAGACTAAGAGCATATATATTCAAATGAATCAGAAAGAGCTAACTAAGACGTTTATAATGGTTTCAAATTGAAAGAAACCCTTTGGTCTCCATGGTTTTCATTAAAAAAAGTCAGCGCTTTAAAGGTTAAATGTTAACCCTTGTCATACTAGACCTGTAAAATAGGGTTCCAAACATGTTTCAAAACAAATGAAAGGCAACCGCAAATGATAAAATAATTACTTGTGATCAGGTCATCAAATAACGCTAGCTAAATTTGGGATTCGTCTAGTTTTCATGAGAAATAAAGTATTTTTAGTCATTTGAAGCTGGATTCGCATTAACATTTCCAGCTTTAAATGAATGAACAATAGAAACATCAACCCTTCAAGTGCTGAATATTTTTCCATTTGAAATCATCATAAATGTCTTATTCAGGTCATTCCGATTCATTTGAATACCTATGTTATGGGTCTATGGTCATTATAAATAGTTTTACCATCACAGCGCGGGGATCGACTTTACGGAAATGTCATGTCATACTTCGACTTTCCGACTTTTAATTTTGTCATCAGGAAAATAAGAAATCTCAAACAACGTGCACATCTGTATACTGTTTTATTGATATATGATGATAATAATAATAATAATTAACAGTAAATTAGTCGTAATCGGAATATATACACCATTTTATAAACGATATGTGATACAGAATGCAATAGACAGCTTCACCCTTGCATAGGTACACTCATTCCAGGCACACCTTACATGACGCGATTGGGCCAGTTCCGGTTCTATACCGGCTGCTACCGACAGTAAGGGCCATGGTTTCATACAGTCATCTCAGGCATACCTCATATTACTGTCACACACAAGCGGCGAGTCTGTGGACAATCAATGTAAAGGCTGGAAAAAAGACATTATACTAATCTGTACATCAATGATGCAAATTCTCTTCAATTATCACTTTGGGTTGTCATAGATAACTTGATCCTTTTGGGCGCCATATTGGGTTATTCAAATTTCAACACACTTGAAGTTATGTCTCGCTACCGCGAGCCAAAACTTCAAGTGAGTAAAATTACTCATAAATTTTCAATTTGATATATAAATTTGCTTTTCTGGCTAATAAACCGAATAATTTACCCCCGAAAAATGTGGTAGTGTGAGTAGTAGGCCTACAAACACATCAAGTCGTGATTCGAGTCAAATAACAATGAAAGAAGGATTACAATTGAAAAACAGCATTCAGATTTCAAATCCACATGCAATATTGTTCCACTGTTGCGCTGCTTAACAAATATTTATAGATTTTAATATTGTAGTCAAAATCATCTGTATGTGTTTGGAATGACATATATGTCATTAGAGCGTAGAACTGAACTGTTGCGTGTGATTAATCTTTCTAAAAGAGATGACATAACTTATATTAAACTGATTGGTTGTGTTCATGTAATGAAAAATTCGTTTCACGAATACGAAGGAGTGTAAACCAAATTAATTTTGTTTGACTTTGTTGTGGAGTGACAAGAAAAATACCTATATCTTTTGCATGTAATAACATTTCTGTTTCTAGGCCCGCATATAAACGGTTTCAAAGTAGTTTCATTGCAAACAAATAAAACTGAAATTGGTCAAATATTTTTTGTTGTTCAGTGATTGAAATAATTCAATTAGGGAGATTTTATGTTTCATAAGTATATATATTTGTCGTCATTTGATGATCGAAATCGCAGCAGCAATTCCAACCGCAAAAAAGAACGAAGGGCTTTAAGCGATATTTTAATAGCAAAGTTAGTTTGGAAATAATTTTAAAAGACAATACTTTTAAGTAAAATACTATCACTTATGGGATATCAGGGTAATTATTTTAAAGTCTGTTCAGCGAAATCGTTCTTTGAGAACTTTGAGAAAGTACCAATCTTGCTACAGATGTTACACGACCTTGGGGCGACATCGTACATTGACAAGGTAGCAATATATCTTCTTTTTACACATTCAAGTATCTTTCAAATATAACAATATAAAAAAGTGCAGTTCATATTCACATCTGTGTTTTTACATACCGTACATGCATAAAATTACGAAAGATGTTTAAGGTTAACAAACACACAAATAACGGTAACTAGATTAGCACAGACGGCCATTTCGACAAACAATAGCGAAGATGGAATAACAAATTATTTAAGAAACCAAACGTTCTCATTTATGATATATAAACAAGTAAGATGAAATGACCAACTAGGAATTGATAGTAACTGTTGTTGTTATAAATGTCAGGAATTCAGAAATATACTATAAACATTAAGGCTAAATGTGTTTTCAATGACAATACAAATACACAGAGATAGTCTTTGGTAAATGATAAAGGCTACTTTGTCAGCTTTACTGTAGTATGTGCGAATCGCTATACCACAATTTATTGATTTATATAGAGAATTAATCAAGTGATTGTAACCCTCACAGAGCTAAACACGATTATAGTCATTGTAAATGTGTTATTAGCAACTTTAATCACTGCTACTGGAATGAATTGGTTGCTTAAGAATCAACATTTGAAAATTGTTGGTCTCAAATTAAACACGTATGAGTAATTTTTACCCACTTGAAGTTGTGAATCGCGGTGGCGAGACACAACGTCAAGTGGGTGAAAATTTACATTTTTAGTGTATCGCTTCAATGGTTGAAGAGTCACTATCTTGCGTAGACCATTTGGAGATGTAATTATATTGTTTCATTGTATTTTGTTACATAACATCTTCTGGTAGAAAACCATGTTTAAAAAATGTTTTCTTCCATTACACCCTTCGCTCTTTTATTTGAACGTTTTCCATGCATGCACAGTCAATCCTGAGACGCTAAAACAATTGGTAATGGTAGTGATTACGAATAGTAAGCAAGTAATCAATACAGTTTTCAACAATTTCATCAAGGAATACCTAAAGATACACATTTGAAATAAAAATGGAAGATGCTCTCAACTTTCAATTGACTGCTAAACTGATGTAACAATAATCTACGTTTGGGCTGATATAGAATCCTCAATAGGTAAAATACCTTCTTCACAAACACATGCCAATGCCAGGAGGGTATTTCTTCCATTATTTTAAGTGAAATAGGTTATCCGTTATATAACCAGACATACATTTAAGCCAATTAATGACGCTGAACGTTACGTCACATTTTGATTTGATCAATGACAACATCACAGTTTTCTGCTGCCCACTAATGATGCATGGGCCCCAGAATAAAATGTAGTAGATGCAGCTCCGAGTGGAAATATAGCTGTTATAGAATAAATATTTAAATGGTATATTGGAAAGCACAATCAATCTTCAAATTGAAAGATATAAGAGAAAGTAATAATTTATTTACATTATATTGAGCAGAATATTGCATGGCATTATTATAAATCATCACCAACATCACTAGATTCATTTTAATGTCACTAACTTTATATGAAGGTCACATAGGTTATTATGAAGGTCACTGACGTCACACGAAAAGCATGGACACTAAATATAGATGATAAGATCAAGGTCAAGGACACTCATCTGGTGTCAAGGTCAACGAGGCTTGTTAAGGACAGTTAAAGTTATATATAGTAGTACTGCAGATTATGATCGATGCGAAATTAATCATCTATATTTCACCTCTTTGGATACGAAAGGGTGTATCTGCCACTTTAAATAGTAGCAGATACACCCTTTCATATCCAAGGGCAGGATTTGGTCCGCTGAAGTATTATGGGAAATAAAAACAATTGGAATATGACATATTTACCTAGATTGTATATTTGATCTAGTATGAATATAAAGTAAATGGATGGGGCTTTAGACCACTTTTGTGTACACAGCATACACACAGAGCCTCAACAGGGACGAGGAGAACCTCCCGAGGATGGTGAGATGAATGACACAGGATTCGAAATTAAATCCCTGATTGACCACCCTTACTGTTGGTCTCGTATGATAAGATGAGAATACAGCGACGGAGAGATATCTAGCGGTCTTCAACGAAAAAAAACAGGAATTGGCGATATTAGGTGAATATCGATCATTGTTACTTGATTGAATGTTAATTAGACCATCTGTGAGTTGTTCTGAAAAGTAACCGTCTTGAAGCAGCATACGACTTACGACTAACTGTGACATTACAGTTTGGCTTAAAGGTGATCTATCACCCCTTATATGGTATGAATAATTATGTCCTTATATGGGGTGATTGGCTATCATGTGACTCTCTCAGAGGGTTACATGATTGCCATATAAGGGAACACTTGTGCGCCACCTTGTGGCAACTTTGATTTATTTGTCACAAATTTATTCATACTATGTAAGGGGTGATAGATCACCTTTAAAAGAGCGTATCGTTCTCTTCATAAAGTAGATGATACGACCATGTAAAGCCGAGCGCAGAATAAATACATCATATTCTGAAAAAAACAAATTGCGTTTGTAATTCTATGAAAAATCAAATTATATTTTCTGTACAAATTATTGTCTCACATTTCATTTAATGTTATAACCCTTGGCAAGGTCAAGTCTCTGAATGTCTCTGAATATACAATGGAACTACATTCATTAAGGTGGTCAAATACATTGAGTTCAACGACTCGAAATCAGCTATTATAGCATCAGTCATCATTTCAACTATACCTATAACGGCCTCCAAAAGTTGAAGATCAACTCTGTCTGATAGATATTCTTAGATATTTAATAAAATTGCTTGTTTTCATTTATTACGAAAAATTACGGCAGTAATTAACGTATCATAAAAATAACGAAATTGACTGGTAGTCAGTGGGATGATTCAGGACTTATGACTGCGCATATGTGAAAGATGTACGAAACATTTTTGTACCAGCAAAGAATTTACTGTAGATCATCCGGTAATGTTCGCGAGGATTTTTTATTTTTTGCTAATTTCGCGAGAGGGAGAATATTCACGAATTCAAGAATCTCGCGAAAATTATCACTATAATAGCGCTATTAAAGAAAAATGAAAATTCGCAAATTCTAAACTTCGTGAAAGTCCCAAAATCAGAAATTCGCGAAAATTTACACACGCGAAAATTATCAGTTCTACAGTATATTATGTGCTATGTGATTTAATGACAAACAGAGTAATTGTGTAAATGACAGTCTGACCGTCAGTCTGCTCATACAGGCCTATCTAACCCTAGAATGAATGACAAAGATAAAAATATATACAGAAACATTCTCTCTAGAACCCTCAAACTGCCATATACTGCTAAATACTCAAGTTTGTATGTCATAGGGCATGTGATATCGTTATTAGTAAGATCTTGTAGATCGAATGGGTCATAATTATACAACTCGTTCAGAGAAACATACTTTCAACCCCTCACTGATTTACAATATCTATGGTTTTACACTCCCTCTCATATATATTTACAGTAACTGGGAGAGAGATCACATTTCTGAATGATTGGGCAAAATTGTGGTCCATTAGGAAGTTTGATTATTAAACCTAATTTTCAGCGACATACAGGGGAGCGATATACAGTAGTAGCTCAAAAAAAAAGATTAAAAATCGTGTGGTTTTTAACATTGTACGGTAGGTGTTATATGTCACTTGAATAATATATCAAATATTTTATTTGTGGTTCCACATAAACTGAACATTTCAGCTTTAAATACACCAGCCCTACCGAACCGTAGCTGTGTATGATATCCAGGGCTTGACATAGTACACAAGAACTGGTATGAAAATATGACAAATGAAAACTGTACAGATGACAAAGATGATTCTCCTGTGGGACATGAAGCCCAGACAACTAAAGACATTCAACCAATGTTGGCTCAAAGTTGGGCCACCGTGTTTGATGCTGGGCCAACGTAAACCCATGTGCTGCAGGAACCGTATTTATATACGTCCTAACCATTATACTGCTGAACTGTTTGCTTCTATTTTTCGTCATTTGAAGCTGGAATTGCTAATGCAATTTACAGCTTTAAATGACGAATAATATATATTAGGCCATATCCCAAATAGAACATTAACCCCCGTACTGCTGAATTCTTTGCTTCTATTTGTCATTCATTTGGAGCTAGAATTGCTGACGCAATTTCCAGCTTCAAATGAATGACAAATATATCTTTATATGAAAAATATATATATCCCAAATTTAATTGTTTCATTAACTGACCATCTATCACAAACTATTCTATCAATTTCAGTGGCATTTTATTTCGTTTCATTTGGTTTAAAGGACTGTAAAGCGAATTTCAAGCCCAATACATTGACATTGAGATCGATAAAATAGTCTGTAGACATGAAAAGTTTTGTGGCATATGATTATTTATTTCATTATTTAATTAAACAGTTATTGGGAGCGAAATGAGTGGTTAAACATCAAGATTTTCAAATGTTTGATTTCCAATTAAACAAAATTAATAGTTATTTCCACCCACTTTTTGTTGTGAGTGGCGGCAGCCTGGGTGGCGGTAGCCAGATACAATTTCAAGCGGTAAAAATACATTTAAAGGTGATTTATCACCCCTTATATGGTATGAATAATTATGTCCTTATATGGGGTGATTGGCTATCATGTGACCTTCTCATAGGGTCACATGATAGCCAATCACCCCATATATGGGGGATATTGGCTATCATGTGACCCTCTCAGAGGGTCACATGATAGCCAATCACCCCATATATAAGAGAGCACTTGTGCCCCATCTTGTGGCAACTTTGATTTATTTGTCACAGATTTATTCATACAATATAAGGGGTGATAGATCACCTTTAAACTATTTAATTTAGCACTTTAAGGGTTGAAATTATTTGTGGTAGATGCTCATCATGTTAATCAAATAACTAAATATTAGAGATTTATATTTTTCAAGATATATTTTTTTTTTCATAATTTTGAAGCTGTGGCAGATGCTGAATAATCATTAATCACATAATTCAATTTGGAAGATATATATTTTCTATAAATATAGATAGTTTTCGTCATTTCAAGCTCAAATTTGCTTCAGCAATTCCAACTTCAAATGAGAGAGAAATTGTAAGAAACAATCCATCAGGAAAAGAGTGGAGCCAGAACTGGCTGAATGCCTCCTGCTGTTTGAGGGATAAGTCGGTGACGTCACTATTATCACTACATCACAAAACCACTAGACTGTCAGGTAACTATGATGACGTCATCTCTATATGCTAATTACGGGTCATGTCTCTAAAGCATCACAGAATCATAATATTGTCTGATGACGTGTTATGACGTCATAATTTACTACATCCTGAACCAATTATATAGGCACAAATTGACGTCATCTGTAACGTCAACGATTCGTGACGTCACATAAGATAGAAAATTACCATATATACAATCATTATAGTAGCCGCGACGTCACAATAACTGCTTCATAGTCCTCGTGAATTCATGGTGACGTCACAATTGCAGTTTAGAGTGACATAGTATATGACGTAGACCAAAGAGCTCATATCTGCCCCTTAGCCCCTAATAAAGTTGATCATGTCACGACAGAAAGCCACCTACCGGTACGACAAGGAAACAACAGCGTGGTGGCTAGGGAGAGGGGGTGACTGAATGAGCTAGTGGCAAATTTGGTGTAACATGCAGATTGATATAAACTCACAGCCTGGGTAACAAGTGTCAAATTTATACTACTCTTCTAACCACCAAGTTATTTAATTTGAATTTTCTCTTACTTGAAGTTGTCTCTTGTTGATGCGATCCAGAAATTCAAATGAGTGAAAATTATCCAGATTTGACAAAATGGAGGTTAACTGTTTTCAAATGTTGCTAATTGATGTCACGTTTTATCTTTAACATGTTTAAAATTTCGTATTTATTGTGTTAACAAAAATAAAAAACCGAATATAATGAGTTAAAGGGTTGCAAGGTCACATCTATGACTAGGCAGACTGAAATAAATATCCTGGATGCTAAGATGACCAAATAATGTGTCTCAAAGCATCACTAATTTGAGGCCACAAAAATAAATTTGTTATTAAATTAATATAAAATACAATCTAGGGTAGGCTCAATTTGTGTTCGTTCACCATATGCAGGTTAGCGTTAATTCGCAAGCTGGACTAAACTAGGCAGGAATGGGATAGGCCCAGTGCTAAAACTAACTTTATTCTAGGATAAGAGAGAGTCTGTTCTAGGTTATAATATTCTATCCTGATAAAGTAATGCATAACAAAGCCAGACTGGGCTAGTGTTGACAAACTAGGCCAAAAATAGGTAAGGGAAGTCCCATTCGAAAATATTGGGGGGGGGGGGCTGAAAAATTTGATGAAGAAATAATCCGGCTTACTATTTGTCAGAATAGAAAATTTGGTGCCGCTTGAAAAAAAAAAACAATCTGGATTTTCTTCCCCGGGTCTCCAGTATACATATGGTATTGTGACCAGCGACGAATGCAGAATTTAGCTGGAGACATCGACACCCTAAAATTGGAGCAAATCAACGGGAAAAAAATATTTCGCTGAAAAAATCGTCCAGGTCCCCTCAAAGATTCAATGGTCGCTCCCTTAGACTAGGGTAGATTGAACACTACATCTAAATCTAGATTGGACATAATATATCTAAATGTCGGGTAGATTGAAACACTATTTCTAAATATAGGATAGACGGGGCAGATCTGACATTATCTAAATCTAGGGTAAACTGGGGTAAACTGGACATAAGGGTATCTCAGAACAGTCTACGTTACGGCTTTTATCACGTTATCATTTCACTGCAGGATTTTTATAACTGATTGATTGATTGTTTGATTGATTGACATGTTCCTTGTCGTCTTTAAGCGGCAGCGTCAATCAAACATATCATGTTGGTACATTGCTGGGCCAGGTCTGTGACCGCAGGCCAGAATTGAACCAACGTTGGGCCACTGAATTTCCAGCAAACACGAGATATCGACCTAACGTTGGACCACTGTTGGGCCACCGTCTACGACGTTTGCCCAACATTAGTCCAGCATTGGGTTGCGCATGCTGAATGTTCATCACATCGGAAGTGTGACCGGCTTCCGCCGCGAGTAGGCATGCGCAGATTGGGTCCACTGCAATACCCCGTCTTCCTTTAACGTCATCTGGCACAAGGCATGGTGGCAACTGGAATGACGTCACAATAGATGAACGCTGCAGATAAGAGGGCGGGCTAGTTATCACAGCAGGATGTATATGTACGCCTTTATGACGTCATCACCGCCTCAGTAGCCATGCTAAGTATGACGTCAGCAGAGCAGACACTGTTACCAGGGTGACGGGAGCACTTTTTAGGATTGGTAGTATTCCGGATGCGCCGTTACATAAGTGTTCGTCGCAGCATTGTCTGTAATAGTTGACGCGGTATTCCTCCTTGCAGGACGGCATACACGCTCGCCTGATCTCATATTCCTTTTCTCCGTGCTTCTCGTAAGTTTTCTATCAAACAGAAAAAATACCATAATTTTACTTTACTTTACTTTAAAACCGTAAGTTTATATCAACACTGTGCAGTTGAAAAATGTGACATAAATATAGTTATGACATCATTATAGCTTTGAACATCGTATGAAAATAGTTGAAAACTGGATCAAATATAAAACATGAAAAATGGAGAAAAACATGATATATATTCTAGAAAAATATCAATTTAAAAATCATATGATGTGAACATTTGATCTTTAACCCTTACAGGGTGGGGAATGACTTTAGACGACCACGAATGGTCATTTATATGACATTGTAATGCGATAAAAACGTTGTAGTCAATTGATGAGATGAATGATGTACAGATGCTAATGTGAGGGTGTGGGTGATAGGGCAAGGTGGGTTATTGAGAGCGTTTTCCTTCGCTCGCCCGATAAGGGGTTCTGGGTATATCCAGGGGATTTACCCCCAGACATGACCAGGCGGCCGGAGACTTGGGTTTCACTATGTAATTTATTGCCGAAACTCCGTGGCATTTCACACAGCTCCAATATTCTCGGGTTGGATAGTCCCCAGAGTAGGCCTTGACAATAGGTAAGGGTTATTAACTCTAATCATCCTTGAAAGTGAGATATTTAATGTCTAAAACTCTATTGTCAGTTGTTTCAAGGCTACCATGGCCAACATCAGTGCCTGCACTGCTGACAGCACCTGCATTGATGCGGGAGCCGTTGTCGAACGGAGGAGCCAGAGTACTGGCAATCCGCACTGGCAATCCGCCCGAAGATTATGGACAAAGGCTGCGGCTTCCCTCGGATGATTGTTGTAGACTAGTGCTTCCGTAACATGCTGTAAAACATGCAACAGACGGAACAGATCCCGGTGACCTCCCCAGATGGGGGCGAAAAGTACTACTACTAGCAATCATCCCAGTAAACCTCATGATTCAGATTCTGACTTCTCAATTTGTTCCCCGCAATGGATAATAATTAGGCAAATAAACATAACACAGGTTACACATACTTACATTTTTTCCACAAATAAATAGTAAACGCATTTATTTTATTTTATGTACATTCTATACCCTTGGCAAATATTATGACATTACAAAATAAAATATTCATCATTCTCTATGTGCTTTTAGTACGTTTAATAAGGTGTTTTATAAGGTTTATTTCCCATCCTATATACCTATATCATTTGCCGCTTCTTGACCACGAAGAGTTTTGTATTTTTGTTAATGTGCTTCTACGATAAAACTTGATCACAATCTGAAGTCTAAAAGCCTGCGAGCAATGAATACAATTATTTGGAATCACCCAAAACATTTTATTTTAATGTCTCCACGCTTGCGGACCATGGATCAATAGTACTAATGAATTATAGGAGACAGACAGACAGATAGAAGAGCAGAAAGACTGACAAATATTTTATTCACATTATTAAAAGTCATTTGGGACATTAGTGTGTGACATCAGTGTGTGCACTACAAAGTGAGAGGTACAGGTGAGAATATGGCCTTCGCCAGTCACTGAAATAGAACACCTCTTGGAATTGCTAGTGATTGATATCTTTGGCTGTGAAATTGGACTGTTAATCTTCGGGTACTGGTAATTTTCTGGCACTGGCAATTAACGGTAATTGCCACTGGTGTGAGGCTCTGTCGTAATTATCCTTGGACAACTGGATATGTCGTCGCCTCGGAGCTAAAGGATCCTATCTGACACTCGTCAGAGTGGCAGATAGGATCCTTTAGCTCCGAGGCGACGATGTAGAGGCAGACTGAGATGCAAGGAATGCATTCAGCATGTTCAGGTGGAGGTGGGAACTAACCACCCCTACTTAGATGAAACACTGACGGTGACTGCACTAACCTGACCAGAGTGTCTGTGATTTTATATAATATGACACATCTACATTTAAGTCTATTTTAACCCTTGAAGACGTCAAAATATGACGTATGTAAACGTGAGATTCTGACGATCCCCCACTGAAACAAATATTTCTAACTGCCATTTTTTGTAATGTGAAATCATTATAAATGTCTTAGTTAGCTGTTCCCGGTTCATTTGAATACCTATGTTATGGGTCTCGACAATTATACATATTTTAATTTTTTCAGTGTGTGGACCTATGCTTCAGAGACCTTGACCTGGGACGTGACCTTGTGTGTATGGCCTTGGATCAGGCCTAGCGGTTGATGAGGTATTGGCAGTGAAGTAAAGCTGATAAGACCACAGCTTGACAGCCAATAAAGCATCGTCCAAAGCTAGGAAATCGCTTGAACAACAAATTTAATTTTAACTTTACTTGTGGCTAGATACATCAGATACTGACGTCTAAAATAGATCTTCACACTGAAAGAGTAAAAATATTTTTAAAATAAACCGGTGATGTCAGTCTATTGTTAAAACAGTAGATTTGGATCTACAAATCCACTGTTATTTTAGGTCATGACACTGCATAACTGCATGGCTAATGTTTCATTTTTTACCATGCTAGCTATATGTTATTTTCTAAATGTTGTCTATATCAAATCTTGAGATCTACAAATCTATCGAATTTCGTTTTTTCTCCTTGATATAATGACCGTGAACCCATAACATATGTACTCAAATGACGAGGAAAAAGCCAACTAAGACATTTATGATGATTTCAAATTGAGAAAAATGCTTTGGTCTCCATGGTTTATACAAAAATATTTGAGCGTTGTGAGGGTTATTGTGAGACTCACTGATGAATCAATTACCAAGTTTGCTTGAATAGCAGACATTGCAACTTCTGATCTCCACCAAACACAGACATTCATCCAGTGTTGTTGGATCAGCTTCGCCTGAGCCAACGTTTGTACAGCATATATCCAGTGTTTTACTATGGCAATGGTAATGCGATGATTTCAATTGTATGCAATACCATATATATATATATTGCCATGTGATTTTACCAAACTAATCCTATTGTAAATACATGTACATATCTCTTATCAGTTCAATGACAAATCAGTATGTAATGACTTTTTTTATTCCAATAAAATATCTGCATGTGTATCTGTGTCTGTATGGGAGATGTCTGCTTTTCAAATATGGAAAAAATCATGTCAATACATAAGGGTTCATTTATATTTGTAAAATATGTTGATGACCAGAATTTGTATCAGCTAAAGTTACGCACATGTGGCATACATGTTACACATACCTCTAAATTATTGTGGGAGATATCTATTGTTCCTCAACATTTTCGTCATTTAAAGCCGGAATTTGTTTGAAACATTCCAGCTACAAATGAGAGAAAAATACCAACAAAGAGTAAAACCATCCCACTAAACAGCCTACAATTGAGAATATAATTTTCTTTCGTTTCCATTAGTTAAGGCAAATCGTATAGGTTCTAATGGAAATGAAAGATTGAGATTGTGCCACTTTCTCTTGGAAATGGAAGATTGAGGTATTCTTTACTATGTATAATTACATTCTTGATACGGATTTGTTTTAGGTCAAATATTTGCTTGATTAAACACACATGTCGTTCCCAAATACAGATATTTGGTCGGCTAATGAAATAGATTAAAAACGACTGTAGTCGTCCTTTGTGAGCAAAGAGGAAATATCTTTAATCACCAGAATGTCTGATGTATACGTACGCAAATACATATCTTGAAATTCTGGAAGAGTACAGCCCGCTCGATATTCTGTAGATCTGATGGTGGACGGCTTGGATCAATTCTAGAGAACAGGAGCAGGACTAGGCGCCAGGATTTAGGGGGGGGGGTATGGAGGAGGGTGTGGAGGATTTAGGGGGAGAGGAGGGAAAGGAGATGATAGTCAGGCAGATTCTGGTGTCATGAGGGGAGCCATTGTCCGATAAACCCCCGACAAGCGGCCAGATACCCCTGCCAAGCGACCATGATAAACCCGTGCCAAGCGGCCAGAATAAGGCCGGCAAATGACCACGGGTCTGAGGGGTCACTTACTGCCGGTGATGCAGCACAGTGCTGTCAAGAAACTAACAGAAAACAGCGGAGACTTCCCAAAAACACGAAACATTGGCCCATTGTTAGCACAATTCGGGCCGGCGTCGCAGACATTGGGTCGATGTCTTGTGTTGATGAGTCGAGCCAATGTTGGTTCATCCTGCTGAATTGTGCTTACAGGACACTCCCAGAAAGTACAATTCTAGCGAATATAAAATTCCCTCAATGTTGGGATAATGTTGGGGTGACATTGCACAAGCATTGGTTGAATATTTGTTGTTTGCTGGGATACAATGACCCAATTTTGGCTTTAAATCTGTGTCACTCTGGATTGTTTCTTACTGTTTTTCTTACTTAAGCTGCAATTGCTAACGCAAAATCCAGCTATGGATTACAGCGGGTCTCAGAGGTCATTTATTGCCGGCAATGCCGTACAGTGTTGGCAAACAGGCTAAGTCAGTTTAATTTTGGCTTTAAATCGCTGTCCAGCAGAATAGTAGTTTCTATTTTTCAGTTATTTATAGCTGGAATTGCTAACGCAATTTCCAGGTTAAATGACGGTAAATGTAACGATTTGTGAAAAATAAACATCTGCCAAATAAATTATTAAGACCAGCAAATGACCACGGGTCTGACAGGCGAGGTCGAATCAATTTCGGTCTTAACCCACAGACCATGATTTCGGCTACGGTGGACATTCTGTGTGTTTAGTAGCACATGTATAACCAGTTGGTAAAAGTAAAATATGCCTTACATCTTGAAACACCGATATGTGTCGGGGACTTAAATTTCACAAATCATAATTTTTCTGTCATTTGAAGTTGCGTATCGCGGTAGCGAGACAAAACTTCGTGTGATTGCAGATCTAAATCTAGGTTATTTTATATTATTAATTTAGAGAATAAAAAAAAAATAGATTTAAAAGTATAAATTTAACATATTTAAAGTAAATTTTAAAATATATATTTGAGTAGGCCTACACTACCTAACTCCATGTACATTTACTTAGCATAGAATTTCTTTTTCTATAGTTATTTGAGATATTAAACAAACAGCTCATCGAAGACGATGCATCAGTTTTATGCCACAGTTTGCTCGATAGCTACTGTTTGCTTGAATTCACAGGTGCCAAAAATAGTCATTTTTTTAGATATCTACGCTACTCTTTTACATTATTTTTGTAAATTTTATTATTTCAGTGTCAAATCCGGACAGTAATTTATTGTGCAAGGGCATACCTTTCCACCTTACGTATATATATTACTATCACTTATAATTCCTGAAACAGCATGCATGTATAGTCCTTCAAATAAACGTGTAGATATTGTAATTATTTTATTACGTAAAGGCCCAGGTAAAATAGATTTTGACGGGTTTTTTACAATTTTTTTTGACTATTAAGCTGGCAGTTGTTGTCCCTTTATTATCGTATTTCATGGTTCCATACAGCATGATGGGTGTACAGGGGCGGTCAAGATGGATGGACTTGCCAAATGACCACTCCACGTCACAATAGTATCAGCTGTGACGTCACAATGTCCACTTCACAATGAAGCACAATAGGTAAAGAAATCACGTCACATTTCTCGGGGTATGGGTGTTTTATACCCATCTTAAGATGCTCCCGTCACAATGGGCGACTATAATGTACGCAGTTGACGTTGAAAATGTGGCTGCAAATCTATTTTATGCTCTCTAATCTACAGTGATCCCAATGCCTCGTTTGAATTCCCACCTTAATATATCTGGAGTTTTTTTATTTTTACATTTTTACATGATTGTAAGCGAATACGAAAGATGAGCGGTCTCCAAACGCTATACTGTAGTTGGTAATAATCCTGACAGTGTATTTGAAACTTTAAGTGCGATTTATCGTAATAATAAGCAAATACAAAGGGTTTTGCTATGGTCATGTAAAGCAAAAATATAATATATTTTTATATATACCAGGCTATGTAATACAAATAAACTAAATGAGCATTTGAAACGTTTACAGAAAATAACTTGTGATATCTACTATAATGGTTCTAAATTGTTTCTCTGTTAGTTAACCATATTTTATTATGATTGTGCAAGAGCTTCAGTAAAACTAACTAAGAATTCGTGCCACATTATCATTGTCTTATTCTGAGTCTGTATCATGAACTGAAATGAAGCGAAATCAGAAGGTGTAAAGTAAGTATAATAAATAGTAAAGTAAGTACAATAAATAGTAAAGTACGTATAATAAATAGTTGATGGTGATTCTGTCTCATGCTCAAGCTCACATTATGTGACGTATGGTTATGTTTTTTCTATTCTGTATAATGTATTATGAAAACCAATTAAATTTATTTTTCATCATTAATAAATCATTCGGTATATTAAAATGAAATGAAATAAAATCTACATTTCATGACCACATGTATACATGTATTATTATATATTTCGGTATCATGACCCACAATAAAACAAAATTAACCCCTGGATCATTTCAACGTTCATCCACAATTTCAAGTGACGAAAAAATAGCTGAATGTGTTAAATTTATGTCGAGATGTATATAATTATCGCAGAATTAAACGTATTTAATTTGAAAAATCTGGTTATATATAAGGCTATTATCTCATACAGCGCGGGGATCGACTTTAGTCGTTAGAATCTGACGTCTGTAGACGTCAGATTCTGACAACTAAAGTCTACCCCGCACTGCAAACAGTAAAACTATTTATAATGGCCGTAAACCCATAACATAGGTATTCAAATGAATCGAAAAGAGCTGAATAAAACATTTATGATGATATCAAATTGAAGTAAACCCTTTGGTCACCAAAATTTTTACAAAAAAAATCAGCATTTCAAGGGTTAAGAGGTATTTAATATTTAAAAATCTGGTTATATATAAGCCTATTAAAACATACTCTCTTAACGACATCACCACAATAGTTTAGATTTGTGACGTGTAAAAAGTGGGTGTTCATCCTGTACAATGCACTAAAATGCAATTAAATCTGAAGCTGTGATATACAAGGGGGCCACCAGTCAATCTCCAGGGGGGGGGGGGGGGGGTTAGCTGGAGTTTTTTGTGTGGACAAATTATTTATCTCAATCCGGATCGGCGGCGCACTGAAAATTTCACACTTTAATACATGTTTATATAGACAATTTCTTGAGGTAAATTATTCATTTCACACAGGGACCGCTCGAAATTATTCAAACAAAAAAAATTCCAGCCTCCCCTCTGGAGATTTAATGGTGTCCCCCTAAATAGTTATACCCAGTTTGTGTAATGCACTACATTGAATCAAATCTGATTTCGTGATCTATGAAGCTTCCCCTTCAATTTTCATCAGCGAATGGAAATTGGACCTCTATTATAGAATTTTACAGGACGTCAAGTTGGCAGATTTAGGTCACAAATCTGATGAGGAAGTCCCCGATCCTGAGATAAATCTAGAGATATGCCGGCCATAATACCGGATCAGAGCCGGCCAAGAGCGTAACGTACGCGACTGGACGCTAACCCTTAAGGTCCTAAGAGCGTCTACAGCCGTTTTTAGCTTTACCGTTTGTGCTTCAAGCAAGAAAATTTAAGTAATAAATTAGCTTGGTATTTGCAAGTTTAATATATCTTTTGATGTAAAATGTACAGATATTGGTAAAATTCGCCCACTTGAGGTTGTGGAGCACGGTAACGAGATTTGAGTCCATTTTATTAGTCGATCAAATCATTGTTATTGGAAATGAAATGAGCGTTTAAAAATCAATGGTTGCAAATGTTTGGTCACAAGAGTAATTTTCACCCACTTGAAGTTGTGGGTCGCGGTAGCGCCACACAACCTCAAGTGGGTGCAAATATAAATGAGATAACTTGGCGTGAAAAGGGTTACTATTCACAGCACTCAGAAGCGGGGAATATATCGCCATCTTGGTATTAAAGGGTCATTTATACCACTTTATATTGTCATAAAATGAATGAATGAGTAAATAAATAAATAAAATAAATAAATAATTAATAAAAAATAAGGAGTAGCGATGATTCCACTGTATTCGCCAGGTGTCGTGTGATTACTTACCGAGCACGGATAAGGACAGTCTATTTTTGAAATGGTATGTTCATCGAATGGATCTCTACATTCTCTGAATCCCTGCTCTGTGTTATCGCTGTATACCTGGAAAACAAACAACAAAATAACATTACTCTATGTTATCGCTGTATACTTGGAAAACAACAAAATAAAATATGTGCAAACGGTGAGCATTTAACTGCGGTATTGTAAAATACAGCACTCCTCCAATGGATGAGACTTTAGGCGAACACCTTAATAATTGGACAAGTGCTTTATTTTGCAATACCTCATAAAAAATAGAGATCGTTTGTATTTTCGCAAAAAATTAAATCACATACGCCTATAGACTAACACAATTGAGTAAATATTGCTGTACGTGGCTTTCTGCACTATCATGTCATTATTCGTTTTTGCGACTTAACAAGGTGCACTATAAAGCTTTAATGTAGGGCGTTATAATGTCTATGTCATTAAGTTATGAGGTTACAACGCCTTATTTAAGGTGTTATAACGCTGTCCTCTAGGGCGTTATAATGCCTTATGTTATTAGGCTATGATGAGAATATTTCAAAATTCACGGAGTTTTGTTATTCACTCACCTCATATGAGCAGACAAAGCATTGATGTTACGGCTCATCAGGTACATAGTAGATATCCTGATTATAATTATTGTATCCTGTGTACTTGTTATAGGCAGTTTTAGTATTTATTTTTTACACACTTAAAAGTTGTGTGTAAAAATGTATATATGTGCAATATTTGAACCAAAACATATGCCATTCTAACAAAATTCCCCTTCGATGTTTTTGTTTGAAAGAAAAATAAAAAGGCTATTAAATAATAATAAATATACGTGATTTGAACTCACCTCATATGAGCAGACACAACATTGATGTGACAGCTCATCAGGTATAATAATTGCATCCTGTGTACTGGTTACAATAAGCTTTGGTATTTTACATTACATTATATTACAGGTTTAAATTGTACACAGTTAGGTATCTTTGACATACTGAAAGTTGTGGGTCGCGGTAGCGAGACACAACTTTAAGTATGTCAAATATACTTAAATGTGTACAATTTGTACCTGAAAGCGACTGTAGACGTTATGTACTCACCTCATATGAGCAGACAAACCATTCATGTGAGGGCTCAGCAGGGATATATTAACTATCCTGGATATAATGTTACTTACCTCGATGCTCATATGAGCTGTCACATTAATGTGACAGCTCATCAGGGATATAGTAGCTATCCTGATTGTGATTATTGCGTCCCGTGTAGTGGTTATAGGCAGTTCTGGTATTTGTTTTTACACACTCAAAATTGTGCCTCGCTACCGCGATCCACAACTTTAAGTGTGTAAAAATGCATACATGTTTACAATTTGTACCAAAACATCTGTCAAACTTGAAAAACAATTCCTTCGATTTTTTGTTCGAAAGAAAAATAAAAAGGTGAATAAAAAATAATAAATAGACGTTATTTGAACTCACCTCATATGAGCAGACACAGCATTGATGTGACAGCTCATCAGGTATAATAATTGTATCCTGTGTACTGGTTACAATAAGCTCTTGTATTTTACATTACATTACATTACAGGTTTAAATTGTACACAGTTAGGTATCTTTGACATACTGAAAGTTGTGGGTCGCGGTAGCGAGACACAACTTTCAGTATGTCAAATATACTTAGATGTGGACAATTTGAACCTGCAAGCGGCTATTGACATGATTGACGTGATTTGAGCTTACCTCATATGAGCAGACAAAGCATTGATGTGACGGTTCATCAGGGATATAGTAGCTATCCTGGTTATAATCGTTTCCTCCTGGATACTGGTAATCATTATTACCCCCCGCGTACTGGTTATAGTCATTGTAGTTTGGTGGGGGGTCCTTCGCCTGGGCGTCACTCACATCTGGTGTCACCACTGAAAACAAACAACAAACACACTATATTAATTTTTGGTGATAGATAGATAATTTTTATTTGACATAAAATATGCATTGGATCCATTCTTGCATTATATTAAAAATAAATTATAATAATACTTTTGCTGATAGCACGGTTTAGCTTCAGGTTTCCCAGCCAACCTGGAAAACCTGGAAAACTTGTACAATGAGCTTCTAGTTTTCCAGTCAGGGAAATGTCAGGGAATTTGAGAAAAGTGCTTCAAATCAGGGAAAAGTCAGGGAATTGTATCATGTTCACTTGCCGAAAAGAGAAAGTGGTTGTGCAGTCTGCTGCTTTTTTCATAACTGAATGACATATTCACTGAATAATAATGATTGGGCATGGTGGCTTTTGGTGTGAAAATCCCTCCTCGTCTATCTCTCGCTTGGTGGCTGTGGTGAATTTGACCTATACCCGCATCACGGAATTTCAAAATTCCTCAGGGAAAAGTCAGGCCAAAATCAAGGAATTTTGTTTCTATGAAATGCTTACACGGAGCACTGTGTTGCTTGTTCCTCTAGCGACGGGCAGTGTATGAAATGCTGGGAGCCCTGGTTGTTTTTTATAGAACCAAATAAAATTCAACTGGGATTGATAAAATCGTTTGTGATAGATGCTCAATTAATCAAATAATTATATTTTGCAGGTGTTTACTTTTCACAAATATAAATATTTCTCGTTATTTTAAGCTGGAAATTGCAGGATTAAGTCAATTTTGAAATTAAAAAAACAACAACCAAAAAACGCATTAATACCAGATGTACTACCTGTGAATATTTCGAATCCAATCAATACAGAACGGTATCTGTGACGTCACCAGTTGGTTTGACAACAGCTGAGTTCAACTCTGACTACGACGTAGCCAGAGCTGAGATGATGACGTCAAAATAATACAATCGAGCAACAATACAAACCATACTAATTGCACGACAGAATTTTGTAAATATATAGGCTGATAATAATCGTCTTCCAGCAGACTGTTAAACTTGAATGCTTCATCCTATTATATCAGGAGCTACACACCAGATATTAAAGCCACGCCCACTCACTCATTCACACACACTAAAAATTTGACTGCAATTCTCAGTTTTTTCAAGATATTTAATGATGAATGGAAACCCTGAGCGCAGAATGCAAAGTTCGACTGAAAAAGTAATTATGCCAGATCTCCGATAAGAGTGTGATTAACCGTTTAAGTGCCATGGTCGCATTTATTGTTTACCCATTTAAGCACCAGCAGACTTATTTTGAATAAAATGCCTTGATTAACCCTATTAGCGCCGGGACCGTCTTAATAAGTCAGAAAACGTCGGATTCTGACGTATAAAGACGGTCCCAGCACTGAAAGAATTTAAATATTTATAATGGCCGTGAACCCTTAACATAGGTATTCAAATGAAGCAGAAAGAGCTGACCAAGACAATTATGATGATTTCGAATTGAAAACCCCGTTTGGTTTGCATGGCTTATACAACAAAAAATTCAGTGTTGTAAGAGTTCAAAATGGTATATTGCATATAAATAAGGATATTCAGATTTTTAATTTTGATATATTACAACTTTGTGTATTTTAGCTAAACTGAAAATAAGAGGAATTATTCGGTGAGCTAAGGACTTTTGGCAACATAATTTCACGAGGAACAACACAGGTATTGATTGATAGGCGATTGACAGGGCCAGGGCCCTTAACTCCCACGACCTTGACCTAGCTAAGCTGAGGCATTAACCGGCACAATCATACACACGTTTCCATGGTAATCATTGCAACGATTTTCTGCAAGACAAATATTTCTCCTCTGATATTTCCGCTTGTTTTGTTGCGTCAATGATTCCAAGGCCAGTTATCATAATAACTTTCAGCATGGGCCAATATTTACCCACTGTTTAGCTCAGTTCAAACAATTTTAGATAAGCATTAATGAATTGTAATCTTCATCAACTACAAGCCGCGAATTGTCGAAATTCTCAACTTGTAGTGAATGACGATTTACTTCAAGCGAGTGACAAATTAAAGACAATTTCCATATATTGTTTAACATTTTAATCATATAATTTGAATTTTCACAAACTTTTAAGTTGTGTCTCGATGACGCGACCCACAATTTCAAGTGGGTGAAAATTAACTACATATATAGAAATTGACTCAAAACAAATGCCAGCGTAACATATATAATGCTCATTAATTATCCTTCACATGGACACCCGAATAGGCTGCAAATGGCAATATACTCCATTAGAGCTGTAAGAGTTTAAAATGGCATGTAATATTTTGTTCCAAAACCCTTATGTGTATGAAATGACGTCAGTTTTCAGGAATGAAAGACATTACCACCACCCCCCTCCTCACCCATTATTGGGTACACCCTCTCTTCGTCTCCCACAAACCCAGATATCCGCTATGACATTATCAAGACAAGGCATGCTGCTATTTGAGATGACCATCGACCGCGTCTCAACAACGTCACCAGATCACGTCCCAGCGAACAAGATGTTGGTCCAATGCCGGGTCAATGTTGGCCCATCGTCTTTGACGCTGGACCAACATTAACCCAACATTGGGCCAACATCTCGTGTTTACTGGGGTGATTCTTCATAAAAATAGTTAGAAAAAGCCACCCTCCACACGGAACATAGTGCGTCCCCATGGATATGAAAGGGTGTATCTGCCACTTTGTAAAGTGGCAGATACACCCTTTCATATCCAAGGGGATGAGTGGAGGGGGAGATCCTCTAACTACATAAACAGGGCGGACTGACGTCACAAAGTCAATACGAGGCTGGAGGGGAATCCAATCCGTTTGTCAATGTCGCCAAGGACGTCTGTATATGGTGCTCACTGCGGTGGGTATACTACGGGACTAAGACAAACAGCAGTATTCTCATACTCTGTGCAGTGGTTTTCACTATGAGACATATATCGGTATAAGCCCATATCGCACTCTATATATCTGTAGCTTTAACTGCAATGTATGGTTGTTATGTCATACTTATTATGTCATATGTGACTGTGTGAGAAAATACAAACGCTGTTCATTTTTCGTGCGATATGGGAAAATACAGCACTCGTCCAATGAATGAGATGTTCGCCTGAAGGCTCACACCTCATTCATTGGACGAGTGCTGTATTTTCCAATATCGCACTTAAATAAAGACCGTTTGCATATCTTATTTTTAAAGTATTTAGAGTAGTTGCTGCTATTTGCTTTTGCAGTGAATACCAGAGACAAACAGCATACTTCTAAAAAGCAAATTGATTCACTGCTGTTTATCGTTGCAATGCAATAAAAAGACAAATAGCAGTAACTACTTACTTGAAAAAGTAAGCGGTTACTGCTGTTTGGTTACAATATATATTAACTACATCAAACAAACTACATACTTATACTGCAGGCCAAACACCAGTAACTGCTTGCTTGAAAAGTAGGCAGTCACTGCTAAAGTCTTTGATTATACAATACAAATAAATGAGTGAATATTGTTTTGTTTATAGTTTCTGTGCATTGTGGCAATATCGCGACAGGAAGAGGCGCGACGTCGGGGCTTTGTCCTACTCTTAGCAAACGACTTCAAGGCTTCATGATAATGCTGGACCAGCGTCGTAGACGGTGGGCCAACATTATCCCAGCATTGGGCCAACGTGTCGTGTTTGCTGGGATGCTATGGGTTTGCTCCAGCAAACACCAAAGATTTGCATAATATTTGTACAATGTTGGACCAACGTCGAAAACGTTGGGCCGACGTTGCATAAATGTTATACAAATTTGCTGTGTTTGCTTGGACGGCTAAATATTTTGCTCTTTCAGTGCGGGGATCGACTATAGACGTCAGAATCTGACGTCTATATTTGATGAAAGGGTTACAACTATATTTTTTATTCAAAACATGGCATGTGGTGTATGGTTAAAACAGGGCCGATGGAGATACGACTGTTTGACATAGAATGACGTCACAGATACAGCGCTGTACGTCGAGTAGATGTGTGATTATGCCGACTAAGCCCGTGGGGACAGATACCTATCATCCCCCTTTATCGCCCAGTCAGATCACGTGCCAGTTCTCGCCACTTTACACGAGAACTGATCGTGAGGTGACTGCTGTCATTCAGGTGACATATGCGGGTAAGGGGGCCACCATCCAATCTTCAAAGGGGGGGGGTGTACAATTTTTTCAAATAAAACATTTCGGGAATACCCTGAACGAAATTTATAATTTATTTCAAGAGCTATTCTATATAAACATGGGTATTTTTAAATAACAAATTTTGGGAGTACTAATTTGAATTTTTCAGCGTGCCGCCGAGCCGGATAAAATAAATAATTTGTCGACGACAAATATTTCAGCTGATACATTCACCCAATGTTTCTTCAATTCTGAGTCATCGTTGCAGACAGTGGCACAGCATTGAAAAAACATTGGGAGAATGTCTCATGTTTATTGGATTAAAAGAATGGATAAAGGAATAAATGAACGGACTAAATGAACGGACTAAATGTATGAATGAATGAATGAATGAATGAATGAATGAATGAATGAATAAATAAATGAATGAATGAATGAATGAATGAATGAATGAATGAATGAATGAATGAATGAATGAATGAATGAATGAATGAATGCATGCATGCATGCATGCATGCATGCATGAATGAATGAATGAATGAATGAATGAATGAATGAATGAATGAATGAATGAATGAATGAATGAATGAATGCATGCATGGATGGATGAATGAATGAATGAATGAATGAATAAATGAATGAATGAATAAATGAATTAATGAATGGATGAATGAATGAATGAATGAATGAATGAATGAATGAATTAGTGATTGATTGGATGAATGAATGAATGAATGAATGGATGGATGGATGGATGGATGGATGGATGGATGGATATGAGGATGGATGGATGGATGGATGAATGAATGAATGAATGAATGAATGAATGAATGAATGAATGAATGAATGAATGAATGAATGAATGAACGAACAAACGAACGATCGAACAAACGAACGAACGAACGAACGAACGAACGAACGAACGAACGAACGAACGAGCGAACGAACGAACGAACGAACGAACGAACGAACGAATGAATGAACGAATGAATGAATGAACGAATAAGTGAATGGTGGATGAAGGAATGAATGAACGGACGATTGAATGAATGAATGAAGGGATGAATGAAGGGATGGATGAAGGGATGAATGAAGGGATGAATGAAGGGATAAATAAAGGGATGAATGAATGCATGTTTCACCAACTGCCCTGGACTTAAGTCTGCCCTAAGCTCACTGATTGGTTGGGATTCGTTCATGTGTTGATAGTTAAGGCGTTATTTTGACATAAGTTGGTAGGTGAAACCTGGGGCCTGATGGCATGCCATCGGTCTCTTTTTTCTTTCGCGTGAAAACCGACAGAAAGGAAGGATACATTTAAGTAACGCTGTGTTAACGTTGGGCCAAGATTTGGTTGGCATCTCCAGCCGGTCTAAACTTGAAAGTTTTTTTTTAGCCGATTTGCCTCACATTAACAGCGAAAAGAACACGAAAAAATCGATATTAATGTTGTCACTGAAATGTTTATGTAATGAGAAAAACTGCCCAATTGTTAGATTTGCAACAGTACTACAAACTCTTAATCAAATACGCAGCTTTTGAGGTACTTTGATTGTGTGGGGGGGGGGGGGGACAACAAAAATGCCACCTTTTCGTTAGACGTGGATATCTCATCTTGGATTCTTAGAATGGCTGATCGATATGGACTGGAAATGTTATTAAATGTAGACCACTCCATCAAACTTGATCCAAACCCGGCAAACACGAAACGGTGACCCAATGTTGAATTGATGTTGGGCCAACGTCGAAACGTTGGCCCAACATTAAACCAGCATTGGGTCAACGTCTCGTGTTAACTGGGAGACCTCATCCTGCGTGCAGGGTGTACTTCCGAGCGAATACAACTGAAGTCTCTACAGGGTGGGAAACCTGGACAATCAACTAAGATCGGAACATTTCCTTAATGGGGTCCTTAGTTATATTCAGGAACAATGTCTCATAGAAATAGGACGCATTTCTATTCAGCAAAGAATAGTTGATTGATTTTTTATAATAAAATTCCACGTCATAGCTTAGCTGCAGATCGATATACAGGATTTGTCATTATTTTTCACTAATGGCCACATATTTGATGATATTTTCAAGAAGATATTTTCAGGACCGTGGCCAGGACGGGAAAACAGACGGGACGAAATATTCTGAGAAGATTGAAATTCTGAGAAGTTTGGAGTGTTAAAAAAAGAGGGAAAAAAGGAAAGTGGTGTTTACCTTGTCTGCCTCATACTGACTGCAAAATGAAATGAAATGAATGTTGTTTTAGGCCACATTTGCGCACATATAGGATAATCTGGGCCAGGAGAACCTCATGAGGATGGTGACACTGCCCTCCAGACACCAAATTAGAAATTCGAGCCATGGAGGTGTGAGTCCGAGCACGCTACCTCTTGGTCACGGAGGCTCCCCACAATACTGAATCACTGCGGGCCATACATTAGTTAGCAGTTTTGTCGCAGATAAAATCTGAGAAAAGAAATAATAAGCAGTGCAAAGCCAATCAGCAGCATGGCTTGATGGTGAAGCCTGTTACATATACATGGGGGTATTTCTATACGGTCCCTTGATATCTCAATCAGCAAACACAACCCATTTGTATAACATTTATACAACGTCGGCCCAACGTCTTCAACGTTGGACCAACATTGTATAAATGTAATAAAAATGTGTTGTGTTTGCTGGGTTGCAATCAGCAGCCATTGCTTGGTGGTGAAGCTCCTTACATATATATATATATATATATATATATGAAATAATGTGTTGATACACATGTCTGTGAGCTTTCTATACGGCCCCTTAGTTTCTCAATCAGCAGCATGGCTTGGTGGTGAAGCCTCTTGGGATCCAGCACGACTCTTCCCGTCTTAACTATAAGGCGAAACAAAGATCGTCTGGCGCCACAGAATTAGAAAAGGCGAATCCGGACGTCGGGTAATTAACGACTTTAATTATTCCACATTTCCACTTGACGAGACTTGGATGATTAGAAGGGCCTCGCACTCTGGATAACCACTCAGGCACTCACCCTGGATGATGGAATGCCCCGTACCCTGGATAACCATAATTGCAACTCTCATCAAACACATCAAACAGGAAGTTGACTCAATGATGGCTTAATGTTGGTTCACAATCTGCGACACTAGCTACACATTGGATAAACGTCTCATGTGCTGGTAGGATAATTGAAACAGCTCTGCACCCCACCACCCCCTCCAGCTTGTATAAAACGTATCACTACCAGAACCACCAAACACACCAAGCAGCATGGTATCTCCCTTCTCAATGTGACTAGGCGATCACGCTAATGGCGGCCTCGTCTCGTGTGCTGGTACGATAATTGAAACAGCTTTGCACACCACCACCCCCACCCCCTGCAGCTTGTATAAAACATATCCATATCAGAACCACTAAACACAGACAGGGGGACGTGGCGCTTTGGTAGAACGCCTGACTGCCTCATCATGCGTCCCGAGTTGGAACCCCACTGATCATGTGTGTGTTTTTTCAGAGAAATATCCTTGTTTCTCCCTTCTCAATTTGACTAGGTGATCACGTTAATGGCGGTCTTGTCGAGTTAGGGTTAAAAACAGTGCATATAGACGTTAATACAACGTTGAATAACAACATTCCATATCAAAACCACAAGATTTTGAACCAACAGAACATCGAACTAATGTTGATGTATGTCGAGCTACCGTATACGACACTGTGTAAAAAGCTCTAGTTTCCTGGATTAGGATAATTAAAATAGTTCAGCTATCCAGCTCAGGATTAGCTGGCAAAGTGGGAATTCATAGAGGTGAGACTTCTATGAGGTGGGGCGTCAGCAATTTACATCACAAATGTGGATGGAGGAAAATGAAACACATTTCCAGTGTGAGGATGAAAATGTCAGAATAATGATCTCTAATGTAAAATAATTCATCTTTCGACAGCAATTTACATCTCCATGGGGATGAAAACTTGATAAAATACGTGTGTTATTAGCAGGTTAACCCTTTCAGGCCTGAATTTACCATTGTCATCTTCATCCACTACAAGCCGCGAATTGCTGTCGCAATTCTCGCCTTGTAGTGGATGAAGATGATGGGATGTGGTTTAAAAATTATAGAAAATTGCCCTGCATTGGTGAACCAGTTTCATGGAAAGCTTTATACTAAAACCTTTGGTTGTAGGAATAATAAGTCTGTTTTCAGGGATGTCAAATGATGCTTTAATGCATCATGAGGACTCAAAGGGTTAAGTCACAGTTATTTGGAAGGGCATGAGTGTTTAATCCTTTCAATCCCGAATTTACCGTTGTCATCTTTATCCACTACAAGCCGCGAATTGCTGTCGCAATTCTCATCTTGTAGTGGATAAAGATGACTTGAAGTGGGTGTCAAATAAAAAAATATACAGTTATAATTAAAAAATTCCATAAAATTATATGTTCTGAAACTTGAAGGGTTGAAACATCAATATTTGAAAACATTTGGTCTCAAATAAACAAAAATGTGTATTTTTCACCCACTTGAAGTTGTGGGTCGCGGTAGCGAGACACAACTTCAAGTGGGTGAAAATTTTCAATATTCAAGGGTGTATTAGCCATCGCTACGACGATTTATGTGAAATAATTCCTATGGATTCCAGCAGAACAGACTAAATCCCCTTCATATGAATGAGAGGATTCCAGAGTGCATTCTTCTAAATATAGGCGACTATCATGACTACAGGATTCAATGGTAACCATGGTAACAATAAGACGACAACCTCTGTTATAGTGTGAAACCATTTATCGGCAGGTGTACTCTATAAGTATCATTATACATGTTATATGTAAACCCTGAAAACGTAGTGGTGTAAATTATTACACTTTAAATTAGGTGTTTTAATAATGTTGTAGTCAACATTCTCCTCTCTTTACCAAATCACTAATTCGCTCGTACGCATAAACGTACATATTCACATCCCAGCGGACACAAGACGTTGGATCAATGTCGGTTTAACGTTCGTCGACCGATTACGACGCTGGACCAACGTTAAGCCAACACAGATTCAACGTTTTGTGTCTGCTGGTATGCCAAATTATAAAGAAAATTAATTTCATAAGAAGTGGTCGTGCTCAGCTTTCATTTCAGATATATAATACTTTTATAAATTTTCTCATTTCTCTTTACGTGGAAATTGCGCGGAAGGAATTGTGAATATAAATGCCAAGAAAAACGTTTGTGTTAAGAGTGTTGAGGGTAGAGTAAAAATCATGAAATTTAAATATTTACTCAAGTCAATAATATATTTTGATCGCGTGTATTCAAATGTTATTACATTGTGTGCGTACACGTGCAGGCGTACGTACGCCTAACAATCACAACAGTCGCCAAGTGGTGATAAACAAAATACACCAATACGTCAATCCGTAATAATAAGCATATACATTGCGACACAAAATAGGAACTATTTGATAACGACAAATAACGCACGCACCGATAATTATAATATACGTAAGTTGTTTTGAAATTAACACGTGCGTATTTAATTTTATTTGACGGCTTACGCGTTGTAAATACGCTTGAAAGAATCTACGTACGTAAGTAATATTGTTCAATGTGTACTCTTACTTTCGCTACGGCACGTTCTCCTGTCATTTCACATTGTCACTAATAGGCTGTCATGTCATTTTGCTTTCAACGTAGCCCTGCAATAAATAATAATAAAGCTCCAAGGGCAAGCACCGTCCCCTTTAGCGATATGGCTCCCATGCCGTATATTCTCACTCAGAATCATGTGTTTGTTCTTCCCACTATTTGCAATACATGGAGAACGACAGAGACTTTTGAACGACAGAGACGTTTGCATGTCTTCTAAAGCTACGCTGTGCGCTATGGGAAAATGAAGCACTTGTCCAATGAAAAAGGTGTGAGCCTTTAGGCGAACACCTTATTTGTTGGATGAGTGCTGTATTTTTCAATATCGCACGAAAAATTAACAGCGTCTGTATTTTCTTACACGATCAACTCACGCATGACATAACTGCCATATATTGCCGTTCAAACTTCAGCTCACTAAATAAATCATCACAGTAGTGAATAATTCTTAATGATGGTAAGCCTACTATTATATTGGACATAATTTATCACCAATCTTCTGGTACAGCCCCCTGAAATAAACGTGTGTGAGTATGGACTGGAGGTGACGGCCTCGCCCCCTGAGTGCGCCCCGCGCATGCGCCCCGGGGGAGGATCCACGCGCGGCCTTGTCCCCCTCCCCCAGGGTCGAACCCCCCACCTCGCGGGGGTCGACGGCCCTGCCCTATCACCGCGTCTATCTGGGCTGGGCGATTGATTGGCTGTCACGTGGTATTGATACTTCCGGAGCCAGATGGTATTGTGGGATTCCGCAAACAGTCCCCCGGGTCGATGACAGCCCGCTCTGAGAGGACGTCTGAGACACACGGCAAATCCTAGCCGTGTCGTCCTCTCTAAGGCCGTGGGTTGATGTATTTGCTTTACCCGAAAAATTCAACATGGCAATGACTGAGAGCGATCTCGACCCCAAGGTCCAAAAAATGTCTATAACTTTTAACCGACTGTATGGTCTGTGAGCTGAGCATGCGGGCTTGTAACTGAAATGTTACTGAAAATCTATTTTCGACCTGATTATTCCAGTGCTCATGTGGGACATCAGGCCGGGCAAGGAAGAAACCCTTTTGTAATACACAAAACGTCCAGCAATGGACCGAGCAAGAAAAAGCCTATACTAAGCAAGGGAATGCCAGATCTCTAGCTAGTATAAAAAGTGCAGGACCAAGGCCAATGCGGCTCATTACAAGACAGGAAGCTAGCTGCACTATATATAATACTGAGGGTATGACGGCCCATTCAATTAATCCTCTAAGCCCTCACGATGCATTAAAGCATCATTTTACATCCCTGAAAAGAGACTTAATTTTTATACAACAAAGGGTTTTAGAATGAAAATTTCCATGAAACTGGCTTACCAATACATGGAAATTTTCTCGAATTTTTCAACCACGTCAAATCATCTTCATCCACTACAAGTCGAGAATTGCGACAGTAATTCGCGGCTTGTAGTTGATGGAGATGACACCGGTAAATTCAGGCTTGAAATGGTTAAAACTTTAGCTTTTTGTCACTTCCATTGTCAAAGTCAAGATTCATCCCAACTTTTCTGATGGAAATGAGAAAAAAATTCAGATAATCTGAACATTATGATTCACTGCGGAATGTGGCCTGGACACAAAAAACATGTGTTTATTTGATCCACAAGGCAGGCGAGGGAAAGCATCTCTGTGTATATGGCCTGACAGATCTGTTCTGAGTCATGAGACAAGGAACGTAACATATAGTGGTTTAACCCTTACAACGTTGAATATTTAGTACACACCATGGAGACCAAAGGGTTTTTTCTATTTAAAATCATCATAAATGTTAATAGTTGGTTCTTTCTGATTCATTTGAAATACCTATGTTATGGGTCTACGGCGATTATAAATTTATTTTACTTTTTTCAGTGCGGGGATCGTTTGTATACGTCAGAATCTGTATTTTATTACTGTATTTCATTGTATTCAAATAAACTTTGCAGAGGCTTTCTAAAATACAGCTAAAATAAATAGATTTTCTAGAGATTTTCAGAGTGCAGGATAGCAAATGTGTTGGCAGGCGTTCCAACAGAAGCACCATACTTGCAGACTGATGGCATGACAGTTACTCAGACATATTATACGGTGGGTCTGCTAGAAGCATATGGTAATGATTTCACACTGTCTGTACCATCTATAAAGGCACTGTGTCAAATCACGTCGGTTTAGCTTCTCACTTCAGAGACTCAATGTATCAATCGTCTTGTAATTTAGTGGGAATATGCACTCTCAAAAATGTTATTGAATGTTCTCTGCTGTATTCTGTACAGCAACAAACAGAAACAACCTTCACGATTTATTACAAATAAGTACAAAATGTTAGAGCTAGATGGAAAAAAACACTTTGATGGAAAAAAACAGATGCAATGAAATACAAATGTCTGTGTTTTATACACAATACAAGATTCAAATTGCAGTGCCTATATGTCAAATACCCTGTATAACTCTCTCAGATCCTGCTTATTGCATCCTGCAGTCCTCAGGTGTATTCGTGGTGGGAACTACACCTGCCAATGACAGGATGGCATATTGTAACAATGGATGTATTTAACGCGTCTCGTGTGTTGTCATTGTTAAGAGTGTTTTGTCGTCTAGTTTTGTCGTCTTTTGCTCTAGTTTGAGTGTTTTGTCGCCTAGTTAGTAGAGATTGATAAAATATATATTGTTCACTTCTCGCGTATTGTTTTTCCATTGCACGCTATCCACCCAAAGACTAGTACAGGAGGTATGTTAATGTTACATATATTGGGCATCTCAAGTACTGAATGTCCACTGAGCCTAAGTGTAAGCGTCTGTATAAGATGATGAAGGAGCGTGGCTCTACGCGGAATTTACGCCGAGGCGAAAATGAATATCTATTCTATTCTAATCTATTCCATTCTCATTTACTATAAACTGCTTAAAACCTTTCAGAGTCTATTTTTTTAAGAGTCTAATATACAGTACAGTGATATGACCTCGTATTGTCAAGACGTCTGTCCAGGCAAGCCAGATAATGCAACAAAACTGACCATCGTTGGCTCAATGCTGGGCCAATGTCGTAGATATTGGCCCAGTATTGAATCAGCATTGGTTGAATGTCTGTGTTTGTTACAGAGCAAGCAGTAGTCCGTCAGATCTTTGGATGTAAACCCATCCTGCATGTATCAGGCAGTGGTCTACACAGAGGCTTCCCTTACAGAACACCATCCCACCATGTGCTGTATTACAAGACGGTGTGCAACAAGCCATGGCCCGAGGCTATGCCTGCTCTATCCATCACTCCTCAAGGTGGGGGAGGGGGGTGCGGAGGGATGTATACTGACATAATACCAGCTCATTTCACCTCACAGAATATGTCTATCAGCTCCACATTAACATAGAAAAACTCAAAAAGAGAGACTTAGTACTGGAAAAATATGCTGCACGATACAGTGTATTTGTTTGTATTAAATATAACACAAGCGTATAGTCAAATGTGTTATGAGATATAAAACATTGGTCATGTGCCTCACGTGGGTGACTGCTTGGCTGGTCATTGACTGTTGGGTTATATTTACACATTGAAAAACTCGAAAAAGAACAACTTATAGTACTGTAAACGTATGCTGCACGATGCAGTATATTTGTGTATATTAACCCTTTAAGCCCTCACGATGCATTAAAGCATTATTTGACATCCCTGAAAACAGACTTAATTTTCCTACAACCAAGGGTTTGAGAACGAAAATTTCCATGAAACTGGTTTACCAATACGTGACAATTTTCTTTAATTTTAAAACCACATCAAATCATTTTCATCCACTACAAGTCGAGAATTGCGACAGCAATTCGCGGCTTGTAGTGGATGAAGATGACAATGGTAAACTCAGGCTTGAAAGGGTTAACATGTGCAACGCTGAAATATGTTTATCTAAACCATGGAGACCAAAAGGTTTCTTCAATTCAAAATCATCATAAATTTCTTAGTCTTAGTTATAAAACATTGATTCTGTGCTTGATATGGCTGACATTTGGGGCAGGTTAGTTCGGTGCTGGGATATTTGGTTGTTTGATTGGCTGGTTATTTGGTTAGGTGTTTAGGTTGGTTGTTTTGTTGGTTCATTAGTTAGTTGGTTGTCGGTTGGTTGGTTTTTGGTTGGTTAATTGTTTGGTTGATTGGTTAGCTGGTTGGTAGGGTGGTTGGTTGGTTGATCGGTTAGTTGTCATGTCTCTTCAAGAATACATTTCTTGCACTCTATACTCATCCCTCAAGTGATCTCAGTCAAGGCAGTGATACATATCTGGGGAAAGGTTAAACACCAGACTTGATGTAATCTGCCAGTTATCGCTAGAATTGAAAGACTCCGTCATAAGCTGCCAGTAGTGATGCTGTATGTGATATATATAACTGTATGAGCTATGGGCGGATTTGCAGCAGGTTCGCTTCAGCGATCGTAAGCAAGATGTGATGTGTAGGGATATTAGCACCGGCAAAGGTGATTGAACGGAGAGCGCTACAGTCAATGAACACATTGAAATGTGGATACCAAATCTTCACTTTCCACTTCACCAAACTTAACCACTTGTAGTAAAATGGAAAAGTAAATTTCTTGTGTAAAAAGTTCAACAGACATGGCCCAGTAGAGAAGGGGGTGTTGCGCTTTGGCAGGTAGAGCGCCTGACTGCCTAGCCAGTCTTGCTTGCGTCGCGGGTTCGAATCCCGCTGTTCCTGTGTGGGGTTTTCAGATAAATATCCTTGTTTTTCACTTCTCAATGTGACTAGGCGATCAGGTTAATGGCGGCCTCGTCGAGTTAAGGTTGAGACCAGTACATCGACGTTAATTTCGCACTGGGCCACGCGTTGCGCGCTCCTCACACATGGCCCAGTGACAAAGAGAAAAAAACTGTTGACTCTTAATAAAATAGCACTCTGCTGGCACCGAGACGTCCATTTTTAAATATATTAGTGCTAATGCAATCACTAGATTTCGTCAGTTGAAGAAGGCGGGGTAGGCGGAGCGAGTGTCTTTTTTACACAGCTTGCTGTGTAAATAAAATGACGTCAGCGTGGCCGGGTCTGCGGCGAAGCGAGATGAGCGGACTTGTCATGCCGGGAAGTGAATTAAGTCGTGCCACCAACGTTTCATGATATTTGGTATTTATTTATTTATTTATTCAAACATATTTATACAGGGTAAAAACATCATTAGCCTTTGGCTATTTTGCATATGTGCCCAGTTTTATGACAAGTATTTGCATAAAAAGTGAAAACACATATTTAAACAATATTTACATTCTCAAGAACTAGAGTAGCACTGGACTGAAAAAAAGAGATAGTATTGTCGTTTACTATAGTATAAGGTATAATATACCATATAGCAATGAGAAACCAATGGTATGACTAAGATTTGTGTCAAATTGTCTATATCACAATCTTAACACAAAAAAGGTTATTGAAGGTTATTTTTCGCATATAGTAACATAGAGATAGACTCCTCATATACATACATGATAAGTACTGTATTTAGAACATTTGTTGATATCAGTATATGGAAAAGAACATTCAAGAACCTTTTCTGTTAAGAGTGTATATCGTACAGAACACAACCTTTCAGAACCTTTTCCAGCTCTTACGGCTCTGCTGCTCGGCTTTTCCAGCATATTCTGTTCTGCCGTTCGCCATTTCACGTAACGACCTAGGACACAATCATTGTCAGTTGACATATCCCTGCAGAATGGGCGCCCGGTTTCCCCGCTTCCATTAAGCGGCAAAATTAATAACCGACATAGGTCGCCATTTACCGTGAACCGTGGTTGCCATGGTGATGGAAGGCAGCGGTTTGTTGGGGATGATGGAGTGAGATGAAGTCGTGTTGTTGAGGAGAATGACTCCAGATAGGGAAGCAGGCCATGTACACACTATGTAGTCATATAGGGCCTACTCCATAGAAGAGAAGTAGATAACACATCGCTCACAATATGTTCGTTCTTCTAGAAGTCCCTCTATGTCGTGTTTGCTGAGCCCCTCGAGTAGGGTCGCCGCTAATTTTTTTTATAAACCATGAAGACCAAAGTTGTTTTTCTCAATTTGAAATAATCATAAATGTCTTAGTTAACTCTTTCCGCTTCATTCAATTACCGGACTGGAGTGATGACTAATCTGGTCAACAAGTCGTCTCTTTAGCTCGATTGGCAACGAACAGGCATTATGATGCCGGGGTCGGTGGTTCGATCCCCGGGCTGGGTGGTTGCTTAATGAAAAACATTAGATGCACCTGTTCGCTCTTTGTCCGCCGACATCGGACTGATGAGTAGTCTACAATCAACTTGTGACGCTGAAAAAAATCTGCGCACAACTTCTGATAAGATTTTATGGTCACGTGAAGACAAATAAAAAATCGAATCGAGTAGGTATATTAAGTATAAACGGCCGCCATTTTGTCTGAATTTATGTACTCTTTTGACCAACATCCAGCTCCATATCTGGAAACACAGTGTCAGAGATGAAGGCATCCCGTCTATAGCTACATGGAGCGGTGGAGCCGAGCAATATGGTCCACATGGTTTATAGTCGGGGTATTTTGTCGTGGAGACATGGAGGACATGGTGGAAGAAGGTGACCTGTAATCATGAGCCGTCAATATACGACCCCTAGCGAGTAGTAAAAGTGTAGATCACAGGACATCAAATGAACTCTCTGGCGAGTAGAAGAAGTGTACCACAAAACAGGATGCGTTGACAAAATGTGGAATAAGCGTTGTAGATCAATGTCGTAGAAGTTGGACCAACATACATCTAAATCGTGTCGATATATCGTATTCTTATTAACTTGATCGTGTTTATAATAAACCCCCTTCTGAAGAAAACAATCCCAGTTACACCCCTAGGTAATTTACGTTAGAACATTGACATCCAAAACATCTGTATTATAAAACTAAAAAAAAATCACTGAGTAGGTGAAAAAAACTACGTTAATTGAGAAGACTAAGAAATATTTGTTTGACACCTAGCTTTAGAAAACTAGCGAGAAGCCAGCCAAATTTCTGGATCCACACCTGAAACGACATATATTGTATGCAACCAATGTTGTTATAAAAATGCATTCACGTATATGCATGACAGACGTGGGATATATGCCGGTTGCCATGGCAAACAACCCTAGCCATAACAGTAACCATGACAATCTCCATGACGATCACCATGGTAACAATCAGGCTGACTAATCAGGCCCCAGTGAAGGTCAGACCCGGGTATAGTTTATGGTCCCGGAGAGGTCGTGAAATATTAGTGCACACCCGGCATATATGACAGCGAGCACGAATCATTCACACAGTGTTAAATCAATGTTGGCCCAGCGTCGCAGACGGTGGGCCAACATTGAACCAATGTTGGGCCGATATCATTTGCGCCCTGGAATATGCCAGGGACGGGGGCATAATTAATCTAAAACGTTACAGACATTTCCTGGTTACCTCCCCCCCCCCCCCCCCCCCCCCCCCCACAAGCAGACGTTGACCCAGCGAACTCGGGGTATTCACACAAATAAAATGAAATGAAATGAATGGGGTCTTAGACCACCTAGCTTTGTGCACATATAGGCTACACTGGGCCAGGAGAACCTCCTGATGAGGATGGTGAGATGGCATTCACACAATGTTGTTTCGAATTTCAAATCCTGTGTATGCCCAACAAATACAAAACAGTTGTATATAATTTATACGACGACAGCATACGTCATCAACGTTGGTCCAACATTGTCTAATTGCTATACAAATGTTTTGTGTTTGCTGAGTGGAGGGCAGTGTCATCTCATTCATCGCACCATCCTCAGGAGGTTCTCCTAGCCCAGTTTAGGCCATATGTGCAAGAAGGTGGCCTAAAACCCCATTCATTTCAATTCCCTGACAATGGGGACAATGTTAAATTTGACATTATCCTGAAAACCTTGATACGGAAATGACATGAAATGAATAGGATTTAAGCCACTATTGAGTATGGTGAGATGAGATGACATTGCCCTCAAGACACAGGATTCAAAAATCGACCCCTGGCGGTCTGAGGCCGAGCACGCTACCTCTCGATCACAGAGACTCCCACAATATCGAATCCCCGTTGTCAGTGGGCTGGACCAGCGTATAGGACTGGGATTGGCCCAATATTGCCACACACTTGGGCCAGCTAGGTTGAATGATGAGGGCTGCTTTATGCGCTCCGTCTGCCCCATAAATAAACCCTCGGTGTAACTACACGTAGGCTATTACCGCCGGAGGGCGTGCGGAGCGGTCACGCCGGTGACGTCACAGACGTCACGACGCGACGGTTGTCATGGTAACAGTAGTTACGAACACGCGGAAATTGCAGCTTAGTTGTAAGAGGGCAGGCGGGGTGGAGAGGCGGGGTCTATTACCCGGGTGTCCTGGGTTCAAATCCCGTCACGTGACTAACATAATCACCAGGTATGCTTGTTTGGGATCTCGATGGATGAAAGTCTCTGCATCCAATTTCTTGCTGTACTGCTTCAGCGTGAAATGATATATGTACCTGGATTTACTAATATCAATACCCAGCTCTGCTAAATAAAATATGTCGGTATGGGAATATTAACCCTTACAGTGCGGGGATCGACTTTAGACGTCATAATCTGACGTCTGTAGACGTCAGATTATGACGTCTAAAGTAGATAACCGCACTGTAAGAGTAAGCATATTTATAATGGCCGTACACCCATAACATAGACCTGTATTCCAATGAATCGGAAAAAGCTAACTGAGACATTTATGATGATTTTTAATTAAAAAAAAACCTTTGGTCTCTATAGTTTATACAAAATACTTCAGCGCTTTACAGGTTAATGAATTACGCTTCAAATAAAAAAAAAACTTATTGTTAGTAAGATCAAGGCTTCTAATTATATTAACCCTTATACCACTGAACACGACAATTGTCGCTTTTGATTCGGTTTTATTAGCAGATTAAATCACTGTTATTCGAATGAATTGAGTGTTTAAACATCAACAAGTGAAAATGTTTGGTCTCAAATTAAACACATATGGATAATTTTACCCACTTGAAGTTGTGGGTCGCGGTAGCGAGACACGAATTCAAGGGGGTGAAAATTTAATTTATTTAATTTAGCGGTTTAAGGGTTAAACACATAATTTTCATCCATCTTGCGGTGGAAACTGCAGTAGCAATTTAAATTCCAATGTGAAAATGGAAAATGTCAAAATGGAAAAGAAATAGGTAGAGTTAGGCCAGTATCTAACATTACTACAAGGGTTTGTACTTCCGCCTTTGAGATGTGTCTAGTAACATGATGGTACAGCAGGAGGAGTGTAGCCATGGTAACAGCCTCTTCCGCTATCACCCCGCTGAGTTGGGAATGTGAGGGACGTTGGCTAGTGGGACCTCTATCAGTCAGAAACCGACACAAATTACTTCACAGATTAGGTGAATCACCAGGCACAGAATGGCTGACATAGCGATCTGCTCCAGGAACAAGCATTTATATAAATCCATGCACCTGCACACCATATCAGCAAGAACCTGACCAGGGGTTCGTTATTAGGGAATGTCCCATATCAGGACACTCACAGGGAGTGGAGAGGGGGGGGGGGGGGTGAACATACAGTAAATCCGTATTACATGTTCAGAAACAGGGGGCTTATAGTGAGTTTTGAAACCTATCATTGCACTTATATCTGCTGTTTGTGAGTATTTTTCATTCATTTTTAGCTGGAATTGCTAACGCAATTTCCAGCTTTAAATAAATGAAAAAATAATATTATTAATGAAAAATAGACATCTCTCTGACCAGGGGTTCTGTATTAGGGAATGTCCGATATCAGGGAGGAGGGTGGGGAGCTTGAACAGAAAGTATATCCGTATCACATATTCAGAAACGGGGGTTTATACTGAGGATCATACAGTTTGAGGTCTGCCCAGGGGACCATCCTACTAGCATTTTAACATTGGTCTTATCAACAACTTTATAAAGTTCTTGGTCTTTATAAAGTTCTTAACTTTCTCTCATCTTAATCAGCGAAAGTTAAGACCGGTCTCAACTTTTCCTGGCCGTAACCCTCATCTTGTTTTATGAAAAATGCGCGATACCGCTGATTTTGTGCAGATGGGTCACATATTTGCAGATATTTCCGTGAAGATATTTCCATGAAGTGAAATTATAGAGTTCCCTGAGGCGACACAACAATCTATATTTCAATACAATCTCCCCCCCCCCCCCAGACACACACAAAACATTGACTCCTTCTACGTCTTTTCTGCCTTGTATATTGTATACCATTTATTTACAACACTTTTAATATGCATTACTTGCACCAGTCTGCCAAATAAATGTTCTGTTTTGTTCTATTTCACAGCACTTTTACTCTTAGAATATTCCATGTAAACATGGTAAATGTGTTAGCTTGTGAACTGGCCTTCAGTTGTGAACCATGCTGTCGTGAAAAGCCAAAAGGCAGTAACGGTTTACTTTTCATGTATGTAGTTATTGCCTTTTGGCTTTGCAGAGTAGCATATGTTTATGAAGAAGTGCTATACACGGCGGACATAGCAGGTACATAGGGCAGATCAAAGAGACCGTCAGGTGGATTAGTAGAGAGAGGTGGCGCAGGTAGACTTAGCTCAGGTGAACCGTCCACAGCCCAGAAAAAAACAGATATGTACTAACATCATCTCACATAGAATATATTGGAATGTTAGGTCAGCGTCGTAAACAGTAGACCAACATTAAAACAACATTGACTTGATATCTCATGTTTGCTGAGAACTAAGAGCAGACGTTCAGCGAGTTTTGGCCAAATGTTGGTCCACCTGTACACAAAGTTGTGTCAGTTTAACCTTCACAACGCTGAAAGATATTTTTTTTATAAACCATTATACCATTATTTTTTTTCTAAATTGAAATAATCGTAAATGTCTTAGTTAGCTCTTTCCGATTCATTTGAATACATGTGCTATGTATCTACGGCGATTAATTTTTTTTATTCTTTCAGTGCGGGGATCGACTTTAGACGTCAGATTCTGACGTCTATAGACGTCAGATTCTGACGTCTAAAATCGATCCCTGCACGGTTAGGGTAAATGTTGGCCTAACATGACAGAGGGTGGAGCAACACCTACCTAACATGTTTGTCTGGGCATGCTGTAAGATTATACAACCTAACTGCCAATTCGCTTAACATTCGTAACATACATAACAAGATATTCGCCACGTACTCACACCTTTGATATATATCGTATACACACAACGTTAAAACGTGGCTGGGAAATTATTTTCCTATAATGTCGTCATATCTAGTGCATAAGACTCCACAACCTAACTGCTACACATAGATAGATAGATAGACGTTTTATTGACAAAAATTCAAGTCATTGCTGACTTATTTGTCATAGAAATATATATATATATACACAATATGTACAGCAGGGCTAGAACGGTTAGTTCTGTGAATCACATATATCGACATGGTATGTACACTTACATTCCGGCTTGCCATTTACACAGTTAAACAAGCTCAGGTTATTTAAAATATTCATCATAACTATTTAAAATAACGTCAAACAACATACAGCATTATCATAGTATGTGTACATGGGACATATATGTTTCCCGCACCAAAACCAGAGATGAAATAGCTACTATAACTTATTCTAAATGGCAGCAAAAAAGACACTCTGGATAGCGTAGAAACTTAAGACTTAGCACTCGTATCTTCTAAATAACAAAATAATAACTGTATTATCTGCTTCTGTTTATACCACGTCTAAATGTGGATCATAAATAAATTGCCAAGCATGAAGTTAGGATCTCGTGTATGTAAACTTAAATAACATAAATGCTGAATCACATAAACATTCGCTTCTTCTATTCCGTCGCCTTGGAGCTAAACGATCCTATCTGCCACTCTAACGAGTGTCAGATAGGATCCTTTAGCTCCGAGGCGACGATATGACGGACTATTCACTTCACACATATGCACCATATCCAAACATAGCACATTAAAAGGTGGAGAAAATGTTCTAAAATTAGGAAAGATAATTAGGAGAATATTCTATTGCTTTGTGATTTCCTTTTCCTCCACCCTTACGTACAAATGGTTGTAGTGAATCATACCTTGACCCTTTAAACGCTCAGGTCGACGATGTTTCAACATCCAAGATTTGCAAATGTTTTATCTCAAATTAAACACATATCTCTGATAAATTGCTTTAGCGACGATGGCCAATAGCCGTTGAAAATAGTCGTTTTTAATCGCCGTTATTGGGAATAACTAAATGAGTGTTTGAAGATCCAAAATTTGCAAATGTTTGTTATCAAATTTAACTGACCTGATTTAATGAAATACTCAAATGTAAACTATTAGAAGAAAGCAGTGAATATCCTGATTGTGATGGACTGCATCACTATGTATCTAAACACGAAATGAAATGTATCGGGCTTTAGGCCACTTTTGTGCACATACAGGCTAAATTGGGCCAGGAGAACATTTGGTGAGATGAGTGAGATGACACTGCCCTCCAGACACAGAACTCGAAATTCAAACCCTGGAGGGCTGAGGCCGAGCACGCTACCTCTCGGTCACGGAGGCTCCCCACAATACTGAGTTTTAGGAGTGGATGGAGAAGAAACTTTTTTGTTTTTTTCAAACCGCCGAGACCGGGAACCGAGCCCCGAACGGCGTGCAAGGCAGCGGTGCTAACCACTACCTTAGAGCCCCCGCCCACTATGTATCTAATGAATTATATCACATATATGTCATGTGATACAAAAATGTGATATGGGAGTTTAAATTGACTAGCACATTACACAAAATTACTTCTTACAATAAAAAGTTAAAATTTAATGACTGTTGCTGAATCACTGGGCTAGTACCTTTAAACTAGGTGGTGCACTGGTCCCCCTAATCACAACTGCATTTGTAGATTTGTTGGTGGCATCTCAGACAGAGCTGAACAAAGTCTGCTGATAGAGACGGATCAATAGGGTAATATCCCACCAGGAATAAGGTAGATATCAGGCCGGACTGCTAGGATCGGGGTTATAGTCCGACTTGCACAGCAAACACGGAGCGTTGAACCAATGTTGTTTTAATGTTGGGCCGGCGTCGTAGACGGTGGCCCAACATTAAAACAACGGTGGCACATCGTCTAGTATCTAGTGCTCGGCATCGGTTTAATGTTCGTCCACCGCCTGTGACGCTGGCCCAGCATTGAACCAACACTCCGATTTGGACAGTAATCTCGATTACGTGGAGACTGCATGGTGGGCGATATTATGTCGATTTGGGGAGATGCTAAGTGTCCATGGCCTCTATTGGATGGGGATAATATGATATGATCTCTAATGGGAATGGGGGAGAGTACCACTAGTACAGACTCTACCCACTCACTCACTGACGTGACATCACAAGACGAACAACCCAGAATCATACTCCTGAAATATACAGGCCTACATAAAGTTGTGTTTCGCTAATGTCAGGATTGTTATATACATTTAGTCTTTAGTTATGAGGGCTTTGGGACCCGTAACCATGGCCTGAACCTACGGATTCGAGTCAACTTCATAAGTATATACCACGCAACACTACCGCGACACACAACTGCCAATGGGTGAAAATTACTCTAATTTTTTAAATTTGAGAGCAAACATTTTGCACATCTTAATGTTTAAGCAGTAACAATGATTTATTGTGCTGATAAAACAGATTAAAAACGATTATATTTGTGAGGTTATTGTTGTGTTGCACATTAGCTTTTCTAGCCGAGCCAGACAAAAAGGTATAATTTTACAGGGGGGGGGGGGGAGGGGGGGGGGCGTGTGTTTTACAAAATCACGCCATTTCCCTTCACCATGTTCACCCCGTGGCTGGAATTGCTATGATATGATATGCTATGATATGCTATGATATGCTATGATATGATATGATATGATATGATATGATATGATATGATATGATATGATATGATATGATATGATATGATATGATATGCTATGCTATGATATGATATGATATGATATAATATGATATGATATGATATGATATGATATGATATGATATCATATCATATCATATCATATATGATATGATATGATATAAGTGACTTTGATAGCGCCACTATCTCTCAACAATGCTAAGATTCAATGGCTTTTTGGGCTAAGCTCGCTGCTGTGTTCTGTGGCAGGTCCATTGGCATTGTCGGTAAATGAGTTAGTCATATGACGATCGGTGGGTGCTCAGATTAATGTAAAAGGGCGTGGGTTTTTTTTTTAAAACAATGCTCACTGATTTTGCTTCACGTACATCTAAAGGTGAATTATTCCACAAACGTGGTACAGCAACCACGAAAGTTTAATGGCCGTACTTCCTCTGTGGCCGCGATTCGAGGTGTAGCAGCTTTAAATATTCAGATCTCAATGTTTTCTAGCGATTCTTGAAATGCAATATAACACCGAGATATGAAGGGTTGCCAGTAGATAGTGCGTTACATAGCAATAATTATTGTCATCTAAAAAATATCCCGGGTGTCAATAGAGTTAATGCGGTCTAGATTATGATGTAGACCTAGGTTTTCCCTGTTGTACCTCGATCTATTTGTGGGCTGATTAAAACCCATCTATCCCCGGTCTCCTCTCGTGCCCACGTGTCGTAACAATCCCCAGCCTCCCGCGCAGCATGTCTGCCCACCATAAAGCATGTCACATGTTAACACGCAGTGATTCCCTGATTGCCAAACACAATCAACCTGATAGCGCTGTACTGCTTTGAAAAGCAAAAAGGCAGTACCTGTTACTTGAAAAGTAAGCAGATACTGCCTTCTGGCCATGCATAATAGTGTAAAGATAAGATAGAGCTAACGCATGCTTCACTCCATGCCAGTGATTCTTAATCAGAGTTCCGGGAGAGTCAACGGCATCGAGTTGATTGAATAAAAAACGGTATGAAATGATACATCTTAACCTCTTATAGCCTCCAAAGTATTCAATTGGAATTTTCACCCACTTGAAGTTGTGTCTCGCTGACGCGATTCACAACTTCAAGTGAGTGAAAATTAGTCAGATTTAACAAAATGGAGGCCAACCATTTTCAAATCTTGCTGATTGATGTCACGTTTTCTCCTCAATATTTTTTAAAGCTGATAGGCAATGTGGTAAGAAAAAATGTAAAAAAAACGAAAATAATCGGTATCCGATAATATTTGTTTTTTTTTAAATTTTTTCTAACGGCATGAAAATAGACACTTTGGTTGATTTATATCAAGATGAATAAATCTACCGCGTCACAATTTTTTCTGAAAATAAATTATTCCCTCCCAATATTTGCCTCCCTACGACATCCCCTAAAGTATTTTTATGAAGTCCCCTGTTTTCTAACTTACTCTTATGAAGCAGGACATCCCTCAAATAAATTGCTAACCTAATGCAGTTCATGAAGTGACAAAGAGGCCAACAGGAATGCAAAAATCTACAAATTGCAAATTGAGTAATAATTGTTTCTGAATGATGGAGGATGTATTCCGTTGTACTTCCCCACAATGTAGACTTGGGTAACATCCCGCCATCAACATTACATCGGTAGTCCTGACACCCACCCCGTGGAGAATTGGCCAGTTACCATGGTAACGCCTTGGTTTCTGGGCCCCGGTAATTGGATACGGTGTCCGGACAGTCACAGATAATTATACGGAGAGAGTCCTTGTACAGATTTTCTCTTACACGGGACGTCGCCGATGTTTTACTGGCTTGTTTCTCCCGATGTCTCGGGGGTCGTTCACTATATCCAGACAGCTTCTGTACAGGAAGAGGCTTCTGGGCCCATACCGCTAAGAATCTAAAAATTACGTGGTAACTTTTCTAATGGGAAAGTTAAAATTAATCTTAACTTTTCTAATGTGAATCTAAGATTAATCTTAACTTTTCTAATGGAAAAGCTAAGATTAATCTTAACTTTTCTAATGGAAAAGCTAAGATTATTCTTAACTTTTCTAATGGAAATCAGAGAAAATTAAGATAATCCTTATTTTAAGATTCTTAGTGGCCCCTGGAGCCTCTCGAGCCGATCCCACTAAAAACCTTAACCCTTTCACCACAAAAACACGACTTTAAGCGTCAAATATCCGTTTTATTTGCAGATTAAATCACTGTTAGTTGGAGCGAAATCAGTGTTTAAACATCAACATTTGTACATTGTGTGGTGTCAAATTAAACACATACGAGTTATGTTCATCCATTTGAAGTTGTGGGTCGCGGTAGCGAGACACAACTTCAAGGGGTCGAAAATTTGCATTCTACAATTCAGAGCGTTACGGGTTCAAATTAAGGCATTCTCTCATTCCCACCAGATAAGTAAAGAGAATCTTAACTTTTCTAATGGAAATAAGATAAAGTTAAGACAATCTTTAATTTAAAGAATCTAAGATAATCTTAATCTTAAAGATTCTTAGAGCCTCCAAACCTAACTATCTATATTATCAGAATAAAATAATCTTAAAGATACTTTTCACAATCATAGTAATATAGAAAAATGTTCCGCATACATGCCTGGTGAAAGCCAACAGTGTGAGTGCGGAATGGATTTCACCATACGTTTCATCGTTAAATAACAAACAGCGTGAGTGTGATAAGGAATTTAGAATATTGTAGTTTTTACGTAACCGTAGAGTAGTAAATTTGATTTGTCAGTGATTCTCGCACGGTTTTACGCTAGATTGTGGGTTTTACAGTAGAGCAGTATATTTAGATTTACCTGTGATTCTCGCAGGATTTTACCGTATATTGTGGGTTTTACGGTAGAGCAGCATAGTTCGATTTGTCAGTGATTCACGTATGGTTGTACGGTAGATTGTGGGTTTTACAGTAGAGCAGTACATTTTGATTTGCCAGTGATTTTCGCAAGGTTTTACTGTATAATGTGGGTTTTACGGTAGAGCAGTATATTTTGATTTGCCAGTGATTCTCGCTGGTCTTTGCTGATTCTACACTCCATCTATTTGGCGGGTTTTATATGAGGACAGACAACCAATGTATTACAATTATACAATCTCTGCTTGCCATCGGCTAAAAACCCACCCGTTAGCTTGCCATACATTGTATCAGAGAATTTCTCGCCTGTTGGCTTGCCATACATTACTTTATTTACTTGGCCTCGGAGCAGCCCAGCAAACACTTGATGTTCACCCAACGTTGGTTTATTGTTGGTACAGCGTCGCAGACGGTGGCCCAACATTGAACCAACGTTGGGTGAACGTCTCGTGTTTTCTGGGAGCTGAACCAACAGCGAAGGGGACGTGGCGCTTTGGTAGAACCCCTGACTGCCTCGCTGACTACCCCGCTGATCCTGCTTGGGGTTTTCAGAGATATATCCATATTTCTCCCATCTCAATATGATTAGGCGATCACATTAATGGCGGCCTTGTCGAGTAAGCTTAAAACAGGTGTTTCCTTCACAGCTCAACTGAGACCAGTCGTTGGCTTAACACTGCCCTAATATGATAATAATCATAATTACTGTTCTGTTCATTTACTTAAATTTTCACCCGCTTGAAGCTGTGTCTCGCTACCGCAACCCACAAATTCAAATGGGTGAAAATTACTCATTTTTTTAATTTGGGACCAGACATTAGTAAATCCTGATGTTTAAACACACATTTCGTTCCCAATAACAATGATTTGCTCGACAGATTAAAAACGACAATAGTCGTGATCAGCAGGATAAGGGTTAAACCCATATACATCATGTACATGATAAAGTTAAATTGTCGCATTTTTGTACAACGTTGCATATTTGAATACAATTTATTGATGAAAATATGTTTGACCCTTTAAACATGTTAAACGCTTAAATATTTGTACATAAACCAAACTGATATTCCCAAACAAACTGACCCAGATCTGAGGCATATGATTGGTCGAGATGGCCATCACAACCAATCATATCCCTCAGATCTGGGTCATTCACTGTAAGATTAACGGCCACGTCTCGTCGAGGTCTCGTATTTATAAACATAACGTGGAAGCAAGCTGCCAGCACATTTTACTGTTCGTAAGTTGCCATAAATGACCACCAAAGCTCAAAGGTTAAATCAAGGGCAAGGAGGTCAGTGACCTTGTAGTGACAAACCCTGTGTTGCCGGGGTAACGGATGACCAATGGGGATCCGCTAATATTGATTATTTGTAAAAATCTACATATTTATCCTCGAGTTATTACAGGCAATTTTCTGTTTTCAATTTCATGGATTGCGCGACGGCTTTGCTACATAGAGAGAGCTAAGCACTGTGACATAACAGACCAGACTTGCGAAAACAGAACATTGCTGCAATAACTCGAGGATAAACGTATATATTACAAATAATATAATGTGGACGATGATTCTTACTTTACATTATTTCTCAGGAAATATCTGTTTTCGTGGCTCCGAATTTGACTGATTGGATCGAAATCCATCATTTCTTGCTCTTGCTAGCTGCGTCAGTATCACAAATATGTCTAAAAGGGTGTGTCTCTTTAGGGCGCAAGTCACGCCAATTACGGAAGTATTCACCCATTGATTTAATGTTGGCTCACCATCTGCGATGCTGGACAAACATTGTACCAGCACTGGCTCGACGTCTAGTGTTTGCTGGCTCTAATTTTTTATCTGAAAACCGTTGTAATTATTTGACGCCATATGAGACCATGTACTGAACGATTATCTTTCAACCCTGTAAATTACTATAATATTGTTAGCCCTTACAGTGCGGGGACCGACTTCAGGCGTTTGACCAATGTTGGCACACTGTCTACGACGTTGGTCCCAGCATTGGCCAAACATTATGTAGATGTGTCGTGTTTGCTGGGATAGGTATTCAAATAAAACAGAGAGAGAGCTAACTAAGACATTTATGATGATTTCAAACTGAAAAAACCCTTTTAGTCTCCATGGCTTATATAAAAAAACATTTCAGCTTTGTAAGGCGTTTTGTCAAGTTAAAAAATCCCAAAATCCGTGAAATACTTGGAAGTGGGTGGGTGGGTCAAGCCCCAACTCGTATTTTTTGTTTTGTTTTTGTTTTCTGTTGTTGTACATGTTGCAAAAACAAATGCATAGGGGGGTGAGTGGGTGGCGTGTGGCCTATCCGAGTTTTTCTTGGATTTTTGTATTTTTTTTAACTTCACAAGACCCCTAAGGGTTAATGGGAAAAATCCCCATCCTTTCTGGATCACACCCACGCACCAGACAGATTGACATGGAATTGACCCTGACTTGACCCAGATTTACAATTTATCCTCTTGACCTCTAAATGAGGGATCAGACGTCTTCCTACATGACCCCCAATTAAAGGGACTCAGCCGAGGTATCAGATTTAGTTCATCTGACTTCTAATTAAGGATGTCAGACTATAATATTATGTATCAGATTTACGTATCATTAGGCCCTACCCTCCAAAAATTAATGGGGTTTTAGGCCACCTTTGTGCACATATAGGCTAAACCGGGCCAGGAGAATCTTCTGAGAATGGTGAGATGAATGAGATGACAATGCCATCCAGACACAGGATTCGAAAATCGAGCCGTGGCGGTCTGAGTTCAAGCACGCTACCTCTTGGGCACGGAGGCTCCCCACAATATTGAATCTTTTCGAGTGAACGGGGAAGAAACATTTTCTTTCTTTGAAACTTGAAGGCCAGAGTGGGGTTCGAACGCGCGATATTTGACTTTCCCAGCAGTCAGCTTTAACCACTGCACCAGGGCCCTCGCCCTACCACAGATCAGGGACAATTTTCCTTGCACAGATACATGATATATATGTGTTTGACCTCTATTTCAGGGTTTCAGACTATATATCCGATTTGGAGTATTTGACCCCTAAATTAGGGATCAGACTAAACCTGTCAGAAGGGAATGTATCTATCTAGATACCATTGGTTTCATCGCTCAGCCAGTAAACAAACGACGATGAACCAATGCTCTTAAAATTCTGGCCAATCGTCTACAACGCTGCATCAGCAATAAACTAATATTGACTCAACGTCTTGTGTTTATGGGCAGCAAGCAAGATTAGTCCAGTCCTAACTTTTCTAATGAAAGTAAGAGAAAGTTAGGATAATAGCAAACTTAAGAATTTTCAACCCTTACAACGCTGAAATATTGTTGTATAAACCATGGAGACCAAAGGGTTTTTTTCAATTTGAAATCATCATAAATTTCTTAGTTTGCTCTTTCCGCTTTATTTGAATACCTATGTCATGGGTAATAAATATTTTGCTCCTTTAGACATCAGAATACTGCCGTCTAAAATCTATCCCAACGCTGTAAGGGTTAAGATAAAAGTTAGGATTTTTAATGAGACCCAAGCATCGTATTAGCGTCAAAACTTCACTGTTTTTGTGCGTACTGTGCCCTTATATCAGACACACACTCATTTATAATAATAGTAATCCTCCCATGTGTAATGTTCTGCCTCGCTATCAAATGACCCTAGTAGGCTCAAATTTTCCCATAGTCGGCGAAATATTCACTGAGATGTACCTAGTTCTTTAAAAATCGAAGCATGTAAAACTGAACCCACAAACGCCTTGGTTTTTTAATTAGTAGCAAGTGGCATTCGCATTGCAAACCAGAAAAGGATGTTTTATCGAGCACGTGAGTCCCAGGTAGCAGTGCATAATATTGACAATTGTCAGCCAAACTGGAGTGCAATGGAAAGGCCTCAGTCTGGAGGAAACACCGTCATGACCGTTTGCCTTGTAGCAAGTAAATATATGTATTACTACGGTAGCGATCAGCGGCACTATAGCCGAGTGTGTGCAAACAAAAATTTAGGAACTAGTGTAGGCCCAGCCGTGGAAGAGCCCACACCGTGAAGGTGTGGGCTGTAGATTGTTGTGTTCGTTTTAATCGGGAAAATCCACGTTCTTCAACTTGCCGTGACTCAACCCCAAGGCTAAAAAAATTCCCATAACTTTGTAATGACGTTGCGACAAATGAGCTGAGCTTGCGTAGCTGAACTGTCACTGATTCAAATCAACCTATTGTCAACCTGATTATTCGAGGCCAAGTCTGAGATATGACAGTCCAAAGGAAAGTCCCACGTTTCTGATTGGGCGCAATCTGTTACTGCTACGTTGGGTTATGTAGGCATAATTATATCTCTATTCTGTTCAACAGAGCTTACCTTAATGAAATTAAAAAGTAAAACGGTTTGCCAATATTGACGCTAGCTACCTGAACTAGTTATTATGATAATTCGGCCCTTAACCATGTTAACAAGGCCAATTCATGTTTGTCTGATGAGTCAGTCTATACATTGACTGAGATGTATTGACTTAACAAGTAAATGGTCTTTATTTTGGACTTAATGACCTGAGATTTATATTCACAGTCGTCGATATTATGTCGTGTTTGTCAGTGCATGCCACCAGGTGACCTTCCTGATCAATAGAGGACAAACAGAGCTGATCACCAGACGATGCCTGTGTGACGGGGCTATTATGACGTGACGTGCAAATCCAAAAGGCAGTATCTGCTTACTTGTAAAGTAAGCAGATACTGGCTTTTGACTTTGCAGTGTTAGTGCTAATAACAGACAGAAATCAACTAATTGTCTGATATACATGATGTATTGATTTGGCAGATCTACAATTACACACATATGAATGATATTGACGAATTCCAGAGAAATGATAGGGCTAAGCTGACTTAATGCTAGTATTAAAGCAAAGTTAAAATTTGTATCTTTTTCCATAATTATTTATAAGTGACGCTGACGTGTCAGTAAGCCTCCATCGGCTGTTTTGGGGGCGGTAGTAGCCTAACTATAATCGCATTATTGTAAAATTCACTTCCGAATAATTTTGTATTGTTTACAAAAATATTTCATTATATTGGTCATGTGTAATTATTATCATAAATAGTAAATATGCAACAATCTCAGCATTTGAAATACAAAAGTATGGGATTTGTTCCACATTGGAAAAAGGGTCGATCCCCTTCCTCCATCCCGGGTTTACCTCGTTAACCTGGGCGGGGTTGACTATTATGTCATCACCCACATGAGAAGATCAATCAGATTATGGTATTACTGTCAACTCGATATGTTCAGATGCACATTAGAACTGATCAAACAGACAATGGTGAGCGGTCAACTAATACAGCAGATACTGGAACTTTCGTTTTCGAAGTGAAAGTCACTTCTCTCATTTTGAAGCCGCAAACTTTAAATGGACTGTTTAACTCCAAAATAATGTGTATTGTTTTTTTTGCAGCTCATATATATAATAGCACAGTTTTTAACCTTTTCACTACCATACATGACGGAAATTTCCGTCGTCATTCGTCAATGAACGTAACCATAAAATGACACAAATTTTCGTCAAATATATACTACATTTATGTATTTTTCGTCATTTGAAGCTGGAAATTGCGTTAGCAATTCCAGCTTCAATTTCTGGGTTTGTCGAACTGCGTGGAGAGAACACTACACATTCACCCAATGCTGTTTCAATATTATCCCACCGTCTTCGACGCTGGTCCAACATTGAAACAACATCGGGTGAATACACCGTGTTTCAAGGGTCCTGGGATTGTCAAATACTGGATGTAGGGGCCCATGTGGGGGCTCGTCATAGAGTGCAGGGAGAGGGCCATTTGGTGGATTTCCCAGTAGGCCTGGTAATATTCTGGTCTGTGTGTTTGATGATGCTCATGGCGCAGCATGTTTACACCACATCATCACCTTCTGCGTCCTATGGCGGCGTCTATTCCAGTGAAGACTTTTCTTTATTTGAAACGTATTTATGCGGATTTATATACGGGGCGAGGACGACAAGAATGAGAAAAAGAAAAAAAAAGAACTAAACTTTTTGTAATGGCCGCAGACGCATAAAATAATTAAAACATGTTTTTATGATGGCCGTAGACCTATACAAAAAAAACACTGATAAAGGGCAAAGTCATTTGTGACTATTTTAAATTGAAAAAACATTTTGGTCTCTATGGTGTATACAGGAATATTTTAGCGTTGCAAGGGTTTAACATCCTTTGTCGCAATCATCTAGCCACATTTTTTGCACCTGCAGGGCTTTTCAAAATAGAATCCAGACATTTCCTTTGAGAATTACGACAGCAGATTTCATAAAACAACCAAATATATTATAACATCTCAAATCTAAGAATAGAGCATCGATATTGTAGTAAATTATCATATTTTTCAGTAAATGGTGTTGTCATGTGGCATAAATGAAATGAATCGGGCTTTAGGCCACTTTTGTGCACATATACAGGCTAAGTTGGGCAAGGAGAACCTCCTAAGGATAGTGAGATGAGTGAGATGACACTGTCCTCCAGACACAGGATTCAAAATTCGAGCCCTGGCGGTCTGAGGCCGAGCACGCTACCTCTCGGTCACCGAGGTTCCCCACAATACTGAGTTTGGGGTGGATGGGGAAGAAACATTTTTGTTTCTTCAAAACCGCCGAGACCGGGAACCGAGCCCCGAACTCTAGCGTGAAAAGCAGCGGTGCTAACCACTACCTTAGGACCCCCGCCCGTCATGTGGCATCAGAAGACTTATATTATTAAATGGTGAGCCCTCAAAGCGCTAAATTAAATAATTTAAATTTTCACGCACTTGTAGTTGTGTCCCGCTACCGCGACCCACAACTTCAAGTGGGTGAAATTTATTCATATTTGTTTAATTTGAGAGTAAATATTTGCAAATTTTGCTGTTTAAACACACATTCAACCCTTTAAGCCCGCACGATGCATTCAAGCATCATTTTGCATCCCTGACAATAGACTTAATTTTCCTACAACCAAGGGTTTTAAACTGAGAATTTCCATGAAACTGGATTACCAATACATGGCAATTTTCTCCAATTTTTCACTCACAGCAAATCATTTTCATCCACTACAAGTCGAGAATTGCGACAGCAATTCGCGGCTTGTAGTGGATGAATATGACAATGGTAAACTCAGACTTGAAAGGGTTAATTCTCAAAAATTGTGATTTAACCTGGTAATGAAATAAATTAACCCTTACAGCGCGGGGATCGACTTAAGTCGTCAGAATCTGACGTCTGTAGAGGTCAGATTTTGTAAGCGTAAATTTTTTTCTAATGGCCGTAGACCCATAACATAGGTATTCAAATGAATCGGAAAGAGCCAACTAAGACATTTATTATGGTTTCAAATTAAAAAACCCCTTTGGTCTCCATGGCTTTCATAAAAAAATCAGCGCTTTAGGGTTAAAAGTGATCATAGTCGTACTTAACGATGAAAGGGTTAATGTGGTAAATCAGTTTAACAAGAGAAACATGCATATTTCCATGTCTAACCCATGTACTGCTACGTCCGTATTAAATATGTCCCATTGTCCTGCTACACGTCCGTATTATATACGTATTAAGTAATATCAGAAATAGGTTATCTACTTCTGGTAGTATATATGCTGAGCCAATATATATATATATATATATATACGGTCTCAATCTAAAGTGTTTATTTGCTTAGTTTATCAAAGAATTCAACTTGAAAGATGTATCTTTTCAAAAAAGTATAAATGTTTTGAAGGTGGGAATTGCGTTAGCAATTCCAGCTTCAAAAGGGTTAACCCTTACAACGCTGAAATATTTCTGTATAAACCGTGGAGACCAAAGGGTTTTATTCAATTTGAAATCATCATAAATGTCCTAGATAGGTTTTTCCGCTCCATTTGAATAACTATGTTATTGGTCCACGGTCATTAGAAATATTTTTACTCTTACAGCGCGGGGATCGTATTTAGTCGTCAGAATCTGACGTCTACAGACGTCAGATTCTGACGACTAAAGTCGATCCCCGCACTGTAAGGGTTAATATAAAAACATGCCGCCATAATATGGATTATGTAGCTATCATAATATCACCCGTGGAGCTTAAAGGGTCGTAGCTGCCACTTTGTAAAGCAGCAGATTGCACCCTTCAATCCCTAGGGGATTAAATGTAGGTGTAGCTGGCCCCATAAATGTGTCTCTTGCCTGTCCACGCGGCTTAGCGGGGTTCCCATGTCTGTCACTGGCTAGCCCCAGTGGCTGAAACAGGTTTCAGCCACAGATTGACTCCGTACGAAATCGTGGGACATTTCTTTGGACGGTCATATCCAAGACTTGTCCCTGAATAATCAGGTCAAAATTATTTTTTTTTAGAATCAGTAACATTTCAGTTCCATGCCCGCATGCTCAGCTCAGAGATCGCACAGTCATTAAAAAGTTATGGACATTTTTCGGACCTTGGGGTTGAGATCTCTCTCAGTCACCGCAATGTTGAATTTTTCGGGTAGACCAAATACATCAATCCACAGCCTCGGAGAGTACGGCACGGCTAGTCACTGGCCAGCTAGTTTATGACACCGCTAACACCGGCAAGGACGCCAAGCTCTCTCACCCATTCTCCACCAGTCTCTCCCTACTATTTATGTCTAAGGATCACGGAAGCGCCGACAAAATATTCACAAAACGCCTCCCTTACAATTGATTATTTGCCACTTATAAATGTGGCTTTTTCCGGAGACAAAAAGCTGGGTTTGTTTTCCTTCAAGAAAGACGAGACGTTGACCCGATGCTGCCTTTATGTTGGGCCAGCGTCATAAATGATAAGCCAATAATATAACAACATTATGGCTACATATCTGGTTTGCTAGGTTGGGCCTTTAACCCGTATGCCGCTAAATTATTAAATTTTAATTTTCATTTAATCGATCGATAACTTCGTTGTGGGTGAAAATTTAAATAAATCAATTGATCAATAAATCAATGTCTTGTTGATTAGTTCAGGTTCCATAAGGACTGATCTAAAAAAAAAAAAAATTCAGAAAGACCATTCTAAATATTGTAATTTATTTGTTATAATGCACTTATCTTGAGTTGAACACCATCTCTCAGTAGATTTTTTAAAGTCAAAGTTCACTTACCTAAAACAAAAGAAACAAACAGATATTTAGAACAGCAGCAACAACATGACATGTAACAGGTATGTATACTGATGATGATATACAATTTAATTCGCAGTCAGTCTGAATACAGGTTTCATACACTCTTGAAATTCAAAAGAGGCAAAATAAAGATATCAGAATAACCGTGATAAATGTACAACATGTCAGTAGTTTTACCCACAAACAAAATATATTTCACACGTCTATGTAAATGCGATGCTTAACCCTTTGACTTCCAGGCCGGGGTGCATGCCAGGATCCAGATATGCTAGTGTAGGAGTTCTATTTTTCGTCATTTGAAGCTAGAATTGCTAACGCAATTTCCAGCTTCAAATGACGAAAAATACATAAATGTAGTATATATTTGACGAAAATTTGTGTCATTTTATGGTAACGTTCATTGACGAATGACGACGGAAATTTCCGTCATGCATGGTAGTGAAAAGGTTAATCTATATGACATCTGTCCCAATGATAATAATTTGATAATATATAATCAGTTCAAATGTTATTTATTATCACCAGAAATACATTTTTGTTATCACTCATATTCGCATGTTACACGAGGGGACTCCAGAGTCGGTATGCTCACATCAGTTCACCCAGACCTTATAGTTGCAGTCAACTTCCACCAGCGTTGGGTGTTTTTCGCTGATTTCTCAGTCAATTCTAAATCAATTTCCATGAAATTTTGCAAGCACTCTTTTCAACTATTCCAGCACCTACCCTGAAAATTTCGTGAAATTTGAATGAGTATTTTAAAAGTTAGACCATTTGACATGTAGTGGAATTTCGTGATTGAAGCTGATACCGTTCAATGGGTTTATAGAGGAGCGTCATAATTCGCAAAAACTACATGTCAAATGGTCTAACTTTTAAACTACATAATATTTTTCCCTGAAATTTTCAGGGCAGGTGCCGTAAGACTAGAAACTAACGCTTGTGAAACTTCATGAGAATCGGATAAAAAATGCTTAAGCAATGAGCGAAAAACATGCAACGCGAAAGTGACAGATTTAAAGTGACTTTTACTATAGGCCTTAGTTCATCTTGACCAATCACATGCCTCAAATGCATAGATCAATCTCAATAAAAATATCACCCCAATTTGAAGTATAGTTTTTTTTGCATGAGCTGGCAGGGTACAACATTGACAACGGGCCAAACAAAAATGAATACAACTCTAACCATAGTGGATCTCAGAATATTAAATTAAACAATGAGAATCGGAAGTGTAGAATATCATACAATACTATTAAATGAGTAGTTTCTCACCATTTTTTGGACCGATACAATTAGCAGAGCATGTAATAATTAATCTGATATACTGTATGAAAACAATGAAGTGGGTTAACCCCAAAAATTCTGCTGCTGAATTGTTTTTTCGCTTTTAACTCTTTAAGTGCTTCATTACTACTTAACATTTTCCTTTCATTTGAAGTTGGCATTGCTCACGCAATTGCCAACTTCAAATGAAAGGAAAATACCTCCTCACTTGAAAATTAAACCTGCTAAATTTCACAATGGGGGCTTCACTCAAGATTTATACATGCATATCTGTTCAATTTCTGTCAAATTTTAGTTGTGGAAAAACAGTATGAATGCGCTTAAAAGCGTCGCACGCACTCAAAGGGTTAAATTCATTTAAAGCTGGAGAAGCTAACATACTATCCGTTGCTATACTAAAGTAAGTGAATTCTTACCGTGCTGAATTATTGTTGTATAACCCATGGAAACCAAAAGGTTTTATTCATTTTGAAATCAACATAAATGTCTTAGTTAGCTCTTTCTGCTTCATTTGAATACCTATGTTATGGGTGTACGGCCATTATAAATATTTTTACTCAACCAGCGCGGGGATAGACTTTAGTTGTCAGAAGTCTGTGTAGGGGTTAAGAACACTTCGAGATGTCAAGGATTCCTTCGATAACAAGAGCGTGTTTTTTGTTGAAAAATCAGTAAATCTCTCGTAAAATTAGGTATGATTAAAAGGGTATCCTAATAATTGGAGTTGCGTAATGTTAATATCAGTGGTTAAATTACAAGGTTAACAATTTTGCAACAGCATTATTGACATGTCAGAGCGATAGAATTGACAGGAAATGCACGGATACCAGGCGGATTAATGTGGTGTGTGATTGTGTTAATGTAACGTGTTATAGAGTGTCAATGTGGGTGTGGCATCATGTCGACCTTCCCGTATTCAAATTTTATTTCACCTTGAGATGTGGAGTTGATTTCCACTTCGTATTACCCTTACAGATCGACCTTAGTCGTCAGAATCTGACGTCTGTAGACGTCAGATTCTGACGTCTAAAGTCGATCCCCGCACTGTAAGGATAAAATTAGTTAGATTGATCGTAGACCCATAACATAGGTATTCAAAAGAATCAGAAAGTGGTAACTAAGACATTTATGATAGTTATAAATTGAATAAAATCTGTTGGGCTCCATGGTTTTTCTAGCAAAGTTCAGCGCTTTAAAGGTTAAAAAAGCTCATATTTGATAAAATACCCGAGTATAAATACCAGGTCTTTAGACGTCAGACTCTGACATCTAAAGTCCACCCCCGCACTGAAATAAAATAAATATTGATAGTGGTCGTAGACCCATAATATATTCAAATGAAGGGGAAAGAGCCAAGTAAGGCATTTATGATGATTTCATATTAAAAAAAACGTTGGTTTTTTGGCTTATACAAAAATATTTTAGCGTTGAATGAGTTAATGCCAATAATTCACTTATTTATAATCAATTATTTTGCTTCAAAATATGCCATGTGGACAATGGGGCTGAGAGGGTTGTTACGGCGTGTGACAGTGTGTTAATGTAGCGTGTGACACAGTGCTAATACGGCATGTACCACGAAACGAGAACAAGAAACCGTGAACAAATGTTGGTTAAATGTTGGGCCAGCGTCGCAGACAGTGGCCCAACATTGAACCAATATTTGCTGAACACATCGTGTTTTCAGTCACGAGCTGACTAAATCCATAATGTAGGTGCATGTAATCTAAAATCTCCCAAGCCAAGGTCGTCTAAACCTGAGAATAAGGCGCCGAGATGAAAGCTTATTTCTATACTGCAGCTAAAGATAAGTACCATTGAGGAGAGTCATTCTGCATGTTTATCTGCTATATCCTGTAATCTAAAAATCCTGAAGGCAAATGACAGCATCCCTAGGGTTCGGGTTATTATTAAACCTCAAAATAGCATCCCTGGTAGGTTTCCCTAATATATAAAGCAGCTTTCCTATGCAGCATTGCACGAAAACATTGTCGTGTATAGAATCATGAAAGCGATATTTTAAATACTGCCTGTTTTCACACTCTTCATGAGAGTCTTTCTAAACTTATCACTGCTTATTGGTTGATAAACCGTCTGCGTATCTTCTTTACACCTTGTACTTTCTTTCGGTTAGTTGAATGAGGGATTGCTGACGCAATTCAAAGCATTAAGCGAATAAAAAACACCACAAAGTTGACAAGTTAGACATTTTGTTGTAAACAATAATTGTTTCAGTTGCTATCTACACCTTTACATTTGGTAAGTTTCTGTGAGTATATATTTTGCCGTGTGAATAAACAGCTATACAAAAAAGAACTGTGTAATATTCCAGCGTTGTCCTAACAGGTCTGTACCACTACTGGAGGGGGAGATATGGATTGTCACATCTGCCTTGCATAAAAGCAAGTCAGGTCACAAAGTGTTCACACAGATTGGTAAGTGATTCATATCTCTACTGAACACGTGTCTATGATCTGGGTCAACTCGACCAAACATGTGCCTATTATTTCAGTCAATTCGACAAACATCGTGCTTATGATCTGGGTAAAGCACGTGCCTATGATCCGGGTCAATTTGGTTGAGAATTTTACCTCAGCCTTGCACCATTGCCATGGCCAAATTATATAATTTAATTATATTTTTACCAACTTCAAGTTGTGTCTTGCTTCCGCAACCCACGACTTCAAGTTGGTAAAAAATACTTACATTTGTAAAATTTGCTTTAAAACAAATGACAATCTAGCAGATGTAATGCACATTGTCCATTCATTTTTTTCGTATTTGAAGGTCAAATAAAAAAGGCGCAAAAACAGCCATAGACGCCAGCCATATCACTTGGTTAATAGACGGCGGGACTTTCTCTAACTTTCTCTAACTTTTGAATTCTGATGATAAAGGTAGGCCTAAACACATGGAACATTTCTTTACTTCACTCTCCGTTTCATTTATCGACTGATCATTTAAATGTGTTTCTATAGTGATCGAGTTTCGCCTCCTATGAGCAGAAAATCAGGAGATCTGATCATTTAAATGTGTTTTTTTCTAACGATCGAGTGTCGCCTCTAATGAGCAGTATAGTGAGGATATAAATCTTGTGAAATGTGTGATCAAATAGAGTTTCCCATTCAGGACTGCGGCACCCCAGACGTGACTTCATTATAGTTCACAGCCGCTCGTTAGGCCTATCTGGTATCATTTAAATTTGCCAGTGATGCAATGCGTGGTCTTGCATAAGAACTCGTCGTGATCTGCTTGTAGTTGATCCTGTGTCCCAACATGTTATGTGGGATTGTGTGGACGGAGTCAACAATGTTTGCAAAACGTTTGCTGGATGCTGGCCCAACGTCTACGACGTTGGCCCAGCATTTGGCAAACGTTTCTGTATGGACAGAGAGGCGAACGGGTGGTTTATCAGTTGAGCTAACAGGTTGGACCGCTTCATTAAGTGTGTGATTGCCTGGAAGTCTTAACTGCTCGTGAATGACTCTCTGAAGACAGAAATCAGGGTGCGAGTGAACAGTTTATGTGTGGGAGGGGAAGGGGGTAAGCTCGAATTACATGTAAGGTAAGCTCAGTGATCCCGGCAGAATCCTCAAGGGACAGACATGTGGGAGCTTTGGTAAGAGGCGCATTTAGCCTCTTGGCCATGTTAGTGGCAGGACCGACTTTAGACATCAGATTCTGTAATCTAAAGTCGATCCCCGCACTGAAAGAATTAAAATATTCATAATGGCTGTAGACCCGTCACATAGTTATTCAAATGAAGCGGAAAGACATCTATGATGATTTCAAATTGAAAAAAAACCCTTTGGTATCCATAGTTGATACAAAAATATTTCAGCGTTAACTAAATATAACTAAATATACTAAATTAATACACACTATTTTAGCCCTTAGAACGCTGAAATATTTTGTATAAACCATGGAGTCTAAAGGGTGTTTTTCAATTTGAAATCATCATAAATGTCTTAGTTAGCTCTTTCTTATTCATTTGAATACCTATGTTATGGGTCTAAAAAAGTAATTATTTTAGTGCAGGGACGGTCTTTATAAATCAGACGTCAGTATAAACTGATAAAGACGGTCCACGCTCTGTAAGTGGTTATTTTCCAACGTCACAAGATAACGTCATAACAGACTCGTCTCTCCTTCCCTCTCCCCGCTGTCGCATGGCGCTGTCGCTGGTTATTGATATCACAGGACGCAGGTAAAGTCTCTATGACCTCTGGGAGTACCAGAGGTCATAGATGTGACATCTAAGTGCCTGACCTTGACATGACCCCGGGGACATTAACCCCACAGCGCACAGTAATGACACAAGGGTGGAACATAAAGGGCCTCCTTCTCACACAAACTCATGCCCAAACAACATTGTTCCATCGTTGTTTTAATAATGGCCCAACGTCGTAGACGTTAAGCCATCGTTGAATCAGCGTTGCTCTGTGAAGCGGACCGTTTGTTTTACTTGATCACATTTTAACTTCGTCCCTGAAGCATACGCTTCCCAAACATTGCATCAACGTTGGTTCAATTATTGACCAACGTCTACGACGTTGGGCCATCATTGAAATAGCTTTGCTCCCTGTACCGGACCGTTAGGTTTACTTGATCACATATTAACAGAGGCAGACTACCCTTTTTGCGGGAGCACTTTGCACATGCGCACCTTGATCAATTATGGAGTGGCAGTCTAAGCCGAGGACACTCGATCATACCTCTAATGTCCCCCACACTAATATCAAGATAAGCGGCCTCTCTGGTTATTAAATATAAACATTCTTAAAGGATTTGTCTCATCCCCAGTCCACACACGTATATATCTTACAGTATTTTTAAAAAGAATAGTTATCTAGTAAAAATGTCTAACAAAAATTAAATACGCTGTTTTGGAACAGGATTCTCGGATACACTTGACACACTTGACATGAATAAAATAACAAAACATGATAATCTCCATTTGGCCACTGTGAGTCATTTGTACCATCGCAGTCCAAACACACGTGTATAAAACTATGACTATTTTTAGAAAAATGTGTCCGTTATATTTCAGTAGAATGGTTTAGTAAAAAAAAATGACCCCTAAAAGCGCTAAGTTTAATAATTTAACTTTTCACCCACTTGAGTTGTGTCTTGCTACCGCGACCCACAACTTCAAGTGGGTGAAAATTACTCATATTTGTCAATCTCGATGTCTAAACACCCATTCACTTCCCTATAAAAGTGATTTAAACGGGTAATAAAACGGATAAAAATTACCATAGTCACGACTAGCGGTCTGATGGTTAATATTTTGATTTGGAACAAACATAAAATAGCAATAGCAATATTCGGATACAATACTTTCTACAATATTTAACTGGTTATGGGTTTAAATAACAAAACTTTATAATCTCGACTTGACCATTGTGAGTAAAATTTCAAAGGATTTTCTATAAGACGAAAGGGAGAAATGAAATGAATCGGGCTTTAGGCCACCTTTGTGCACATATAGGCTAAACTGGGACAGGAGAACCTCCTGAGGGTGGTGAGATGATTGAGATGACACTGTCCTCCAGACACAGGATTCGAAATTCGAGCCCTGGCGGTCTGAGGCCGAGCACGCTACCTCATGGTCACGGAGGCTCCCCACAATACTGACTTTCACACGTGGATGGGGAAGAAACCCCGAACTCTGGCGTGAAAGGGAGCGGTGCTAACCACCACCCTAGGGCCCCCGCCCAGGAAAGGGAGAAGGGCAAATGTGTGTTTTTAAAATGAAAGGTCAATTGTGTGAGGAACAGAACTAGAAGAAGTCGCAGCGAACACATATATTTGGTGCTCGTGTATCAGCCCTATATAACAATGCTTTGTGAGTATATATAAGCACAGGTTGCGAGTGTTTAACTCTTATACAGCGCGGGGACCATTCATATACATGTACGTCAGAATCAGACGTCAATATACGTCAGATAGGCCTACTGACGTCTAAAGTCGATCCCCGCACGGAAAGAATTAAAGTATTCGCAATGGCCGTAGACCCGCAATATAGGTATTCAAATGAAGCGGAAAGGGCTAACTAAGACAATCGTGATGATTTAAAATTGAGAAAAAACCCTTTGTTCTCCATGGTTTATCTAAAAGTATTTAAATCGTATATATGCGTTTTGAAGCAAATTTCAGACCAAATAAATTCAACTCAAGTTGCTAATATGTTTTGTGGTAAATGCTTCGCAAATCTAATAATTACATTTTGAAGACGTATATTTTTGCATATATATGATTATTTTTCGTCACTTGAAGCTGGAAATTGCCTTAGCAATTCCAGCTTCAAATGAATGAAAAATAGTCCTAAGCAATGTGACAGCATAATGGGTAAAGTGCTGAAATATGTGTATATAGACCTGACGTCTATAGACAGATCATATTTTGAATATAATTCATTTGACTAAAAATGGCGTTTTTCATCACAATAAGGTTTTTTAGAGCTTTAATTCCATATATTATACTTGGGTTTTAAAAAATTAACACATTTTCCTTCATCTTGAGGTTAGAATTAAAACTCGGAGATGAGAGCTAAGGGGTTTCCCTATAAGACGTGTAGATGAGCTGGAGTGACAAACTCTCACGTAGTAAACAAAAATGAAGTGAAATGATTGAGGTTTAGGCCACCTTTGTATACATATAGGTTAAACTGGGCCAGGAGAACCTTCTAAGGATGGTGATAAGAATGCAATGACACTGCCATCCAGACACAGAAGCATGCTACCTCTCAGTCACGGAGGCTCCCCACAATATTGAATATTGACGAGTGAGCGGGGAAGAAAAATCTCTTGGAGGCCAGAATGGGGTTCAAACCCGCGATCTCCGACTTTCCAAGCAGGCAGCTTTAACCACTCACGACACCGGGCCCCTTCCTGTAGTGGAAAACCAATAACATCTTATTTTCACGTTGCTTCTGCTGTATACTTGGACATCCACCAGGTATGTAGACCAGCTCTTGCTATATATTATGTTGTTTTAGACAACAATCAATGTGCTAGATGGTCTAAGACATGTAGATGAGGTGTAGTGACATATTCTGTTGCATTGAAAAACCACCAATGTCCCTCCCTCACCAAACTAAGGATCAAATTAGATGAAATCTCCCACCCACAAACTCGTTACGAGAAGACGGCCGCCTTTAATGGCCGCTTCCACGCTGATGTAAACACCATACATTGTCCCAATGCTGGCCTAATGTTGGGCCAGCGTCGCAGACGCTACCCCAACATTAAACCAGCATTGGCTCAACGTCTCGGGTTTGCTGTGTTGATGGGTTTGTAATTAGTTTATCGTGGAGTTTGTTACCACCACGTGGTCAGGCACGTGACCCATGATTCATTTTAAGGAAGTGAGCCGTCCGACAGTGTATACATCAAAAACGAGGCTCTAGCCTCGTTTCCAGCCCGTGCCACAGCTGCACTCCAAACTCATCCATTATCGTCCACTGTCTCATCTAGCCTCGACACTGTGAATCTTTAAAATTTTCTTTATCTTCCTTCCTCTTGTGCCTGGACGACCTGGCAGATGCTGAGGGGGGGGGGGGGGCCTATTGCTGCAGACCCTAATGAGCAGGAAAGACTAGTATAAAGAGCACCCCATCCAAGCAAACACTGGGCGTCGAACCAATGCTGGATTATTGTTGGGCCAGCGTCACAGACAACATTAAACCATCATTTGTTCAATATCTTGTTTTTATTAAAGAGAATAATCAGATCTATTTGAATAAGTAGTTTTAATGGAATGACACTGGTGGAATGAAAAGGTCTAGTGGAATAAATATGATTAGAGGAATGAACACTGGTGAAATAAACAGGTCTAGTGGGATAAGTAATTCTAATGAAATTAACACTGGTGGAATGAACAGGTCTAGTCGAATAAGTAGGTTTAATTGAATTAACACTGGTGGAATGAAAAGGTCTAGTGGAATAAATATGTTTAGAGGAGTGAACACTGGTGGAATAAACAGATCTAGTGAATAAGCGGGTTTAATCAAATTACCACTAGTGAAATTAACCGGTCTAGTGGAATAAGTAGGTTTAAGGGAATTAACACTGGTGGAATAAACATGCCTAGTGGAATAATTAGGTTTAATGGAATTAACACTGGTGGAATTAACATGTCTAGTGGAATACGTAGGTTTGATGGAAATAACACTGGTGGAATAAACGGGTCTATTGGAATAAGTAGGTTTATTGTAATTAACACTGGTCGAATGAACAGATCTATTGGAATAAGTAGGTGGAATAGAATTAACACTGGCTGAATAAACAGGTTTAGTGGAATAAGTAGGTGTAATGGAATTAGCACTGGTGGAATTAACTGGTCTGGTGGGATAAATAGGTTTAATGTAATTACCACAACTAGTAGAATATGCAGGTCTAGTGGTGTATTGGAAAAGGTAGGTGTAATGGAAATAAGACATCTAGTGGAATTTAATTATCTAGTCGAATGTGTTACTGTAGATCTAGTGTAATAAACAGATCTAATAAAATAGTTTTTTGGCAGAGCTAATGGAGCTAGAAGGTCTACTGGAATAAATTGATTTGGTGAAATTAGCAGATTTCGTTGAACTAGCATGTTTATTGGAACAATAAGTTTCGGGATAATGTGATGTTTGTGTCTACGTATATAAATGGCTAAAGTGAGAGCTTCTATCTGTACTTTAAGAACACTTGTGTTATCTCAGGTTCATTGATGGAAAATTCGACTGCAATCTCGGCATTCCCAGGCACCACATGTGAGGTGTGACAGGGCGATGAACTGTTCATGTAGTCTAGGAACCAGGGTGGTCTATGAAGAGACTACTCAGAGCAAAAAATATAAACTTAGCAATGGTCAGTGCATGGCCATTGCTAAACTACACCTCGGCCAAACCAAGGAGGTTGTATACATTCTGACTGCAAACAGACGCTTATTATCTGTGGTGAAACATTGTATTAACCCTCCTATTCAGTAATAACATATTTAGCTTTTTTTAAAAAATAGTTCCGATTATAACTCCATGCTGTAGGTCGACCGGATCGGATGTTTGTTATCGGGGTTGTCCATATGCAATGTTCTAAACTGTTTAAATGCATTGAGTGTGCAGTTCTGCTTATGGCACTGTGCACTATAAAGAAACCTTAAAGTCATTCGAAATGAGTAGTTCCGACTTCGGCCTTCTGTCGCGATATTGCCATGATTGTGCAAAAAGCGACGTAAAGCAATATCGACCCACTTCACGCACACACATCTGGAACTTGGTTCAGATGATATTTGTCATTATTGATGGCACTCGCACCTCTCAAACCCTGTGGTAAAAGCCTAACAAACAAGACATGTCCAACCAGCAATGGACGCTGGGCTACAATCAACCCCATTGCAACGTTGACATATTTTATTATAAACCAAGAGACCAAAGAGTTATTTTCAATTTGAAATCATCATAAATGTCTTAGTTAACTCTTTCCGGACGATTTGAATACCTATGTTGTGGGTCTACAGCCATTATAAATATTTTATTTTTTCAGCGCGGGGATCGACTTTAGACGTCAGATTTTGACGTCTAAAGTTGATCCCCGATCTTAAGGGTTAAATCAGCTTTAGTAAACGTGGGATACTCTCCGCATATATTTTTGATGTCACGTTCCATCCTCCCAACCCTTTTTGTGTGAGTAGACTGGTCTGTATGCGGTCCCAATAGACTGTCTCTCAAACACTAAAACTTGTCATGAAACATGTGCAGGACCAATGCAGCTTTTAGCATGTTTTCCTGCCACAATAATGTCAGGTATAATTCAGGATAAATACAACCAGTAGTAACAGCTTACTTCACAAGTAAGCTGTCACTGATGTTTGCCTTTCCATGGTGGTGTACGTAGCTTAGACCCACTGACGAAATATTGGTGGAAAACTGCATAAATACTGCTCATATTGCCTTCCTCGACCCATCCTTGACCCAACATGTAGCGCAGTGTAAACACAATATTTTGTGGAGTAATTTAAACCCTGAAGAGAATATCGCTTGACGCTGGTCAGATGTTGGACCACAGTATAACAGATCGACCCAGCAATGGGCAGAATTCGGCGCAATTGTGGAGGGAGATTAATTATTCATGAGACGTAAGCATTAGCGAGTTACTTTGTCATCGCGGTGTGCATTAGCGGAGAAAACAGGCCGCTACCTGGCCACGTGGGAGGAGCTGGTGTAAGCTGGGAAAGGAACTGTGAATAATTTAGTGACTGGTGCAGACTCAGCAGGCACGAAACGTTGGTCCAATGTTGGTTTAATGCTGGGTCGACATCACAAACGGTGGCCAAGCATTGAACCAACATTGGTTCATATTTGGTATTTCGTGGTGCGTCTTTTGCGTGTATTGTAGAGCCTAGCGAAAGACAAGTTGATTGGCTGTTTATGGAGTGAACAGGGAATTTTGATCCAATGTTGACTGACTGTTGGACCCGCGTTGCAGACGGTGGCCCAACAGTCAGTCAACATTGATTGAAGGATTGGTGTTTGATGGTGTGTCTTTTGCAGGTATTATAGAGCCCAGCGAAAGACAAGCTGATTGGCTGTTTATGAGCATGAGATGTTGGTACAATGCTACTTTAATGTTGGGACAGCCATTCAGCCATTCAGTCATTCAGCCAGCCAGCCAGCCAGCCAGCCAGCCAGCCAGCCAGCCAGCCAGCCAGCCAGCCATTCCAAACCGACCGACCGACCGACCGACCGACCGACCGACCGACCGACCGACCGATTCATTCATTCATTCATTCATTCATTCATTCATTCTATGTGTGTATGTCTCACCGTGCTGTAAACATACCGAATTACCAGTATCTGACTGCGGGCAAACAGGGTAGCGAGTGTCAATCCCCTTTAACCCTTAAAGCAGTGAAAAATTTTGTCAAAAACATCCCAAACAAAAGGGTTTTTTTCAATTTGAAATCATCATATATGCCTTAGTTAGCTCTTTGTGATTCATTTGAATACCTATGTTATGGGTCTACGGCCATTAGAAATATTTTAATTATCACAGTGAGTGGATCAACTTTAGACGTCAGAATCTGACGTCTACAGACGTCAGATTCGGACGACTAAAGTTGATCCCCGCGCTGTGAGGGTTAAGCTCATCAACGAGCATCCGAGTCAAACCTAACCTTCACCTTGTGATTGTCTTGTGACCTTGGACCAGTATCAGCAGCATTAAGTCAGCCTTAAGATCCTAAGCCTAAGCCTGAACCAATTAGGAGGTTTTAGCTGATATTTTTCTGGCGGATATATGTCATAGTGCGAGCCACTGGTGGATCGCGGCTTTCCCTTTTTCTGGGCTTGTATTTTCAAAGCAACTGATCAAATTTTAACCTCTTGCCCGCTAAGTATATTTTGATTTTCACTCACTTGAATTTGTGTCTCGCTACCGCGACCCACAACTTCAGGTGAGTGAAAATTGCTTATATTTGTTTACTTTGATCTATCATTATTTGATTACTTGGTCACCAACAAGAAGAGGATGTTCTGTTGAGCATGTGAGGCCCTGGCAGCAGTGTATATTATTGAAAATGGTCAGCCAAACTGAACAGCAATGGAAGGAACTCTGGTGGAACCGCATACGTCATCACGGTGTCCCCTGTACCAGATAAGTATGCTTGATTACGATGGCGATCACCAGCACTAGCCGAGTGTGGTCATCACGGCCATCGAAAACCCCGTTGTATTTGTAAATTAATAGGATAAATTTCACCGGGAGTTTCAAGTACACTGTCAGGACCATTGCCAACTGAATTATAGCGTTTGTAGACTGCTCTTTGGTCGTATCCGCCTACAATCGCGCGAACACGTTTTCGCAAAGCAAATACATAGAGTCCCCCCCCCCCATGTAACGAGTTCGTCGGTAAGAGCTTTCATCTAATTCTGTAAAACGCAGTGACGTCACTCGGTGAAAGCAAGGTTATATAACACCCCCTCTCCCATACTTCATTCTGTGAAACGCAGTGACGTCACTCGGTGAAAACATACTTCATTGTATTAGCCAGCTCGGTGAAAACAAAGGAGGTCGAGGTCATTGAGTTTCACAGAATTTGATCCTTTGTTTGGTGAGGGACCGACATTGGTGGTTGTCTAATGCCTGAGCACATTGGTAGTTGTATAATACAATAGAGTATGTCAGCTCTACATATCAGCTCTACATATCTTAGCTGACTAGCACAATGGTGGTTGTTAACACATATAATCAGTCACCACACCTGATCTACATGCACATTGGTGGTTGTCTAATACACCATAATCTAGAGCAACAGCTCATTTACATGCATGGTTGTTGTCTAATACATGTTTATTGTCTAATAATAACGGGGGGGGGGGGGGGGGTACTCAATTATAAGATTCAATTATAACCCGTTATTGCAGGCTATTATACTTTCATAAAGGATCACCCGGCTACATAGTCCGTTTTAACGGATAATAAACTGCTGGAAGGGATTCGTAACCATGATCATGATGATAGTTATATATATTTATTTTTGCACCATGTCCTCAATCTACTTCCGCAGTGTCATGCGCAATGTCTACTTCCACAGTGTCATGCGCAATGTCCGGAAGTGAATAGAAAATATAGTAATTTGACCTTGACACCCCTTCCACGTGTGCCAGATAGATGCCATGGCCAATCTGTAACTGTTCCCGAAACGTGCCGTTTTCTTCTTCTAATGTATAACTCCACTGGATGACCCTTTGCAGCTTCAAGTATCTGCATTTCTTTCAACAGCAGATTTATATCTGCACAATTAGCACGATTGCCTCGATTTAATTCTTGATATTTATCATTGATCTAAAACTGTCATCATTGCAAATGCCCGATTTAGATGAGTCAAATATAGTACCCACAAACTACACCTGCTGTAACCCTTCAAACACTGAAATATTTTTAAATATACCATGGAGACGAAAGGGTTTTTCAGTTTGGAACCATCATAAATGTCTTAGTTAGCTTTTTCTGCTTCATTTAAATACCTAGGTTCAGGGTGTACGGCAATTATGATTATTTCACTCGAATTTAGACGTCAGAATCTGACGTCCATGGACGTCAGATGATGACGTCTAAAGACGGTCCCCGCACTGAAAGAGTTAATGTTCAATAATGATCGATTTGATATCTGCATTTACAAATTTGCTCCGCGCCCTTTTCTATCATCATATAGACTCCACCCTATGTTGCTATGTTGACTTGAGCGCAAGTTTCAATCACCTTTAAACATGTCAGCCATGAAAAACTTAGATATCTTTCGACACGAACAAAAAAAGCCAGGACACCTTACCGCAGGCATCTTTATGGGTGATACTTTGCATTATCTCCAAAATAGTACATCAAATAAAAACACGATCGTTTTATTTTTTTCGGGTTATGAATAATTCCCCTAGCAGACTGTGCACAAAAGAGTGTGAGACCTCGTTGAATGATGCTGTGTCTCTCTGGGCGTGGAGGACCAGAACCCCCTGAGGCGTAGTGTCAGACGTGGATCGAAGACAGAAGCCGACTGTTAACACTTACAACGCCGAATTATTTAACCCTTAAAGCGCTGAATTCTTTTATAAAAACGTTGGCGACCAAAGTATTTTTTTAAATTTGAAACCATCACAAACGTCTTAGTTAGCTCTTTCCGATTCATTTGAATACCTATGTTATGGGTCTACGGCCATTAGAAATATGTTTACTCTGACAGTGCGGGGATCGACTTTAGTCGTCAGAATCTGACGTCTACAGACGTCAGATTCTGACGACTAAAGTCGATCCCCGCGCTGTAAGGGTTAATATAAATCAAAGGGTTATTTTCAATTTTTCAAATTTCAAATCATCACAAATTAACCCTTGGAGCGCTGAAATATTTTTGTATAAAATATGTAGACCAAAGGGTTATTTTCAATTTGTAATCATTAACAATGTCTTAGTTAGCTCATTCCGCTTCATTTGAATACCTAGCTATGTTATGGCTCCACGGCCATTATATTGTTACTTCTTTTGGTGCAGGGACCGTCTATAGACGTCAGATTCTGACGTACATAGACGTCAGATTCTGACGTGTAATGTCGGTCCCCGCGCTGAAAAGGTTAATCTCGTCCTGATGATAAAATAGTTTGTTTAAATGATCAGCTCATCAAATAACTGAATTTTAGGAGATTTTTGTCAATTTTTTGTCACTTTACCCAATTACAACGCCGAAATAAAAGGGTTTTTTTCAATTGGATCAAATTTGACATCATTTTAGTTAGCTCTTCCCGCTTCATTTGAATACCAATGCTATGGGTCTACGGTCATTATATTTGTAAAAAATTTTCACTGTGGTGATCGAATTTACTCTTTAAACGTCAGAATATGACGTTAAGGTAGTACTTGAAGCTGTGGGTCGCATCCTGCAGTCTTTAGAACTATTCGTTCTCAATCTGGGAACTACACCTGCCAATGACAGGATGGTGGGTCGCAGTAGCGATACACAACTTTGGGTGCATGGGTGAAAATTGAAGTCATATAACTTTCAGCAAAGTAATGATCCACTAACCCAATATTGTGTCAATGTCTGTGAAGCTTGCTATGCTGTTTGCCATTAAAGGTTCATGTATCCACCATTGTGATAATGTTCACATCAAACGTGGCTGAAACATGCAACTAAACGTGGACTTTCCTTTTGATATCTAAGAATTGGTTCAGCTCATTCGTCGCAGCTCCAATAAAAATTATTGTATTTTTGGGAGCTTGTGGTGGGATTCGCTCTCAGTCACCTTCATGTTAAAGGGACTCAATCAGGCTAATATCATAAAAAAATCGTTGATTGTATTTCGGCTTCTTAATATGACCATTTGATGTAAACATATTTATTCTCTCGTTTAAAACTAATACAGCAATCCACTGCACACAACATTAGGTGCGGGCTTGTCCATAGCTACATCTGCTGCACCATAAAGTGATGGGGTCTAGACAATGGACATATTCAGACTAAATGGTACACATATCAAAGTAAAGTAAATTGTCTTTGTCTCACATAGATCCATTCACTCGAGGTCAGGGGAGAGGGGGGGGGGGGTCACCGACATCTAGAGAATGATCAATAATAAATAATTGATTATTCAGCTTAGATACTCAAATGAAATGCTTTTTAAAAAAATATATAACTGCAATATTCCGGAAAAAATTGAAAAAAGGTAACACTGCCAGTAATTGAATAGCACACCTTCCAGACAGAGACATCGACCAACTTGGTGGGCTCCCAATAAAAACCATGCATTAACTGACTGATTTTTTTTCTCGATGATAGAGACAGCGGCAACCAGCCTTACACTAATACGTAATACCCACATGCCCAATTCGGGCATTGTAAACATTTGAGATGGTTCCTTGGTGTTCACTTTATATAAAGTAAAATAATGACAAATTGCATCTTTATGTCATGTCACGATATGTACGGTCACTATGTGACCTTGTAATGCGTTAAAAACAGCGCATTATGTAGAATAAATGTGAATGATGCAGGGCTGGTGACGTGAGGGTGGGGAGATGGTGGGTTAATGCATGTGCGAATACAAGGGGGGGGGGGGGGGGGGATTCGTCAAATGCTTTATTTCTGTATAAACCATGTACTCCAAAACTGTTTTTTTCAATTTGAAATCATTATACTTCATACGTCAGCATGTGACGTTCATAGACGTCAGATTCTGACGTCTAAAGTCGGTCGCCGCATTGAAAAGATTGAATTGACCTATTTTCTGGTTGTTGAGTATTTACCCTCAGACAGACCGCGAGAGACTTTTGTTTCACTGTGCATCTTGTGCACTCTGTTACCTGTCGATAAGACAATGTGTTATCTGTGGCCAGTCTTATAGTTATCTGAATCAGCAGGCTACCGCCCTCACTCTGAAGGCACGCGAGGCTGATTCCGGTCTCGTGCAAGGCGAGATCTCACGTGTGTGCCTGATATCTCGTCGCCATGGTAACTGTTTTTTCCATCTTATCTAGCGGCGTGCTAGCATCGCCCTCGGTTACAGAAAGTACTGGGTCACAGGAAACTGGGTGGAGGTACAAGATAGCAGAGCACTGTTATATCACCATGTAACCGCCACATTACTAAAGTCAACCCCCGCGCTCTAAGGCTTAATCTGTTTAATTAATCGATCAAACACTGTTTCTGGGAATGAAATGTGTCTAGAAATCAAGATTTTCAAATATTTTTGCACAAATTAAGCAAATTAGAATAATTTTCAGCCAGATGTTGTGGATCGCGGTAGCGAGACACAACTTCAAGTAGCTGAAAAAGTGCATATATTAACTTAAGGATAAAGGTTAAGTCCTAATTATTCTGCTTAAAATTGCAAATATGTAAGTAATTTTTACACACGTATCCCTTTCAGTGCGGAGACAGTCTTTAGACGTCAAATTCTGACGTCCATAGACGTCATGTTCTTATGTATCAGGTCGATTTCCGAACTGAAAGAGTAAAATAATTATAATAACATAGGTATTCAAATGAAGAGAGAAGAGGTAACGAAGACATTTATGATGATTTCAAATTTAAAAAAACACCTCCGGTCTCCATGGCTTATAGAAAAATATTTCAGTCCTTTAACCCTTTCAAGCCTAAATTTACCGTTGTCATCTTCACCCACCACAAGCCGCGAATTGCTGTCGCAATTCCCGACTTATAGTGGATGAAGAGGACTTGAAGAGGTTGACAAATTAACGAAGACAACAGGTGTGATGATCTGAAGGAAAGCTCATAATTATGTGGAAGAAGGACATGCCGTTTTTCATCAATGCATTCGACACTATGCACTACTAATATTCAGTCTGTTTAGAATGACATGTCTCTTTATGAACACTAAATCAATGTTGGGGCAGCGTCGTAGACGGCGGACCAACATAACGACTGGTGCTGAGAAAAATATGAACAGAAAAGCTGGCTGAAATAAGACCATCGATTTCCCACACATATGACGGCATGGATATTATGCCCCTTATATCTATGAGAAAAAAACAGGTGTGTTAATCTGTATAATAATCTGTATAATCTGTTATAATCTGATAATGTATAGAAGCTTGAAGTTATACGGAATAAGAAAATACCGCTTTTTATCTATATACCTTTGACACAACCGCTATTGTTTAGTCTGTTTAGAATGACATGTCTTTTTATGAACACTAAATGTTCTTTAAATGAGAGCATCGATTATTTCATAAACGCACCTGGCAAAATAACAACACCTCATTATCCACAATAATACGCCAGGTGTGAGTCTGTAGAAAAGCTTAGAATTCCACGAAAAAGAAATAACACGAGGCTTTTTATCTCTGCCTGGGTTCACAATAAACACGCCCGGGGGCGTAGAGTATATGTCAAAAGATGGGATTCATTTCCTGTGCGTAGTCTCATCAGGCGGGTATGTGTTTCATCGGAGGGGGGGAGGGGGGGCTGGAGTTTTTGTCTCGGACAGATTATTTATTTCAACCCGTCTCGACAGCGTGCTAAAAAAATTAAATTTTTATTATAAAAAACAGTTCTTGAAGTTATTTATTTATTTCACGCAGAGTCTGCCCGAAATTATTTATTTCAAAAAAACTACAGCTCCCCCCCTCTGGAGATTGAATGGTGGCCGCCTTATCCCTACGCCCCGCCAGCCATTGGGCGCGTCACAGACTGGCAATGAGAGCTGATCCCTGAGGTAAGGGTTGATTAGGACGGGAAGCGGCACCTGAGACGCTCTACTGGATAACGTAATGCTCCCCATGCGGAGACAAAAGGCAGTATCTGCTTAGCTGTAAAGTGAGCAGATACTGCCTTCTGGCTTTTCACTGCAGTGTACTCTATGCATTGCAATGCCAGCTACAAATCAACCAAAACAAGAAGCAAATCATTCCGTACCACAAGGGTTAGCGGACTGTTCATGCTTACGTAAACAGGCGTCATCTTGTAGTCTGCCATGAGGTCAATATAAACCCTTACAGCATTGATATATTTTTGTATAAACCATGAAGACCAAGGTTTTTTTTAAATTTGAAAGCTTCATAAATATCTCAGTTAGCTTCATTTAAATACCTATGTTACGGATCTACAGCCATTTTTGAATTCTTTCAGTGCAAAAATCTGACGTCTTTCGACGTGCTGAAAGGTTATATCACAGACTGCCTTCATCCTCAATTTCAAAGTGCAGTCTTACGTTTCTCATGGTCTGATGTCGTCGCATATATTAACACAATTCCAGGAAAGCAATGTTCGAAGTCTTCCAAATAGTCAGTTGTAACGAGACACAAGTTTAAGTGCAGGATGAAAATGAATTTACTTAATTTAGCGTCAAAATCATATAAAGTCGATCCCCGCAGTTAAGGAGTACCATATTTGGAACATAGGTATTCAAATAAAGCGGAAAGAGCTACATCTAACTAAGACATTTATGATAAATTAAATTGCAAAAAAAACCTTTAAGCGCTTGACGAGTTAAGTATAATGAATCAGGACAAGCCTCTTTTATTCTAAAGAACGATTTTTGTATAACCCTTGCATATATACATCGTCTGTAGAAAGTCCAGTTTAATTCCCATCGCTGACCATAGCAGCTAGGCTTCCTTCTCTAGTAATGGTTCTATGTATACAGCCCTTTCATAATATACATCTCGGTAGGCTTCCTTCACCAGTAATAGAAACTTTTATAGAACCCTTCTGTAGAAAGTCCAGTTTTATTTTCATGGCTCGCCCTAGCAGGTAGGCTTCCTTCACTAGTGATGGTTATATGCATAGAGCCCTTGTATATATACATATAGGGGATGTGCCTACATCCTCTCTAGAAAGTCCTGTTTCATTTCCATTGCTCGCGCGAAAGCAGGTAGGCTTCCTTCACCAGTAATAGAAACTGTTATAGATCCCTTGTATATAGACCTATACATCCTCAGCATAAAGTCCAGTTTAATTCCCATCGCTCGCCCTAGCAGGTTGGCTTCCTTCACCAGTAATGGTTCTATGGAGCAATCAGACTAATTGACCCTTTGACTGATCACTGCTCACATTCTGTAGAAGCCCAGCCTCTCTGACCTTGACATTTCATTGCTCGCTCAGTTACAGCCTGGTCCAACAAATTAAGAGATCAATGCAACGAAATGTGCTACCGGCGGATGTGGCCAACAGATGCCGCTCAAGTCAATTGTATGCATGAGAGTCAACCCAGGTGACAGATTTATAAATACCTTCTGGATGACTTATCAATTGACCCTCATAGCACTGAAGTATGTTTGCACAAACCAAGAGACTAAAGGATTTTTTTAATTTGAAATCATCATAATCGTCTTAGTTGGCGGGCGGGGGCCCTAGGGTAGTGGTTAGCACCGCTGCCTTTCACGTTTGGGGTTCGGTTCCCGGTCTCGGCGGTTTCAAAGAAACAAAAAATGTTTCTTCCCCATCCACTCGTAAAACTCAGTATTGTGGGGAGCCTTCGTGACCGAGAGGTAGCGTGCTCGACCTCAAACCGCCAGGGCTCGAATTTCGAATCATGTGTCTGGAGGACAGTGTCATCTCATTCATCTCATTATCCTCAGGAGTTTCTCCTGGCCCAGTTTAGCCTATATGTGCACAAAGGTGGCCTAAAGCTCGATTCATTTCATTTTTGTCTTAGTTGGCTCTTTCCGCTTCATTTTTAATACCTATGTCATGGGTCTTCGGCCATTGTATATTTTTTATTCTTTCTGTGCGGGGATCGACTTTAGACGTCAGAATCTGACGTCTAAAGTTGGTCCCCGCATAGAAAGGGGTTAATCAAGGGAATTCATTAAGCGAGAACGGAGGGATTTTTGTCGATGTAGTGTGCTTTTATATAGAAACCAAGTTACAGGCGTCCATGAGCATTTCTCCGCTGCAGAAATTATTTTCCACAGAGAAACAGACGGAAAAACGGAAATATATCCAGGCGGACCGACGAACAGCCTGAATACACAATCAATGAGGTCAATGGTGGAGACACAAAAAAAAACATTTTCTAACTGTCTTAGTTAGATAACCAGCTGTAATAATCTTATCAATCTTATCAATGACGGCTCTGCTTTTCTTTAAAGATTGTGTTTAGAAATATAACAAACTCGCTAAAACCTTCTTAGTATGCTCAAGAGTATATAGTAATACTGCTCAAAGACTTATAACTATAATCATATAGTTATTGAGATTGAAGTGAGCTGGTTTATCGTGAGAGAAAGAAGTCCGAAGTTGAGACGATGCCCTACTATTTTGGGATGAATTCACGGTTATTTCTAGTGCACAGTACCATAAATAGTACTGTATACTTCAGACTTTTGCACAGTTAGAACACTGTATATGTACGCAAACAACTCGGACCCATTCTATGACATTTCCATGTACTGCAGGGTGTTAACACGTGTGTTAACTTGGACCCATTTACCTCTAATTGACAGCTTAATCTGGCTTCTTTGCCGACAGACAGTTTTACCCCAGCCTCCTATTTGGGTATTGATTCTTACACCTCAGCTCACAAAGCAATCACAGCCTAGGTGACCCTACAAGTCCAACGTACACAGACTTCCCTAGAAACAAAAGACCTAGCCCAATAAAGCCAAGGTGACCCCACAATTCAAACCTACACTGATATCCCTAGAAACAAACGCCATAGCCAATCACAGCCTAGGTGGTAAACATACAAGTCCAGCGTACACACACTTCCTCAGACACAAAAGACCTAACCCAACTAAACAATAACGTTGTACAAAAACATTATTAAAACGTTTCGCGAAACATGATTTAAATTCTATTTTGCATGTTTTAAAACCTATTTTAAAACATTCTGCATCAACGTATGTTATTAACTCTTAAACTTGTAACTAATAGAATTTAAATTTTAATCCACTTGAAAATGTGTATCGCTAACGCGACACACAATTTCAAGTGGGTAAAAATTACTCATGTGTGTTAAATTTTAGACCAAACATGTGCAAATATCGATGTTAAAACACACATTTCCACTACATTTCCGGTATTTTCAGGAGCACTATAATCTTAATTATTGGAAGTCAGATAGATATATATATCTCAATATTTCGAGATATTTCTGACATTTTGTAATTGATAACCATTATATTGTATTATCCGCTGCTTGTGTTATCACGTTTGCTGAGTTTCTTTTCACTATTCAGCCTGCGCGTCCGTGCTGGTTGTGTAGGCCGTTTATTCAGTCCGTGCTGGTTGTGTAGTCCGTTTATTCAGTCTGTGGTGGTTGTGTAAGCCGTTTATTCAGTCTGTGGTGGTTGTGTAGTCCGTTTATTCAGTCTGTGGCGGTTGTGTAGTCCGTTTATTCAGTCTGTGCCGGTTGTGTAGTCCGTTTATTCAGTCTGTGCTGGTTGTGTAGGTCGTTTATTCAGTCTGTGTTGGTTGTGTAGGCCGTTTATTCAGCCTGCGTGTCTGTGGTGGTTGTGTAGGCCGTTTATTCAGCCTGCGCGTCTGTGTTGGTTGTGTAGGCCGTTTATTCAGTCTGTGCTGGTTGCGTAGGCCGTTTATTCAGTCTGTGGTGGTTGTGTAGGCCGTTTATTCAGTCTGTGTTGGTTGTGTAGGCCGTTTATTCAGCCTGCGCGTCTGTGTTGGTTGTGTAGACCGTTTATTCAGCCTGCGTGTCTGTGGTGGTTGTGTAGTCCGTTTATTCAGTCTGTGGTGGTTGTGTAGGCCGTTTATTCAGTCTGTGGTGGTTGTGTAGGCCGTTTATTCAGTCCGTGCTGGTTGTGTAGTCCGTTTATTCAGCCTGCGTGTCCGTGCTGGTTGTGTAGTCCGTTTATTCAGTCCGTGCTGGTTGTGTAGTCCGTTTATTCAGTCTGTGGCGGTTGTGTAGTCCGTTTATTCAGTCTGTGCCGGTTGTGTAGTCCGTTTATTCAGTCTGTGCCGGTTGTGTAGTCCGTTTATTCAGTCTGTGGTGGTTGAGTAGTCCGTTTATTCAGTCTGTGCCGGTTGTGTAGTCCGTTTATTCAGTCTGTGGTGGTTGTGTAGTCCGTTTATTCAGTCTGTGCTGGTTGTGTAGGTCGTTTATTCAGTCTGTGTTGGTTGTGTAGGCCGTTTATTCAGCCTGCGCGTCTGTGTTGGTTGTGTAGTCCGTTTATTCAGTCTGTGGTGGTTGTGTAGTCCGTTTATTCAGTCTGTGGTGGTTGTGTAGTCCGTTTATTCAGTCTGTGGCGGTTGTGTAGTCCGTTTATTCAGTCTGTGCCGGTTGTGTAGTCCGTTTATTCAGTCTGTGCCGGTTGTGTAGTCCGTTTATTCAGTCTGTGGTGGTTGAGTAGTCCGTTTATTCAGTCTGTGCCGGTTGTGTAGTCCGTTTATTCAGTCTGTGCTGGTTGTGTAGGTCGTTTATTCAGTCTGTGTTGGTTGTGTAGGCCGTTTATTCAGCCTGCGTGTCTGTGGTGGTTGTGTAGGCCGTTTATTCAGCCTGCGCGTCTGTGTTGGTTGTGTAGACCGTTTATTCAGCCTGCGTGTCTGTGGTGGTTGTGTAGGCCGTTTATTCAGACTGTGGTGGTTGTGTAGGCCGTTTATTCAGTCTGTGGTGGTTGTGTAGGCCGTTTATTCAGCCTGCGCGTCTGTGGTGGTTGTGTAGGCCGTTTATTCAGTCTGTGCTGGTTGTGTAGGCCGTTTATTCAGCCTGCGCGTCTGTGTTGGTTGTGTAGGCCGTTTATTCAGCCTGCGCGTCTGTGTTGGTTGTGTAGACCGTTTATTCAGCCTGCGTGTCTGTGGTGGTTGTGTAGGCCGTTTATTCAGACTGTGGTGGTTGTGTAGGCCGTTTATTCAGTCTGTGGTGGTTGTGTAGGCCGTTTATTCAGCCTGCGCGTCTGTGGTGGTTGTGTAGGCCGTTTATTCAGTCTGTGCTGGTTGTGTAGGCCGTTTATTCAGCCTGCGCGTCTGTGTTGGTTGTGTAGGCCGTTTATTCAGCCTGCGCGTCTGTGTTGGTTGTGTAGACCGTTTATTCAGCCTGCGTGTCTGTGGTGGTTGTGTAGGCCGTTTATTCAGACTGTGGTGGTTGTGTAGGCCGTTTATTCAGTCTGTGGTGGTTGTGTAGGCCGTTTATTCAGCCTGCGCGTCTGTGGTGGTTGTGTAGGCCGTTTATTCAGTCTGTGGTGGTTGTGTAGACCGTTTATTCAGCCTTAGTGTCTCTGGTGGTTGTGTAGGCCATTTATTCAGTCTGTGCCGGTTGTGTAGGCCGTTTATTCAGTCTGTGGTGGTTGTGTAGGCCGTTTATTCAGTCTGTGCCGGTTGTGTAGGCCGTTTATTCAGTCTGTGGTGGTTGTGTAGGCCGTTTATTCAGTCTGTGGTGGTTGTGTAGGCCGTTTATTCAGCCTGCGCGTCTGTGGTGGTTGTGTAGGCCGTTTATTCAGTCTTCGGTGTCTCTGGTGGTTGTGTAGGCCGTTTATTCAGTCTGTGCCGGTTGTGCAGGCCGTTTATTCAGTCTGTGGTGGTTGTGTAGGCCGTTTATTCAGTCTGTGGTGGTTGTGTAGGCCGTTTATTCAGCCTGTGCGTCTGTGTTGGTTGTGTAGGCCGTTTATTCAGCCTGTGCATCTGTGGTGGTTGTGTACGCCGTTTATTCAGCCTGCGTGTCTGTGGTGGTTGTGTAGGCCGTTTATTCAGCCTGGGCGTCTGTGGTGGTTGTGTAGGCCGTTTATTCAGCCGGCGCGTCTGTGTTGGTTGTGTAGGCCGTCTATTCAGCCTGCGCGTCTGTGTTGGTTGTGTAGGCCGTTTATTCAGCCTGCGCGTCTGTGTTGGTTGTGTAGGCCGTTTATTCAGCCTGCGTGTCTGTGGTGGTTGTGTAGGCCGTTTATTCAGCCTGCGCGTCTGTGGTGGTTGTGTAGGCCGTTTATTCAGACTGTGGTGGTTGTGTAGGCCGTTTATTCAGTCTGTGGTGGTTGTGTAGGCCGTTTATTCAGCCTGCGCGTCTGTGGTGGTTGTGTAGGCCGTTTATTCAGTCTGTGGTGGTTATGTAGGCCGTTTATTCAGCCTTAGTTCCTCTGGTGGTTGTGTAGGCCATTTATTCAGTCTGTGCCGGTTGTGTAGGCCGTTTATTCAGTCTGTCGTGGTTGTGTAGGCCGTTTATTCAGTCTGTGGTGGTTGTGTAGGCCGTTTATTCAGCCTGCGCGTCTGTGGTGGTTGTGTAGGCCGTTTATTCAGTCTGTGGTGGTTATGTAGGCCGTTTATTCAGCCTTAGTTTCTCTGGTGGTTGTGCAGGCCATTTATTCAGTCTGTGCCGGTTGTGTAGGCCGTTTATTCAGTCTGTGGTGGTTGTGTAGGCCGTTTATTCAGTCTGTGGTGGTTGTGTAGGCCGTTTATTCAGTCTGTGGTGGTTGTGTAGGCCGTTTATTCAGTCTGTGCCGGTTGTGTAGGCCGTTTATTCAGTCTGTGGTGGTTGTGTAGGCCGTTTATTCAGTCTGTGGTGGTTGTGTAGGTCGTTTATTCAGTCTGTGTTGGTTGTGTAGGCCGTTTATTCAGCCTGCGCGTCTGTGTTGGTTGTGTAGGCCGTTCATTCAGCCTGCGCGTCTGTGTTGTTTGTGTAGGCCGTTTATTCAGTCTGTGGTGGTTGTGTAGGCCGTTTATTCAGCCTGCGCGTCTGTGGTGGTTGTGTAGGCCGTTTATTCAGCCTGCGCGTCTGTGGTGGTTTTGTAGGCCGTTTATTCAGCCTGCGCGTCTGCGGTGGTTGTGTAGGCCGTTTATTCAGCCTGGGCGTCTGTGGTGGTTGTGTAGGCCGTTTATTCAGCCTGATCATCTGTGGTGGTTGTGTAGGCCGTTTATTCAGCCTTAGCGTCTGTGGTGGTTGTGTAGGCCGTTTATTCAGCCTTCGGCGTCTCTGGTGGTTGTGTAGGCCGTTTATTCAGCCTTCGGTGTCTCTGGTGGTTGTGTAGGCCGTTTATTCAGCCTGCGCGTCTGTGGTGGTTGTGTAGGCCGTTTATTCAGCCTGCGCGTCTGTGATGGTTGTGTAGGCCGTTTATTCAGCCTTAGCGTCTGTGGTGGTTGTGTAGGCCGTTTATTCAGCCTGGGCGTCTGTGGTGGTTGTGTAGGCCGTTTATTCAGCCTTAGTGTCTCTGGTGGTTGTGTAGGCCGTTTATTCAGCCTGATCATCTGTGGTGGTTGTGTAGGCCGTTTATTCAGCCTGGGCGTCTGTGGTGGTTGTGTAGGCAGTTTATTCAGCCTTAGTGTCCTGGTGGTTGTGTAGGCCGTTTATTCAGCCTGATCGTCTGTGTTGGTTGTGTGGGCCGTTTATTCAGCATGCGCGTCTGTGGTGGCTGTGTAGGCCGTTTATTCAGCATGCGTGTCTCTGGTGGTTGTGTAGGCCGTTTATTCAGCCTGATCGTCTGTGTTGGTTGTGTAGGCCGTTTATTCAGCATGCGTGTCTGTGGTGGTTGTGTAGGCCGCTTATTGAGCCTGGGCGTCTGTGGTGGTTGTGTAGGCCGTTTATTCAGTCTGCGCGTTTGTGGTGGTTGTGTAGGCCGTTTATTCAGCCTGCGCGTCTGTGTTGGTTGTGTAGGCCGTTTATTCAGCCTGCGCGTCTCTGGTGGTTGTGTAGGCCGTTTATTCAGCCCGAGCGTCTGTGGTGGTTGTGTTGGCCGTTTATTCAGCCTGGGCGTCTGTGGTGGTTGTGTAGGCCGTTTACTCAGCCTGCGCGTCTGTGATGGTTGTGTAGGCCGTTTATTCAGCCTGATCGTCTGTGGTGGTTGTGTAGGCCGTTTATTCAGCCTGGACGTCTGTGGTGGTTGTGTAGGCCGTTTATTCAGCCTGCGCATCTGTGGTGGTTGTGTAGGCCGTTTATTCAGCCTGCGCGTCTGTGGTGGTTGTGTAGGCCGTTTATTCAGCCGGCGCGTCTGTGGTGGTTGTGTAGGCCGTTTATTCAGCCGGCGCGTCTGGGGTGGTTGTGTAGGCCGTTTATTCAGCCTGCGCGTCTGTGGTCGTTGTGTAGGCCGTTTATTCAGCCTGCGCGTCTGTGGTGGTTGTGTTGGCCGTTTATTCAGCCTGGGCGTCTGTGGTGGTTGTGTAGGCCGTTTATTCAGCTTTCGCGTCTGTGGTGGTTGTGTAGGCCGTTTATTCAGCCTTCGGCGTCTCTGGTGGTTGTGTAGGCCGTTTATTCAGCCTTCGGCGTCTCTGGTGGTTGTGTAGGCCGTTTATTCAGCCTTCGGTGTCTCTGGTGGTTGTGTAGGCCGTTTATTCAGCCTGAGCGTCTGTGGTGGTTGTGTAGGCCGTTTATTCAGCCTTCGGCGTCTCTGGTGGTTGTGTAGGCCGTTTTTAGCCCCTTGTGTTAGCTTTGTAAGTCGTTGGTAGGCGTAATAAATGTCTCCCCCTGTGTTTAGCAGGCTGATGTGGCCTTGTTCACACATTTCCAGTGGCACACCAGGGTGTGATTGTACACGCAGCAATGCAGACAGGGCGTAAATTAGCTGGCTCTACCCATCACTGTTTCACTTCAATTACAGACGATTGTCCTGTCAAGGTAGCAGCAGCCGAAGCAGCAGCAGTTTGAGCAGTGCTGATGTCTCAGACGAGGTGTCGTCACGTGAGGATAAACCCTTACAACGCTGGAATATGAAATGGAGACCAAAGGGTTTTTTTAATCTGAAATCATCATAATTGTCTCAGTTAGCCCTTTTAGATTAATTTGAATAACAGTTATCCCTTTCCGATTAATTTAAAGACGGTGGGCATCTTTACACGTCAGATTCTGACGTGTAAAGATGCCCACCGTCTTTAGATTAATCAAATTAATCGGACTTAATTAAGACGGTCTCCACGCTGAAAGGGTTACAACTCCATTTAATATAATGTATTCATTTATTATAATATTGTTCAATATTTTACGCCGTCAGAACGTTACGTAAGGTTCTATTTTTGTTCCACAATTTCTATATAATGTTATTTAAATAATGAATGTAATAATAATTATTATATTTCTTCGTTGTCTCCGACTGCCGAAAATTATTTACCATGCATGTTATATCTCTATAATATTGTTTTTTTATTATTTAGTATTATTATTTATAATATGCTATGCTATTATTATGTCTCATTACATACGCCAAGCCATGCGTCCTACTGAATCGATTGTTTCTATTTTTCATTCATTCGAAGTTCAATTGACGGGACATATTCCTATATGTTTTAAATGTACATCTTATAAATTGAATTATTTGACTTAGTGACCACAAAATATAGTGCCCATATCAGAGGAATATTATTTGGTTTAAAATCTGCTTAAAAAAATATATATACACGGGCGTAGCAAAACTTCAACCCCCAGCGCGAGGATCGACTTTAGTCGACAGAATCTGACGTTTGTAGACGTCAGATTCTGACGTCTAAAGTCGATCCCCGCACTGTAGGACTAAAAATATTTCTAATAGCCGTAAACCTATAACATAGGTATTCAAATGAATTAGAAAGAGCTAGCCAAGACAGTTATGATGATTTCAAATTGAAAAAACCCTTTGGTTGCGATGTTTTTTTACAAATAAATGTATCGCTTTAAGGGTTAAAGAGCCTCCTAGAACACGTCCGACCGCTGGGGATTTTCATTCACCTTGAGATGGGAAGTGCGGCGGCAATTCCCATCTCAAGGTGAATGAAAATAAAAAGAGCGAAGAAGGTTTAAAGAGAGAAGAAAACAAAGTATTTGTCCGCGTTAAAAACCTCATAAACAGAACAATTATTGCAATCAAATAGAATGGGATGATATGTTTGCTACGTTTAATTACTTGGGTCGTCATCGAGTAATTTGCACAATAAATTGTCTGTATAATAAATTCCACAACAATCTCTGACAATCCTATTGTATAAATTGTCTGTATATTAAATTCCACAGCAAGCTCTGACAATCCTATTGTTCTTAATTAGTAGCACATTTCATCGGGTAATTGTCTGATATTTAATGCCCCAACAAATGAGCACAAATAAATTCTGATCTTCAGCTATTGTCATTATATCTCACTGTAATTGCCTACCATGTTCACAATCTCACATTTTTCTAAATATAACGATTCAAATCGGATTTGTATTTGAACTAAAGTTCCCTGTTTATATAAATCCTCTCCAGCAACATGAGTAATATTATACGACTGTCGATGAAAAACTCATCGGAACGGCAAGAAGACCTCCTTTTTAACGATCCCTGAGCATATGAAATGTTACATTTTAACCCTTTTATCGCGGGGACCGTCTTTATACGTCAGAATCTGACGTCTACAGGAGTCAGATTCTGACGTATATAGACGCTCTCCGCACTGAAAGAATTAAAATATTTCTAATGGCCGTAGACCCATAACCTAGGTATTCAAATGAAGCAGAAAGAGATAACTAGGACATTTATGATGCTTTTAAATTGACACAAACCCCTTTGTCTCCATGGTTTATACAATAATATTTCAGCGATCCCTCCAGCTGCCTTCTTACTTTATATATTGTAATCGTCTCCTTCTTTTATTCTGTGCTCTAAAAAACCCTGATTATTTCATAGAAAGGAATGAATAATTCATTACACGTTTCGCGGAATATGAAGCTAATACATGCAATCTCTTCTCAGCACAACTTATATTCTATTTTGTTTTTTCCTGGGAATTCCGCTCATAAATTATTTTCCTGGCCATATATAAGGGTCAATGATTCTACACCCGAAAACAAATGATTTAATTATTAGGTCATCTATATGTAAAAATTAACGCTTTATAATTAATGGTTGCTGGTAGTTCGTGGCTCTTTTAGTATGATAAAACAAGATAACTAAGATATAAAAATAACTGTTTGTTAGTCGGCACTGATGATGACTTCCAGGTGTTAAAATCTTCGTTCGCTTTAGTGTGTCTCAAATTGTTTTAAAATGCTCATAAAGAAAGGACTTTTTCTGGTTCACGGCGAATCGAGATAGCTAGATAAGTAGCCATCTTTTCTTTCCCTCTTAGTCCGCTCATGGCGCGCAATAAAAGACATCTCAATCGCAGATGCTCTCTCATAAAGAACGTATAAAAACAAGCACGCCATCTTAAAACAGACATATAAACTGCACAAACATTATGATGACATATACGGTCCTAGCAGCAAAAGGGTTACCTCAGCTCAGGGATCAGTGTCACTAGTTAACTTTTCCTTTGGACAAATCTCCACCGTTGGACAGAATATAGATGGATCACATTGTCAATGATATTAACCTTGGTCCTGCTGAATTGTATCTATTTTTCGTTCTTTGAAGCTGGAATTGCTAACGCAATTTCCAGCTTCAAAGAAGGAAAAATATGTATATTTTGAGAAAAATAAACACCTCCTGAATTTCATTATTTGATGGACCTGAACATCTATCACAAACAATTTTATCATTGTCATTGTCATTTTTTTTGTTTGAAGCTTTCCACATTGTGTTTTGCTGGGTTGCTTGAGACAGTATATATAAGGTTTTAGCAGCAAAAGGGATCCCTTAGCCCAAGGATCAGTCTCACTAGGTGAGATCCATGTTATATCAACAACCACTCGGTCATTCTGGACAAACCAGGCAGGTGTGAAATCACTAGTTTAATGAATCACACACCCTCACTGGCCTCAGATATCACAACACGTCTTATGATCAGATCTATCTCTTTGATGGGCAAATCAAATCACGATGGAAATCAAATTCCAATCGCCACCTTTGTTACCGTGACCCACAACTTCATCCCTTATCCTGCTAAGTTAATTTATTTGAATTTTCACCCACCTGAAGTTGTGTCTCGCTACCGCGACCCACAACTTTAAGTGGATAAAAATTACTCATATTTGTTTAATAGGAGACCAAACATTTTCAAGTCTTGATGTGTAAACACTCATTTCATTCTCAACTGGTAAGGAAATTTATTTAAATTTTAACCCACTTGAAGTTGTGTCTCGCAACCGCGAACCACAACTTCAAGTGGCTGAAAATTACTCATACATGTTTATTTTGAGCACAAAATATTTGCAAATCTTGATGCTTAGACACACATTTCTTTCCCAATAACAGTGATTTTCGCCAAATAATAAAGCAGCTTTACCACGATTAGCAGTCAGGATCAGTAGGATAGGGGGGGGGGGGGTGGTTAATTATAATTATAAAACACCTAAGACCTTTAAACCTTCACGATGCATCAAATGATCATTTTGCATCTCTGAAGAATTACTTAATTTTCTAAAACCCAGGGCTTTAGAATGAAAATTTTCATGGAGCTGTTCTAATAAAAATATTATTTTTTTTTCATTTCCCACCAACTTTAGGTCATCTTCATCCACTACAAGTCGAGAATTGCGACAGCAATTCGCGGCTTGTAGTGGATGAAGATGACAATGGTAAACTCAGGCTTGAAAGGGTTAATTTGGGTCACGTCGTTAGCAGCTTTAAATTGCGTCAGCAAATACAGCTAAAAATCAATGACATAAATGGCCGACTGACAATAGAATAGCAGGCAGGTGTTACCCACGGACTGGCTTCAGTCTGTCAGATTATTTGTGTGGTTATTTGGAGAGCGGATCATGTCTCGGTTAACACCAGAGGTCTTATCAGCGGACCCAGTCTGAAAGATTGACAGATCGGGTGCCAAGCGGCACACCGCTAAATAAAAGGAGGCAGTCTCCAGCACGACCTCGTACAGTCTGCTAAATAAAAGGATGTAGTCTCCAACAAGCCCTCGTACAGTCTGCACATCTAAAATGCTGTATTTTTCTGGCATATAAATTGAAATTTGAATGAGCCCGCGCAGTTGGCTGAATGTAGATTCATATACGAATTAGAATTGGTACATCGTCCTTTTCACACTTTTCCGCTAACCATCAGTTTTAATAAACAGCGCGCTGTAGCTTTTTTATTAATAAGCGCAAAAGTGGGCTATAGCTCCAGCAACACATTCCCACCTAAAATGCTCATTCTCGCGCCCACATGACACGTTGTGGAGACGTCGGGGGGAGGGCCATAAAACATCTCATTCCACGTATATGTTTCTTTTGCAGCAGGAAGCTGTTATCGCGGATGATGATGAATGTCTGGCTATTTCTTTCCAGTCAGTCCTCATTTAACCCTTTAAGCGCTGAAATATTTTTGTATAAGCCATGGATTCCAAAGAGGTTTTTTTCAATTCGAAATCATGATAAATGTCTTAGTTAGCTCTTTCTGATTCATTTGAATACCTATGTTATGGGTCTACGACCATTATACCTATTTTCACTCTTACAGTGCGGGGATCGACTTTAGTCGTCAGAATCTGACGTCTACAGACGTCAGATTCTGACGACTAAAGGGGATCGACTAAAGGGGATCGACTTTAGACGTCAGAATCTGACGTCTACAGACGTCAGATTCTGACGACTAAAGTCGATCCCCGCGCTGTAAGGGTTAGGCGCTGAAATATTTCTGTATAAACCATGGATTCCAAAGAGGTTTTTTTCAATTTGAAATCATCATAACTATCTTAGTTAGCTTTTTCTGATTCATTTGAATACCTATGTTGTGGGTCTACGGTCATTATAAATATTTTTAATCTTGCGCATGTTATAGCGCGGGGACCGATTTTAGACGTCAGAATCTGCCGTCTGTAGACGTCAGATTCTGACGTCTATAGTTCGATCTCCACACTGTTACGGTTAAAGAATCAGAGTTAACAGACATGAACAAGTTGCACAAACAAGCCGCCAGTTTTACATGACCTGATGACTGTCCCTGATTATGGTGATAGAATTGTACTGACTCACTGATACCATTACTGACCATAACGTGCTGTGATTGTGAGAGACCTCCTTGAGTCATCTTGGGTCATACTGAGTCATCGGGCTGTAAATGGTCAAGATGCTCCAAGTATAGCATATTGACTCATCAAGCCGTCCAGAAAGAAGTAAAAAATAGCTAACCCTATGATCACGGATTTAACTCTTTAAACGCGGAAGTAACGCATTTGAGCTGTTTTCCTCAAAACGAAATCATTGACTGAATTTCATCATGCTTTCGCAAATGTTAACATACATATAACAGAAATTATAGTTTTTTTTCTGAAACATCCGATTTTATTGTCTCAACACATAATACACCTTAGTATATTCTCTTCTGGAGCAATGGACCATACAAATATTAGTAGATTTAATTATTTTGATTTGCCGTCACTACACAAATAACAATGTAACTGTCCATGTAATCAAAATCAGAGGAAGGTAGGCATTTGTGAAACGGCTATTAATCCATCCGAACACCCTGAAAATATTAGCATTTTATCGATTTTTCAAGTTTGCAATATTCACAAAAAAAAAGAGAAATATTTCTAAAGTAGCTTAAATTGCAGTTTCGGGAATTATTCGCTTTTTCGTTATGTTTTTTTTGCTCGACCTCAAAGTCGTTTTTCTCCAATTCTATATTTTTGTATTTCGCACTTGCAAAATATCTGACTTCCACCTGTTTTTGGGATGGACGATCTCATATTTTGACAAAAACTGGTCCAACATTAACCCTTTAACCGCCAAATTATTTAATTTGAATTTTCAACCACTTGAAGTTGTGTCTCGCTGACGCGATCCACAACTTCAAGTGAGTGAAAATTATTCAGATTTGGCAAAATGGAGGTCAGCTCTTTTCAAATCGTGCTGATGGATGTCACATAATGGCTTTAACATGCTTAAAAGGCGGTACTGAATGTGGTAATAATTGAGTAAAAAACCCAATATATGCGACACCGGCGGTTAAAGGGTTAAACTAAGATCGTTTGGTTATATCGTTCTGGGCTATTCCTACTCAACCCTTTAAGTGCCGAAATATTTTGATTTAAACCAAAATACCAAACGCGTTTTTTCAATTTGAAATCATCATAAATGTCTTAGTTAGCTCTTCCCGCTTCATTTGAATACCTATGTTATGGGTTTACGGCCATTATAAATATTTTACTCTTTATGTGCGGGGATAGACTTTAGACGAATTAAGACGTCAGATTATGACGTCTAAACCAGTCCCCGTGCTATAATGTTAAAACGTAGCGTATCTGAGGTGTTTTTCTTTTGACGCCCTTTCAAGATGCCCGACTTCAGCCTGGTTTTGAGATGACGGTCTGATATTTTGTCCCACATTAAACTGAGATCGGTTCGCCTTATCGTGCTGGGCTGTTCTTTAATGGGTCTTTCCCTGGATCTTGCCGTGGCATACTCTGACATCATTATTGATCAAGTTGATACTAGGATTTACCGATGAAATGAACCAGCATCCGTGGTAATTCGTCAAAATGAGTTTGTACCCAGAAAATGACCATTTTATGAAATCATCATCCCATGCATTTCCTGAACCCTTCCAACCCTGAAATATTATTGTATAAGCCACTGGGACGGGAGGGTTTTTTCCAATTTTAAATCAGCATAAATGTCTTAGTTAGCTCTTTCCGCTTCATTTAAATACCATTGGTCTACGACATTTAGAAATATTTCAATTCTTTTAGCGCGGGGGCAGTCTTTAGATGTCAGAATCTGACGTCTGTAGACGTCAGATTCTGACGTCTAAAGACGGTCCTCAAACTGAAAGGGTTGATATGATGGACATGAACCAGGATAATACCACCATAATTCAGTGCTGTGTACATTGTGTACACATGGTTTCACCGATAAAGAAAGAGGATGTATAGGCTTTATTTCTCTAGCAACCGATCATCAAATTCCCCGTCGTCCACCAGGATGTTAATGACCTGGCCAGCGTGAACTCTGACCTGTCATGCGACCTCTCACCCTGGATTAGGTTACAGAAGGATCACGTGACACGGTAGCTCCCATTAAACAGAGGGCGTTGAGCCAATGTTGTTTTTATGTTGGGCCAGCGTCGCAGATAGTGGGCCAACATTAAAACAACATTGGCTCAAGGTCTCGTGTTAGCAGCGCTGGGATCTTGACTGGCCGTCCGCTGTTTAGTCGGCAATGCTGTCGGGCTGGTCAGATAAACTAATGTTGGTCCAACGTCGCCGACGGTAGCCCGACATTAAGCCAGCATTAGGTAGATGTTTAATACTTGGTGGGTAGCTGCTTGGTTGATTGGTTGTTTAGTGCGTTGTTTAATTGGTTGATTATTTGGTTGGTTAGTTGGTTGGTAGGTTGGTTGGTTGGTTGGTTGGTTGGTTGGCTGGTTGCTTGGTTGGTTGGTGGGTTGGCTGACTGGTTGGTTATTTCGTTGGTTGGTTGGTTTATTGGTCATTCGACTGTTTGTTTTGTTATTTGGTTGGTTGTTTTTATTGGTTATTTGGCTGTTTGGCTGGCTGACTAGCTTGGCTGACTTGGTGATTAACTGACTAGCTGGCTGACTTGATGGCTGGTTGACCGGCTGGCTGACCTACTGGATAGCTAGTTTGTTAACTGACGTTCTTACAGGTATCAAGAGGAAAGACATGACAAAATATAAGACCACAATTTAAAATCTTCATAAATGTCTTAGTTGGCTCTTCCTGGTTCATTAGAATACTTACCTTATGGATCTAAGAGCATCACAAATTATTAATTCTTTCAGATCGGGGATCAAGACGTCAGAATCTGACGTTCATAGATGACAACTTCTGACGTCTAAAGACAGTTCCCGCGCTGGTAGATTCAAAGGAAAAAGTGGTAGATAGGGCCTACACCTTTTCGTATCCAAGGAAACGATTAATTTGTGGCAAAACAGCCTGCGGTAGTCCCTGGTTACACGGGTGTATCCCTTGGTAACGGTCGTAGTTATTGGTTACCGCTGCAAAGGTCACCTCCCAGCTGGGGCGACAAAATCCATAATTTAATGTAGAGCTTACATGGCCAAATTACTGTAAGGCGCCGCTTTTTATAAACAAGGCCGAACAAGATCAATTTGGCCACATAAGACTTGGCTGCTGTCTGCATGCTGTATACCCTGGGCCACAAAAAATATTGTTTTGGTAAATCTGTACCGCAGGTTTTTCGTCAAATTCTCCGTTAATGCTGAATCAATTCCCTTGAAACTTTGTACAGGCTATTTTCAAGTCATGTCCTAACATCGCAAAATTAAATTGAATATTTCAAAGGTTAGACCTTTTGACATGTAATAAAATTCCAGAATTAGTCTAATGGGTTTAGTAGAAATATTTTAGAAATATTTTAATTATTTTAGCGTTTTTATATGTCAAAATCTGACGTCTACAGACGTCAGATTCTGACGTATGAAGACGATCCCCGTTGAAACAAAATTGGCCAGTTTCACTACTCAGAAGGAAGCGCAAAGTCAGGATTATGACCTAATTTTGTCATAGATTAACCATATGATTTTATCAAACAACTCGATGGTTCTTTGTGCACAAGTGCCATAGCCAGCATTGAGCACTCCATACCTTTGAACAGTTTGGAGCACTGCAAGTGTATAACAATGAGCCCAGCCCAGTCTCGCGCCACATGTGTACGGAATAATCCACCCGGAGATGTCTGTTTTTGCCATCAGGCGACCATGTCATGCCAGACCCGATCTGTAAGCTGATTATGGGGAATCAAGAGGAGTGACTGGACAGACACAGTCACCAGCATCTAACTAACAAAATACGTCAGCATAGGGGGAGTGGGCGAGTGTGTGGGTGACTGAGTGAGTGAGTGAGTTGACGAAATCTCGGGCCACGTTTACAATCTTTGACACATCATTTTACAAAATTTGACAGCGGCAATAAGAACAAATTAATAACGACTTATGTTGGTTTACATTCGATACCTTTGTCACAATGTTTACCCAATATTGGGACGCCTCTAAATCAGCAAATGTACGTATGCGACGCTACTATATAATTAACCTTTACAACTCTTTACAACTGAAATATTGTTGTATAAACAATTGAGAACAAAGGGTTTTCTCATTTTGAAATCATCATAAATGTCTTAGCTAGCTCTTTCGCGCTTTATTTGAATACATATGTTATGGGTTTATGGCCATTATAAATATTTTACTCTTTCAGAGCGGGAACCGATTTTACACGTCAGCATATGACGTCTATAGACGTCAGATTGTGACGTCTAAAGTCGGTCTCCGTGCTGGAACAGCCAATGTTTGACAGTTAAACACGGTGAAAGGATGGCAGGATGAGGAGCAAAATGATATATAAGAATATTCCGGTCGTCTAGACATCTGTGCAGCCAGTCGGAAGGAACACAAAAAAACACCAGAAGCTCACACAATGTTGGACTAAGGTTGGGCCAACGTCGCAGGCAGTGGGCCAACATTAGCTCAACATCGCGTCAACGTCTCGTGCCAGCCAGAAGGAAAGGAATAGTCAGGTAAATGCTGGTGTATAAAAGTTGAGCTAATGTCATAGACGTTGGTCTATTCTTTTGCCAAGGCAGGAAAATAATATAGCACAGCAGACACAAGACGTTGAATCAATGTTGGTTCATCGTTGGTCCACCGTCTACGACGCTGGACCAACGTTAAATCAACATCGATTCAACGTCTTGTGTCTACTGGGAGTGTGGCATAAACAAGATGTAAGACAAAGGATGACTTTCTGTGCATCTAGTGACCATCAGGCAGTTCAACTGTTGGAGTACAATTTTCTGTTTGAAAAAAAAAACATACCCAGTAAACTGGTGAATAGAATCTTTCAAAAATGGAATATTCCGTTCAACGAATGTTCTCCACGTTGCTAGTCTACTTTGGTAGACCAATATTAATCCAACGTCGATGGGTGATTTACTGTACTGTATTCAGAATGTAAGAGGATGATCATCAGATGCGTTCAGTCAACCCAGAAGCACCCGAGTCTGACTCTTGCGCCAGGGGGTGAATGACCGCAATGGACGATGTCCTATCTTCTATAAGCAGTGGCCCTAACTGCTCAAATACATGAGATGAACAGCTGTATATCTGAATGATTCCATATAATGTCAATAAGATGTCTGTCTATCTGAATGATTCCCTTATAATGTCAATAATATGTCTGTCTATCCTAATAATTATCTTATAATGTCAATGAAATGTCTATATATCTGAATGATTTCATATAATGTCAATAAGACGTCTGTCTATCTGAATGATTCCCTTAAAATGTCAATAAGATGTCTGCATATCTGAATGATCCCATATAATGTCAATAAGATATCTGTCTATCTTTAATATTATCTTATAATGTCAATAAGATGTCTGTCTATCTGAATGATTTGTTTATAATGTCACTAAGCTATATATCGATCCGAATGTTTCCCTTATGATATCGCTAATATATTTGCCTATCTGAATGATTTTATTATAATGTCAATAAGATGTCTGTCAATTTGAATAATTCTCTCCTCCAAACGATTGCTGTTGAATGATTGATTGCGTGTTCGCATATTCGTGTACTCATATGTTATTTAGCATGTTAAACCATATTTCATTTTACTCTTTCATAATTTCCTTTTTCGCTCTGATGGTACCAAAGGGTCGGGTCTGCCGACCTTTTGTTTCCATTGGAGCTGAGTAAAGTGCTCTGTTTCATTCTTCCTTGTTGAGCCAAAGGGCGGCATCCGCTTACTTCACAAGTGTGCAGTTGCTGCCTTTTGGCTCTGCACAAGCTGTATTGACATAATATTATTTTATTATTATTATGATATCATGACAAGCTAGTTTACATTTTTGTTGGGACGACGTCTCATTATCATTTTGCTATATATTCGAAATATATCTGTATAAATCAATCTACATTTCTGCATGTTTGTAGATATTTATTATGTAATCACTGGTACAATATCGTTTTCTTTATAATTATTGACTCTTTTGCAACTTGAATATCTTGAAATTATGTTTTCTTGTGTGAAAGGTGGCCATAGTGGTAGCGGCATTTTTTTGTCTTAACTATGGTCTCCTGACTGTTATTTGTTATTTGTACTTTTCACTTTATTTGTAATTAATTATGTTTTGGTCTTAAATGATTGCGGCAGAATAATTGAATGTGCGTTCAAATATTGGTGTGATCCATATAAATCAGTTGTCAAGTGATTCGTATAATGCGGGTTTATAATTCACGCTGATTGGATGAGTGAGGCTTGACAGACAGGTGATGACGTGACCGCCGGCCAATCACAGCGCACAGTGATGGATCACGCCCATTACGCGTGGTGCCGTGTGCAAAACCGAGACCAATGTCATTAAGGACCAGCACCACCGTCGAGGTCACCCGCCAAGGTCAAACGAGCTGATGGCTGTGTCCAGTGAAAGTCAGACGCCTCGTCGACCTAATTAACCCCTTGATTGCAACATGCGATTTTACAATTAACCCTCACGCTACTAAGGTATTAACCCTTTAAACCCTCACGATGCATTAAAGCAGGAGGTTCTCCTGGCTCAATTTAGCCTATATGTGCACAAAGGTGGTCTAAAGCCCGATTCATTTCATTTTCATTAAAGCATCATTTTACATCCCTGTGAACATTTTCCTACAGCCAAGGGTTTTAGAATGAATATTTCCATGAAAATGGTTTACCAATTCTGTAAAACGCAGTGACGTCACTCGGTGAAAACAAGGTTATATAACACCACCTCCCCCATACTTCATTCTGTGAAACGCAGTGACGTCACTCGGTGAAAACAAGGTTATATAAGAACACTCCCTCATACTTCATTGTATTAGCCAGCTCGGTGAAAACAAAGGAGGTCGAGGTCATTGAGTTTCACAGAATACATGGCAATTTTCTTTACTTTTTCACCCACTTCAAGTCATCTTTATCCACTACAAGTCGATAATTGCGACAGCAATTCGCGGCTTGTAGTGGATGAAGATGACTATGGTAAATCCAGGCCTGAAAGGGTTAAAACCAATGAGCAAAGTACAAAGACCTATAACTAACTTTTTTCTTGTGTTTCAACCCCTATTCAATTCCAGGGCCCTATCAAACTGTACCAACAACTTTACTAAAAGTTTGAAAATAACGAAGTATACATTACCCCTAGCAACCAGAGCTCATATGTGCCAATCAAGTGAGTGGAAGCTTTCCAGGACATCTCTTTGTGTAATTCAAATTCATAAGCCACACATACATTAGTTTTCTATCCACCACTAAATGGCTTCATTTCCATCAAATTGAGAAATGATAATGATCTTAGTTTTCATAATTATATAAAAATTAAAATGTACCTGTTGGCGATAACCTTTAAACCGTTATATTGAATAATTAAAATGTCCACCCACTTAAAGTTGTGTCTCGCTATCGCGACCCACAACTTCGAGTGGGTGAAATTACTCATATTTGTTTAATTTGAGACTAAACATTTCCAAATCTTGATGTTCACACATACATTTCATTCCCATGTCAGTGATTTAACCCTTTCAAGCCTGTATTTACCATTGTCATTTTCATCCACTACAAGCCGCCAATTGATGTCGAAAGTGGATGAAGACGACTTGAAAAGGGTGACAAATGAAAAAAAAATATTGTTGTTACTGAAACAGCTCCATGAAAGTTTTCGCTCTAAAAGCTCTCGGTGCAAGAAATTTAATTCTTCTTCAGGGATGCAGCATGATGCTTGGATGCATCGTGTGGGCTTAATGGGCTAAACTACTAATGAAACAGATTGAAAAAGACAAGAGCCGCGCTTGGCGGTATAAGGGTTAACATTGGGTTTGCTGCAGCCAACCCCAGTAAACGCGACACATCGATCCAAAGGGTTTATTGGCGGTGAGTGGCCAATGCGGAATTCGCTAAAATGGATGAAAGCGTTCAAATTAACACTTTGCTGGCTACACACGGCTGTCACATGCATTCGGGCTGCATGTTCAACACATCTTTTCATTGCATTGCTAGTAAACATTCAACACATACATTCAAGCCAAATCATATACTTTAGATGTAGGAAAACGAGCTTTGGTAATGACACACTTGATAGGAATAGACATAGTTTTAGTTGATGATATTTGCTTAATGTATAAGAATCAATAAAAGTCGGTTATTGTAATAGCCAGAAAAAATCACAAATTAGTCTCACATTGAAATATTATCAGTCCAGGTATATGGAAACGCCAAACCAACGTTGTCCCAATGCTTTGCCAACGTCCAGGACGTTGGCAAAGCACAACATTAATTGGCAAAGCCCCAACATTGAACCAGCGATGGGTGAATGTACAGTGCTTTCTGGGTCGATGGGTTTCAATGTGTTTTATTGAGGTCAAGGTGAACTGGCTCTGTCGCTGTCTGCTGATGTCGGACAGAGAGGCAATTGAGAGTGATGCGAGGATACCGCTCAATGACCAATCTGTGAAAGCCTGGCAATAACAGTACTCCACAGCAATGATGGGCAGATAGTGGCCCATAATCTGAGAGATTCCGCCAACATTGAGCCAGCACTGGGCCAGCAATCCATGCCGGCCGGGGCAGACACCCAGAGCACCCTTCTCAGCCAATCACTGACATGTCTGGAGAAACTCTGCCACTGCCAGATCTCCAAATCGCATGGAATTATGGATGGAATAAAAATAAATATATATTTTAAATGTATGTATTTCTATGTTATTGTATAAAGTTTTGCACAACGTCTTAAGATATCATGCTGACAAACTGACTTCACTTCTAAAAGAGCAACAGTATTTTGAATACAAATGTCATAGTGACTAACATCAAGAATGTAAAACATTAATCTTGAAAAAATTGAACATTTAGGTTAATATAGCAAAATATGCACCCTCAATCTTTTGATGGCACAAGGCTTTATAAAGACAAGTTTCTGCTTTGGTAAATTATGTGCCTGCCCTGCCCTGCCCTGCCCTGCCCTGCCCTGCCCTGCCCTGCCCTGCCCTGCCCTGCCCTGCCCTGCCCTGCCCTGCCCTGCCCTGCCCTGCTCAGAATCTAACGTCTATAGATGTCAGATTCTAACGTCTAATGTCGGTCCCCGCACTGAAAGGGTAAAGGGAGTAAGAGTGGTTATATTCTTAATTAGAGAAACAGTAATGTTGATGATAATCTGCCAAGAGGGGCGTTAGAACCCCAGATCTCTGGCAAGGAAAGCAATCGCTGTGTGAGCGGCCAACCGCATGGCGACCAGCTTCCGAAATCGTAGAAATACATTCGTATAAGGCTGGGGCACTATTGGCAGTGCTGGCCCAGCTGGGCGCGGACGCTTCGCAGACGGTTCACCCGGAAGCTGGGAGGAGGGCGTCAAACAGGAAGCAGGAAGTAGCCTGCTGGGCCTGCGCAGTGAGCGGAATTCAGGTCAAGGCAGAGCTAGCCGCCTGGGTTTGTCTCTCAATCTGTTAGCAATATCATACGGAAAAAGCCGAATATGTGCACCTGATCCTTATAATAACTCAACAATGACTTTATCTGAGATGTATATGTGGTAGTATTATTATATCAGGTATGCAAGTCGTGTTCATTTAAGAGTTCGATATGGAAAAACACAGCACTGGTTTAATGAATAAGGTGTGAGCCTTTAGGCGAACACCTTATGTGCTGTATTTTCCATAATATCAAATAAATAAATCAATCAACCAATAAAACTTCTGTTGCACCTATATACTCAGCGGACCGAGCTCAGCGGCGCACGAAAATGAAGAGTGTATGTATTTTCCCACATTATCAAGTCACATATGACATATACTGCCATACATTGCTGCTCAAACTACAGCAAGAATGCGATATGGGCTGACACCTGTGTAGCTCACATCAAGGAGATTACCAATTTAAACTCCTTGGTCTCGTGGTCAAAGCCAATGGTGATAGTGTGAGAAAAACCCTGCTCTTATAGGAAGCCGCATTAAAGAGATGTCAACAGCTATATGCTCCAATAAGTGTCCGGAGTATTGAATATGCGTTGATTTCAATGTATATTGCCAAGACAATTTTCCACACAAAAAGCGAAATATAAGAAGATTACTTAAGAAGAAAATAATTTATTTTTAGTATTTTTTTTACTGCAGTTTTACATATTTTCTAAGATCCCTTACAGCAATATACACTGCAAATAAATACCCCATTGTTCAGCTTTGCTGTAGTATAGATAAATAATGCTTTACTGTAGTATAGATAGATAATGGTGTAAATAGTCTCTTTGCAAACTAAGTTTCGTATGCAAAAAATCAGACGATCAATACATTACAATGCGTTGACAAAAAAACAAAATATATGTTTTGCTGTGTATAATGGACCTCTTGTTTAACCCTTTGACTTCCAGGCCGGGGTGCATGCCAGGATCCAGATATACTGGTGTAGGAGTTCTATTTTTCGTCATTTGAAGCTGGAATTGCTAACGCAATTTCCAGCTTCAAATGACGAAAAATACATAAATGTAGTATATATTTGACGAAAATTTGTGTCATTTTATGGTTACGTTCATTGACGAATGACGACGGAAATTTCCGTCATGTATGGTAGTGAAAAGGTTAATATCATGTGAATGAAGGTAAAGAGAATACTAGAGTGAAATAACAACACATTTGTATCATGTCTGTATACAATACCTTCAATATTTCAATATGACATATATAGAAAACCATTGCGCAGAATTAAAAATATACTAGCGAATGTTTTATAATCATTCAAATCCGGACGCTAAGAGCTTTCAGACGTTCACCCAATGCCGGTACAATGTTGGGCGAGCGTCGCAGACGGTGGGTTAATATTGAACCGCCATTGGGTGCATGTTTCGTGTTTGTTGGGAGCTAAAGGGTCAAAATTTGACATCTACAGACACCGGATTATGACGTCTAAAGTGGATCCCCGCTGACAGGGTTAATGATGTTAGATTTAACCCTTACAGTGTGGGGATCGACTTTAGTCGTCAGAATCTGACGTCTGTAGACGTCAGATTCTGACGCATAAAAACGATCCCCACACTTTTATAGTGAAATGATTTCTATTGGCGTGAACCCCTAACATAAGCTAAATAAGCCATTTATGATGATTTCAAATAGAAAAAAACTCCTTTGGTCTCCATGATTTATACAAAAAAATTGTTGGCTATGACCTGACGAACACGAGACGTGGCCATTGCTGGGCCAACATTAAAATAACATTGAGTAAACCCTTTCAATGCAGGGAGCGTCTTTATACTTCGGAATATGACGTCTGTAGACGTCAGATTGTGACGTATAAAGACGATCCCCGCACTGAAAGAATTAAAATATCTAATGATCGTAGACCCATAACATTTGACATTCAAATTAAACGGAAAAATCTAACTAGGACAATTATGACGATTCCAAATTGAAAAAAATCCTTTGTTCTCCGCGTTTTATACACAAATATTCCAGCGCTTTAAGGCTTAATATGTTAAGTTAATGTATTTAAATTTCCATCCACTTGAAGTTGTGTCTCGCTACCGCGACCCACAACGTCAAGTGGCTAAAAATTACTCATATTTGTTTAATTCGATCACACATATTTGCAAATCTTGATGTCTAGACATACATTTTAGTCCCAATTACAGTGATTTGGGTGATTAAGAAAACAGATTAAAAACGACAATAATCGTGATCAGCAGGATAAGGGTTAATATGTGTTGTTTTCGGTGTTTGTCCAGCCAGAGACAACAGTGTGGTGTGTGTGTGTGGAGAGACGCAATAGAGATTAGATTGGACACAAACCAGTATGGCAAGCCAACCAGACCAGACTCAGCACCAGTACGGCAAGCCAACCAACGCAAATTCAGCAAATGATGCAGCAACGAAAAATGATCTTGATAATGGTAGATAACGGTACAGACGGCAATGGGGATAGAGGTGAAGCGGGCCTCTGTGCTCCGGAAAGGCCGTGGGAATAGAACAGACGGGTGGCACACATGTACATGCAGGGAAATAAGAACGCCTGAGATCTGCACAGACAGCGCCAGGCGATATCAAGCAATGACATCGATTGTCGGCGTATTATGGGAAACGGCCAAATGCAGAAAGTATGATGTACTTGTCAAATTGCGACCATGAAATGCGATGAAAGCCAGGGGTTTCGCGATGAGGAACAGATGCAAGGAACAGCGCCCTGAGGTGAAGACGGAATAAAGCAGAAATGTGGTGTGGGCGGGGAAAACGAGGAAGAGGCTGAGCTGAAAGATCACAGAGGCTATCAAATAATAAACTTAGAACTGACAGATCAGAGATGCTATCAAGTAATGGATACACAACGACAAAAAAGGCAATATTGAGTGTACATAATAATGCGAATTGTTTTTTTTCATTACATGCAATATCATAACAATATCACAAGTGCTATGAATGCATACTTCAGACCAATAAAACATGAAGTGTTGCCTAAAGTTTCATATTCTAATTCAGCTCCAATTTATATTCTTACCCGTAACATTTTGTTTTCAAATTGAGGTGAAGCAGCATTATCATGATTATTATTCATTAGGCTATATACATTGAGAATTTCATGATAAACAAGTGAAGTGGTGTAAAAAGGTAGCAAGTTTATTTCCACTAACTCGGGCCTCGTCTGAGGTTTGAGCGATGGTTGTTGCGTTACACACGTTGTTTATATATTACTCTAATCATGCTAATCGTGCATAGTCTATGGAGATTACTTTGTGAAAAAGTTATTCTGGTAACAAAGATACACTTAGTAGAAACTTAGCTCTAAACATTTCTGCAAACAGTATTAGCAAACGGTCATTAAAATATTTTACTGCGGGGGTGTCCCGGCGCCCACAAGCTATACCAGTACCTCCGTAATATTGACCTTTTCAGAGCGGGGACCGCCTTTATACCTCAGAATCTGACGACAAACGCCAAATTCTGACGTCAAAGTCCCCGCAGTGAAATAATTAAACTATTCACAATGACCGTAGACCCATGTCATAGGTATTCAAATGGAACGAAAAGAGATAACTAAGATATTTATGCTGATTTTAAATTGAAATAAACCCTTTGGTCTCCATGGTTTATATACAAACCCAGCAAACACGAGACATTGACCCGATGCTGCTGTAATGTTGGGCCATCGTCTGCGACTCTGGCCCAACATAACAGCAGTATTGGGTCAATGTCTCGTGTTTGCTGGGAATATTTCAGCGTTATGGTCTCTTTGTCCATTTACGTTAAGATTTGATATCTTGTGACACTTCCACCTAATGGTCAATTAAAATCCAATTATTATATGAAAATATATGAATATCCAGCTAGACCTGAGCTAAACATACATCAAAATAGCTATTGAAGCTAACGACACATTGTATTGAGACATTGTATATCGTTTTTTGTTCCTTGGATTTGAACTTTCAGAAAAACAGAAAACTGTAAATATATGCGTCATGAGAATGTAACTAGATCAACTTTTCTTTGGCAAAACTATCATGGGGGAGGGGGGGGGGGATAGATCACACAAGGATAGAACCCAGCACAGCCAGGAGTATGTTAACATTGACAAACAGGACTGACATAGACTGAGAGACCTCGGGGCAAAACGCCCACGTGGAGAGAAGCAGGCAGCTGGGGCAATGTGTAATCAGGGAAAAATAACAACTAACAACTACTGCCATGCAAAGGCAAAAGGTTGTATCTGCTTACTTGTAAAGTAAGCAGATACTGCCTTTTGCCTTTGCAGAGAAGAACAATAACCACTACATTATCAGGATTATGAATCCACCTTTCTGATTTGAATCTTGTATCCAGAAGGCAGTTTCACCTGATTCATCTCACGCAAATAATAAAAAAGGCAACAAAATCGCAATATTATCCTACTTATACATAACATCCCGTTAAACATATTCAAGGTAAAAAGTGATAAGGGGGGCACCATTCAATTTCCAGGGGGGGGGGTGACTGGAGGGTTTTTCATAAATAAATGATTTCGGGCGGATTCTGCGTGAAAAAAATAATATATTTCAGGAACTGTTCTACATACATATGTAATAAAATTATTATGCGCGCAACGAGCCGGGTTGAAATAAATAATCCCCTCCGCCACCCCCCTCCCCCTGGATATTGAATAGTAGCCCCCTAGAAACAGACTCCCAGGTCAGGATATAGTCATGAGGGGGCCATACAAGGTTCAGAGCCCAAGGCAATGTGTTCTAACTAGAATGTACAGGATACACGTAGTCACAAGGGAGCCATAGTGGGTGCTCAACCCAGGGCAACGTGTTCTAACCAGAATGTAGACAAAACAAGACTAGCAAACGATGCCACAGCAGCCAACACTTGTCGTACTAGGGTATATATATGACTATCAAGAATTATAAACCAGATAAAATGTCACTAGAATTAATACAAATAGTTTGTGTTAAACATGGTGAATGCTCAGTTAATCTAATAATCACATTTATGAGTGGGTTTTTTTTTACACAAATATATTTATATTTGTGTCAGTCAAGGCTGGAAAGTGCATCAGGAATACCAGCCTTGACCCTTTCAGATCGGGGGCGAATCTGACGTCTGTACACGTCAGACTGTGACTGTGACGTCAGACTGTGACGTCTAAAGACGGAAAGAGTTAGATGTTTTTAATGGCTTTAGACCCACATCACAGGTATTCAAATGAAGCGGGAAGAGCTAACTATAACATTTATGGTGATTTCAAATTGAGAAAAAAAGTTGGTCTCCATAGTTTATACTAAAAATATTTCAGCGCTGTAAGGGTTAACCCTTACAGTGCGGGGATCGACTTAATCGTCAAAATCTCCATAGTTTATACAAAAAAAGTTGTAAGGGTTAAAGGGTAATTTATCCTATAGCTGGGAGTTGTACAAGTCAAGGGGGGGGGGGGGCAAAGTATGACCAGAAAAACACTGACAAAGTCGGGTAAATAGAGACACGAATCCCATATAGGTGCCTTATAGTACGTAGAACACACAACTTACACCTAGGGAAAGGTATTTTCTTGAAGTGTCGGTCTGCAAGGTAAGATAGCTAGTTAGGTGATAGCTCACTAGGACGTCAAATAGACGGTGGGATATATACATAGCCACAAGGGGGCAATGAGGAATAAAGCGACCAGGACTGTAAGCAAAGCGTAGTTAACCATTGCGCTGCTGACTGCAGGTAATGCGTAGTTAGCCATTGCGCTGCTGACTGCAGGTAATGCGTAGTTAGCCATTGCGCTGCTGACTGCTAGCAATGCGTAGTTAGTCATTGCGCTGCTGACTGCAGGTAATGCTCAGTTAGGCATTGCGCTACTGACTGCAGGTAATGCGTAGTTAGTCATTGCGCTACTGACTGCAGGTAATGCGTAGTTAGTCATTGCGCTACTGACTGCAGGTAATGCGTGATTAGTCATTGCGCTACTGACTGCAGGCAATGCGTAGTTAGCTATTGCGCTGCTGACTGCTGGTAATGCGTAGTTAGTCATTGCGCTGCTGACTGCAGACAATGCGTAGTTAGCCATTGCGCTGCTGACTGCTGGTAATGCGTAGTTAGTCATTGCGCTGCTGACTGCAGACAATGCGTAGTTAGCCATTGCGCTGCTGACTGCAGGCAATGCGTAGTTAGCCATTGCGCTGCTGACTGCTGGCAATGCGTAGTTAGTCATTGCGCTGCTGACTGCAGACAATGCGTAGTTAGCTATTGCGCTGCTGACTGCTGGTAATGCGTAGTTAGTCATTGCGCTGCTGACTGCAGACAATGCGTAGTTAGCCATTGCGCTGCTGACTGCAGACAATGCGTAGTTAGCCATTGCGCTGCTGACTGCAGGTGATGCGTAGTTAGCCATCGCGCTACTGACTGCTGGTGATGCGTAGTTAGCCATTGCGCTGCTGACTGCTAGCAATGCGTAGTTACTCATTGCGCTACTGACTGCAGAAAATGCGTAGTTGGCCATTGACTGCAGACAATGCGTAGTTAGCCATTGCGCTGCTGACTGCTAGCAATGCGTAGTGAACATCTGCTACAGATCATTTTCATAAATTTCAGTGACAATTCATTTGGTCTGAGCAATGCTGGAGAACATATATATATACGGTCCCTGTAGCGCAAGGGTTGAGTGACTCTAACTAGAAGTAATTCGCAAAACACGCACTGTAAACAGGACTTGGGAGTCAGAACGAGCTGGAAATAGATGGTTAGACCGTCATAACATCAACCAGGACACACACATAGCCACAAGCGTGTACTGAGAAATAAGCCAGCGAGGTCTGCAGACAATGTGTAGTTAATACTTATCCTGCTGATCACGAGTATTGGCGTTTTTAATTTGTTTTATTTGTTGATCAAATCACTGATATTGGGAACTTAATATGTATTTAAACATCAGGATTTGCAATGCATAGATGGTAAATTTAACAAATATGATTAATTTTAACCCACTTGAAGTTGTGGATCGCGGTAGCGAGACACAACTTCAAGCGGGTGAAAATTTAAATAAATTTACTTAGCAGGATAATGGTTAAACTTTCTGACTGAAGGTAATCCACAGAACACGCACTGTACACATTGCTGGGGAGAGCGAAAACTAGCCGTCTTTGGGAGCAGGACACCATCGTGGTCTCAAGGGAGGAATGTAGACTAAGCCAAGATTGGCTGCAGGCAATGTGGACCTGAAAAAGTGTACTGGAAAATGACCGCAAAACAAACACCGTGGGCATTACAGCGGAGCGGGGACAGAGAATGGTAGCTGGGTGGCTTTGAGGGCGGAACCCTGCGTGGTCACAAGAGAGTCATGCCATGCGCTCTGCAGGAGAATCTGCAAGACGCTCTGCAGCCTCTGTGTGGTCGTGAAAGCTTGACAATAAAACAGGCCAAGAAAGCTTAACACCAAACCACGCACACTGACTTAGGACAAGACCTGCCAGGCGCACAGACTGGAACACATTGATCTTTACGTTGTTTAGATTAGGATGGTGTTGGTTTAATGCTGGGCAGACGTCTACGACGTCTGCCCAGCATTAAACGAACGCTGGTGGGAGTGCCGTGTTTTGTTGAATAGGCACAAGGGAGTGATGGCGAGTAAACCAAGACGGCCTGCAGGCAATAGAGCCAAAGACGCCGGCAATCACAAGAGGCCATGAACAGCCTGCAATCAGGGAAGGTCAACAACCCAGCCTGGACGGGATCATCTCAACGCGGGAGCCAAGCGGGATCCGCGCGGGAGAGAAGGGGATGAGGAGGGGATGAGGAGGGGAAGGCACAGGAAGGGAATACTGCAGGCTGTTGACCAGGCCTGACCGCTTCTGGACATCCAGCGGCTCCACCTCATAGAACCTCATGGCACCTATACACAGGCCACTCCTGGACGACACCTCATGACAGACGTCATTATTGGTAGAAACATACGCTCTGATCGCCAAAACTTTACAGTGATGTGATTTTATGCCCATCTAGCTGTGCCACCTCATATCACATCATACATCTCATGGCACCTTGTAGCACCTCATACACCTCATGTCACCCCATACACTGGCCATTCTTGGACGACATCGCATAGAAGACGTCATCATCGGTAGAAACTGACCCTCTGATCGCAAGAACTTTATATGTGTTATTTTATTTAACTATTGAAGCATTAAACTACTTTATATAAACCAAGAAATCAAGAGTTTTTTTCAATTTGAAATCATGATAAATGTCCCAGTTAGCTTTTTTCGTCTCATTTGAAAACCTATGTTACGGGTATACGGCCATTATAATGTTTAATTCTTTCAGTGCAAGGATCGTCTACAGACGTCAGATTCTGTTGTCTCAAGTCGTTAATGTCTGTAAATGTTTTGTATCTAGATGAGTGTGAGCAACTTGTCTCCTTGGATGTGAAAGGGTGTATCTGTCACTTTTCCAAGTGAGAGATACACCTTTTCACATCCAAGGAGACAACTGTTGTGCTCTTGCTCAGGTTTCATCATCTTACATAGCCCCCTTAGATATGAAAGGGTGTATCTGCCACTTGGTAAAGTGGCAGATACACCCTTTCATGTGTGAGGGGGCGACATAATCAACTCAACATTCCAATCATATGCATTGTTTCATTCTTTTGAGTCAGCCAAACAAATACAGTATCCTTATGTGTTTTATGTCAACAAATGAAGGCTCATTTATTTTTTAGCAATTACATGAGAGTTTATATTTGTGGATAATAATACGTACATGGATGTTAGTGAATATTGCTTGACGTCGTTTTCTGCACAGCCATGGCAATATCGCGAAAGAAAGAAGCCTGAAGTCGGGACTATGTCCTACTCTTATCGAATGACTTCAAGGGTTCTTTAAAGTGCACAGTACCATAGACAACACCAAGGAGCTTGTATGGCTCATATAACCTCCTTGGACAACACTACACTCCAGGCCTGTGAACATTTTAGACATCGACCTAAGCAAGATAATTTATAAAATGTAAGGTGGTATTGTTAATTTTGTTAATAGACTCACCCTCTGGACTGCCCAATGTCTGGTCCATGTGGTGGTGGGGGGGGGGGGGCAGTGTTGACCCAATCAGATGGGCCGTTGATGCTTGCTTGTTGCCATGACACCGGCATCAGTAGGCGGGTGTGTTATTTTGACAGAGTGTAAGGTAAACGTGAAGTCGCAGGTGAGCGAGAGGTGAGCGGGATGTGAGCGAGATGTGCCTCAAAAACAAACACTGTACTATCTACCATCTCAGCAAAGACTTGCACAATGTTGGTTCAATGTTGGGCCAGCGTCGCAGACGGTGGACCAGCATTAAACCAGCATTGGTCCAATGTCTCGGGCTCGCTGGGTACCATCTCAGCAAACACTAGACATTGATCTAGTTGGGTCTATGTTGGGCCAACGTCGCAAACGGTAAACCAACATTGACCCAACACTAGATTGATGTATTTGTGTCTGTGGGATCGCAGCAAACACGAAAAGTTGAGATCCAATGTTGGGTTAAAGTTGACCCAGTTTCGCAGACCGTGGCCCAAAATTAAACCAGCACTGGTTCAACGGCGCTGGTTTGCAGGATTCTAGGTGCTCAAACAAAATCCTGGTAAACAGCAGGGTTTGACCATATGTTTGTATAACGTTGGCCCATCGTCCGCGACGCCGGCCGAACGTTATATAAGCATAGGATGAATGTCTAGTCTTTGCTAGGATCACTTCCTAGAGACCTCATCAAGGGAGTGGATGAGTGAACTGCACACATTATTGAAACTAATGGGTCCTGTATTAGAATAGTATTGTATTCAGGGCTGGGATTGACAGATGTGTCCATGCGATGTGACCGTTTCTTTTTTTGTTTTTAAATGAGATATTGAACGGAATATTAAAATTGAAATTCGTATAAACACAATGACCATATTATCAGTCTAAGAATTTCGCTTATTATGCCTATGTTTATGCCTAGGCCTATATCTGCACACATGTGTTCATCAGAAAAAAACAATTAAGTGAGAGCGTAATCATGAAAATAGATAACACTTTCTGAGAAACTAATCATCATTATCTCATTATCTTCAGGTGGGAACAGTAGCAGTCGACATTAGCTGGGAAGCGTACTTTGACACATAACATGGCTTGCTTATGTACGTACTACTGGTGTTTGCACTAGTGTGTTTGTTCTGTACGCAGCCAGGAGGCATACCTACAGTCATAGAGATAGTACCAGACTGATTGATAGGTGTCGCTTACAGCTAGTATACATTTGTATACATGTCGCAGTTACTAAAATAAAACATTCAACCAAGAAAAGTGTTTTTGTTATAATGACAGCTACAGGAAGACATATTTATAAATAAAACATTAAGTCCAAACTTCCAAAGTTTTTTTTTAATTTGAAATCATCGCAAATGTCTTAGTTATCTCTTTCTGCTTCATTTGAATACCTATGTTATGGGTCAACAGCCATTATAAATATCTTAATTCTTACAGTGCGGGGATCGACTTTAGACGTCAGCACCTGACGTCTACAGACGTCAGATTCTGACGACTAAAGTCGATCCCCGCACTGAAAGGGTTAAATCAATCGGCATTTTTCTGCAAAGCGTATTTTCAAATTCTATGCCACCAATGTTATTATTTATCACCCGGTGACAATGGATACAAAATTTGGAAATATTTTTTTGTATTTGTATATCTGTATTGATCAGCTCTATCAAATCCATACCTAGGGCGTAAATATTTCTTATGTCGTCGTCTGGTGGGTGTTGTAGTGCGATCAATCACTAGATGTCAGTGTTAGGGCTGTGTCTGATCCCAGGATTGACGCTATACTGGTCATGTCTAGATAACCTTATCTCTCTACCTGCCTCAGGTGATTAACCCTTGTATAGCCAGAATCGTGTTTTCTCTCTACCTGTGTCAGGTGGGCGGGGGTCCTAGGGTCGTGGTTAGCACCGCTGCCTTTCACGCCAGAGTTCGTGGTTCGGTTCCCGGTCTCGGCGGTTTCAAAGAAACAAAAATGTTTCTTCCCCATCCACGTGTGAGAATCAGTATTGTGGGGAGCCTCCGTGACTGAGAGGTAGCGTGCTCGGCCTCAGACCGCCAGGGATCGAATTTCGAATCCTGTGTCTGGAGGACAGTGTCATCTCAATCATCTCACCATCCTCAGGAGGTTCTCCTGGCCCAGTTTAGCCTATATGAGCACAAAAGTGGCCTAAAGCCCGATTCATTTCATTTCATTTTACTTGTGTCAGGTAACTAGCCCTTATTATGTTAGTGCTGTGTATATAGTTTTTCATAGAACAAAATATTTGTGAAATCCATAGAATAGTATCAGTAAACCCTGTCAGTGCGGGGATCGTCAGAATCTGACGCCTAGAAACGTCAGATTCTGACGTCTAAAATCGATCCCCACACAGGACGAATTAAAAATATATAATGGCCGTAGTAAACATAGGTCTTCAAATGAACCGGAAAGAGCTAACTAAGACATTAATGATGACTTCAAATTGAATACAAACTTTGATCTTCATGGCTTATATAAAAAATATTCAAGCGTCGTAAGAGTTGAAAATAAAAATAAAATAAAAAAGATGATCAGTTAATCCAATAATAATTTTTTACAGATATTCATTTTTTCGTAAATTGTAATACTTTCCGTCATTTGAAGGAAGAAATTATGTTGGCAATTCCAACCTCAAAAGACAAAAAAATAGTGTAACACAATACATGCGTTGACTTTGCATAGTCAGACGAGTGCTGTATATCAAATAATCTATGACAGATACTCAACCTAACAAAATATTCAAAATGAGAGGTGCTTATTGTTTATAAATGAGTACATTTTTCGTCATTTTAACAACATGTGGCGACTTTTTATTTCCACCTGTCTGAGATAGTTAACAGAACAAGCCGTCTCAGCTCCCGGGGTACACACTATTATAAGATAGCTGCATGTGACCAAACCAGCCTTATGAACCCCGTAGGCACATACTATTATATTACCATACATTCCGTAGTTGATCAGATTTTATCGATTACGTATCAGATACTGATATCGATACGGACAAAATACGATAACAGCTTGAGGATATTCAGTGTGTCTCGTCTCATGATGCAATCTAGACATAAATCTTTTTAATCTGTTTTATTAGCTGATTAAATCACTGTTGCTGGGAACAAAGTGAGTGTTCAAACGTCAAGGTTAGCAAATTGTTGGTCTCAAATTAAACAAATACGAGTAATTTTCACCCACTTGAAGTTGTGGATCGCGGTAGCGAGACACAACTTCAAGTGGGCGAAAATTTAAATTATTTTACTTAGCGCTTTATGGCCATTTTGGTAATCACTACATGTAACAGATGCGTTTCATAGGTATTATTCAACTAAAAAAATACTGGAGATTGCGTTTAGGAATTCCAGCTTGAAACGACGAAAAATCGTTAACACTTAACCCTTTAGCCGCCAAATTATTCAATTTGAATTTTCACCCACTTAAAGTTGTGTCTCGCTGACGCGATCCACAACCTCAAGTGAGTGAAAATTAAGCAGATTTGATAAAATGGAGGTCAAAAAATTTCAAATCTTGCTGATTAATGTCAATTTTTTTTTTAACAGGTTTAAAAGCTGATATGTAATGTGATAATATAAAATGTAAAAAACAAGTATGGACGGCACCGGCGGTTGAAGGCTTAAAACGTTGAAATATTTGTATAAACCATGGAGATGGAATGTGTTTTTTTTTTAATTTGAAATCATCACGAATGTCTTAGTTAGCTCTTTCCGCTTCATTTGAATACTTATGTTATGGGTGTTCGGCCATTATAACCATTTTACTCTTTTAGTGCGGGGATTGACTTATAGTCAGAATCTGACGTTTGTATCTGTATATTACGTGGCAGTACGCACTATTGTGCTACCGCGCCACGGGAGTAACTTAGCAAGGCCTGTTATCATTCATGATATCATTCATGGCATTATATATGTGCCAAGTACTCCATGTTGTGGATTTTTTGGGGTCTCGTTTTACGTCCAACTCAAAGTCAGTCAGACGAGCCATCTGATTTACGTGGTTCTCTGAGCCGCACGAGTGTATACAGCACCTGGCAGTCCCAGGCGGTCACCCATCCAATTATGAACCGGGCGCCACGTTGCTTAACTTCAGTGATTGAGCACAAACCGTTGAGCGAACGTCGTATTGCGTATATTTGTAGATGTTAGATTCGTCTAAAGACGCATAAAGACGGTCCCCGCGTTGGACAGGTTCGACATCAAGATTTGCAAATGTTTACTCACAAATTGAAATAAATACATGAAACATGTGGGTGATATAGGTGCTGGTAACCAAACAAAGCTGGAGATCGCATTAGGAATTCGAGCTGGAAACGACGAAAAATATTTTAAAACAGCCTACCAGGGCTATAGTAACATTATCTTTCTACCCGAAGTGGTGAACAAGACTAACACTGTGAACCCCGCGGGTATCCACTATTATATTACCACACATCCCTTGTGGTGTATTGCAAAGCTAGTAGTTAGTTGGATAGGGATCGATTATGTCATGCCTGACGTATCGGGTACTGATATCGATACTCACAAAATACAGAAACAGGTTCAGAATGTATAGTTTATCTGCATCGGGTATGTAACCTAGACGTGAGACTACCTGATTCCACTGGCAGTAGACTCCTAGGTTTGTTTATAAATACATGAAACACGTGGGCGATATACGAGACAGTAAAAACAAGTATTTAATTCTTACAACGCTGAAATATTTTTGTGTGAACCGTGAAGCCCAAAGTTATTTTTTCAATTTGAAATCATCATAAATTTCTTAGCTAGCTCTATCCGCTTTATTTGAATACCTACATGTATTTGCCTGGTCTACGATCAGTATAATTTTGTTGATTCTTTCAGTGCGGGGATCGAATTTAGACATCTGAAATTGGCGTCTATGTACGTCAGATTCTGACGTCTAAAGACGGTCTCCACGCTGAAAGAGTTAAAGCCTGGTGGAGCTTTAATAAACAGAAATAATAAAAAACAAAGTTCACAAGGAAAATGGTAGCCTTTAAATAAAATTATTCAATTTTGGATATGTCTAACGTTACATCTATTAAATCAATTCGATAGGAAACGAATTTTGGCTGGTGGACATTGATATCGATACGCACAAAAAAATTAACTGTTTCGGAATACAATTTATCAACACTGGGTATGAAATCTAGACTTTGAATTACACTGGCAGTAGCCCCCCTAGGTATGTTTATAAATACACGAAACAAGTGCGTAGTATACGACACAGTCAACAAAAAATTGAGGTTGAAGATTACGTTAGCAATTCGAGCTGAACATGTCGACAAATAACACTGTTTATCTGAACTGTGTATGAAATCTAGACCTAAGTTTACACAGGCAGAAGGTATGTTTATAAATACATGAACCAGGCGCGTGCAATAGGCCTACCTGCTCTTCAACTCTTTGGGTTCTACATTATTTTTATTATTATTATTAATTTGAAGTATGAATTGCGTCCATGACAGATTTAAATCAATACTGATTATCGACATGATCAAAAACTAGAACTGTCATATATAAAATTTGGTGTATCATCTGTGAATCCAGTAAATTTAAATCAATTTTGTTGTTGTGGAAAAACAGTTCGAGCATGCCTAAAAGCCTCGCCACAGCACTGAAAGGGTTTGTAAATCAAATCACATCAGCTGTTCTGAAGCATCGATGAATTTACCACTACTGTAGATTTGTTTATCAAGTGAAGCACGTGTGTTTTGAGACACGTGTGCTCCACGTTAGCAAGGTTAGAAATCTAAAGTATCCTATGCAGTACTGAATATGTTAAAACGCTGAAATATGTTTATATAAACCATGGAGGCCAAAGGGTTTTTCAATTTGAAATTATCATAAATATCTTAGTTAGCTCTCTGCTTCATTTGATTACCTATGGCATGTGTCTACGTCCGTTCTAATTTTTAAAATTCTGTCAGTACGGGGTTCGAATTTTTAGATGTCAGAATCTGACATCTATACACGTCAGATTCTGACGTTTAAAGGCGGTCCCCGCTCTGAAAGGGTTGAAATTTATGTGAAATAATTCGATCGGACATTTGTTGGGAGAGAATAATTTTCAACAGAAGCGAGGATTATGTTGAGTAGATTTTACACAGTGCACAAGGGCGAATATATTCCTTTCAGCTAGACATGCTAAATATACTGGTAGGGCTTAACCATGTTGACTAGATTGTTTTTAAAAGTTTCTGATATTTAAAGAAATGTAGCAATATATACAGAGACCTCGTATTTTAAAAGTTAAGTGAAACTGGTAAATATTTAAATTTATTTGAATGAAACTGTTCATCATTTAAATTATTGAATTATAAGTTCCCTTAACAAACATACCTTCACTTAGTAAACCCGAAGGCACGTGCTACACAGGCTCGCACTTAACTACAAGTTCAACGGGGTACACATTTCAACCCTCAAGTAGTGTTCATTTTAGTACTGCCTGTAGTGCACGTCACTCGCAAATTAGCCGCGGATTGATGGACAATGAAGCAGACATTGTGGTGTATCTGTGGCCAGACGGCCCGAGTGGATTCAGATGTTTGGGAGAAGATGTCGTTTGATCGCCCATTACCGGACGCTCTTAATGAGACTGGGAGTGCTGGTAGCAGACATTCTCCGTACCGCAATCTGATACAGTCAGTCTTCACCCACACACAATTTTATGAACAAAATCATTCAAATATCAAAACTTTTTATATTTGCTTGATTTCTGTGTTATATCCCTTATTTTTTTGTAAGCACTGAATGCTCAATGAAAAACGTGAGCCATTCTCACCCAATATGTTCACTCTCCGGAATACAATCAATCAATCAATCAATCAATCAATCAATCAATCAATCAATCAATCAATCAATCAATCAATCAATCAATCAATCAATCAATCAATCAATCAATCAATCAATCAATCAATCAATCAATCAATCAATCAATCAATCAATCAATCAATCAATCAATCAATCAATCAATCAATCAATCAATCAATCAATCAATCAATCAGTCAATCAGTCAATCAATCAATCAATCAATCAAATAGAAGATGGTCCGAGCTCGGATTCACGACGCGATATTTCAACGTTGCAGGCGAAGTAAAACAATATTTTTTTATTTATCCGTATCATATGAAGCACATAGTAGATTATAATCTATCAGATTCATTTTCAAGTCATTCCTTGTAACAACAGTTGACCTTAGTGGTTCAGACCAAGATATCGATGATGGATGAAAACCTCTTTTTTTTACCAATTTTTGTTATGTACCTCCCCGTCCCCTATAAGAGAACCTGACTGAGTAAATGTTGATGGTCAATTCACGTATGTCCTACCAAAATAAATCAAAATCTTCTTTATCACTCCAAGCATGAAATCTATAGCTTCCTTGCTCCAAGCATACAGATTTGGTTTTTTACATCCACCAACGATCTTTTGACCTCGCCCTTCATGAGATTGAGATGTCAGAGAGTAGAGGCGCTGGGTCTAGTATTGTTAGAGGGAGAGAGTGAGGGTCATCGCGTACAGGGGGAGCCTTCCACTAAAGTAATATGTTACGACATTAAAAATACTTTATTCTGAAGATATGTCTTTTTATCCGTTTGAGTGCGGAAAACGTCTTTAGACGTCAGATTCTGACGTTCAAAGACGAACCCCGCACTGAAAAAGTAAAATATTTATAATGGCAGTAGACCCATAACATAGGTATTCAAATCATGCGGACAGAGCTAACTAAGACATTTATGATGATTTCAAATTGAAAAAAACCCTTTGGTCTCCATGGTTTATATAGCTGTATAGCAATATTTCAGCGTTGTAAGAAATTCTGGCCATACTGGCCGAAAAGTGAAGTAAAGAAGACATTTACTTACTTACTTAATGGTTTCTCTGTTCATTGTTTATGTCATTCATATTTATGTCTAAATGGGTTTACTTTTTTTTATTATAGTATATAGTATTATAGTATATATTATATATTTGTTTTGACAATGACACTGTTTTGACTTAGACTTGTAGTTTTTACACAATTACTCCAATTTCATGGAGATATAGTGACTTGAAAAGTCGTTCATTTTATAATCACTTCATATTTTACATTATTTATACTGATATTTTTATACTCATTAAACTGTGTTGTAGTGCAGGCGCTTCAACATGTCATCAGACTCGTTACATATAGGTGCCAGGAGCATCGTCATCTTATCATAACAAACACTTTAAACTGAATATTTTAGTACGAACATGCTTTTATTAGCTTTGTCTTTCCTTTACTACTTTAACTATACAATATGGGATATTGTAATACCTGGAATTTTCACTTAAATGGCCATACTGGCCGAAAAGTGAAGTAAAGCAAATATTTTACTTACTTACTTGTAAGAAATTAAATTTAGTGACGAAGATGTCACATAGTAGTGTCACTGGGTCTGTAAATATTACAAATCGCATCATCGCGTGCAGACGGAAGGTAGACTGCGAGGTGATTAGCCAATGCTGGGCTAATGTTGGGCCAGCGTCGCAGACCGTGGGCCATCATTAGCCCAGCATTGGGTCAGCGTCTCGTGTTTGCAGTGAATGTTGAATACGGCTCCTCCAACCATTAACAGTAAAAATCTATGCAGTCATCTCATCCACAGCACTACACCCATTCCCAGCACCGTCTACCGAGCTAATGGACATACAGGATCACGTGGTGCACTCTCTATGACGTCATTAATCCCGTCAGCCACTTATGACCGGAAGTGATGTCTCAGAATGATGAGAAACAGGCACTAGGTGCGCCTGTATAAAAGTTTAAATAGATTTTTTATGTTTATCCATTTCTTCACGGCAATAAGTATGAATAAATGGTATAAAAGATTGGAGGTATTCTTTAAGGTCTCACACAAGTAATTACAGTCCCATAGACTTACATGTATTACCGCCTACACGAGGCCACAGGCCTAAAACTGTACGTCAGATCCACTAGCAATTTTTTCAGTGTAAAGTTAATATAGTGTGAATTAAAACAAATATATAAAAACTGGGGGTTAGCAGCCTTCATTTTTTTTATTTACAGCCGAAGAGAGTGATCACCTTCAAAAGGTGGGGAAATGCCACTGGTAGTGACTCTCATGGTTTAGAGAGAGCTTGTGATGCGGTCCCTCATATTAATATGCCACTTTGTATTTCTTTTGTGTTTTTAGTGAATTCCAAACAAAAAATCAAACAGTGTCAGGAAAAAAGCCACATAATAAATTTTCATTAATAGTTCTTACCTTCCTGACCACAACAACCAGCGGGATCTTCCAAAAATAAAATCTAAATACTCCAGCACCAAACTTTTACTGAATACATTCCAAGTAATTACTTGGGTGAGACCTTATGTTTATACATTTATTCATAGCAATAACCCTATCAAAGTGTATTAATGAATGTTCATTTTCATTTCCCACCCGGGCCAGTGTCGCGAACAAGGGACAGACATCTAAACAACATTTTGTTACTCAACCCTTTAAACGCCGGTGCCGCATATATTCGGGTTTTCATTTTTTATCAGCACATAGGGTACCACCTTTTAAACATGTTAAAGATAAAATGTGGCATCAATCAGCAATATTTGAAAACAGTTTACCTCCATTTTGTCGAATCTGAATAATTTTCACTCACCTGAAGTTGTGGATCGCGTCAGCGAAACACAACTTCAAGTGGGTGAAAATTCAGATTGAATAATTTGGCGGTTAAAGGGTTAATATGCTTCTCAGAAAACACAAGACGCATTGTGGTACCAATTGTAGGCAAGCGTCGAATACGTTGTGCTAACAAGAAACCAATACAGGCCCAACGTATCACCCAATAAACGTTTTCCAACCTAAACTGTTAAAGTGCGCCGGAAATTGTGAGAAAAAAAAAGACACAATTGTACTTATCTGGTGACGAACACTTTTCGTACACCACTTTGCGTGAACGACTTGAGTGCAAGGAGTCAAAAGTCACTTACCTAAAACACAGAAAAAGAAAAATAGATTTAGACATGTGCAGCATAATTTATAGACATAGTAAAGCATGGAGTAGTTATTAAGGAACCATCACAAAATGAAAATGTTATTATCATGTCATATAAAATACTGTGTTGTTTAAGTATCACTTGCCATATGATGCATTATCAGATTAATGTGGTACAATAAACTTGATTGATTGAAACGTCTCATTAGAAACGAGATGTCGATTCAATGTTGATTTAACGTTGGGCCACCGTCTGCGACGCTAGCCCAACGTTAACACGACATTGAATGGACGTTTCGTGTTTAATGGGCATCTATGGCTATGCTTTGTGTGAAGACTTCCTGGAGGTCTCCTCTCTAGTTGATTACGTCACGTAACGGGGGATGCCCCTCACTCTGTCACATACCCAGATGTGGCAATCAGAGGGCCGCGTGAAGTCACCTCTCAAATACGGTCATTATACTATCATAACCCATAGTAATATGACCTCTTAAAAACGACCATCAAATACACACTGGTCATCATACAATAATGAAGTCCCCTCTCAAATATGGCTATTATATAATCATAGCCCATAGTGAAGTCACTTCTCCATACGGTCATCATAAAATCTTAACCCCAGTGGAGTCACCTCTCAAATGCGGCCATCATATAGTCATAACCCATAGTAAAGTCACCTCTCCATACGGTCATCATATGATCATAACCCCAGTGGAGTCACCTCTAAAATACGGCAATATTACAATCACAATCAATAGTGCAGTTACTTCTCAAATACGGCCATCATACAATCATACAACCCATAGTAAAGTCACCTCTCAAATACGGTCATCATACAATCATAGCCCATAGTAAAGTCACCTGGCAAATACGGCCATAATACAATCCTAACCCATCGTGAAGTCACCTCTCAAATACGGCCATCATACGATCATAACCCATCGTGAAGTCACCTCTCAAATACGGCCATCATACGATCATAACCCGTAGTAAAGTCACCTCTCAAATACGGTCATCATACAATCATAACCCATCGTGAAGTCCCCCTCTCAAATACGGCCATAATACAATCATAACCCATAGTGAAGTCACCTATCAATTATGGCCATTAAACAGTTTATAGTTTAAAATTTCCAACAACAACGACAAAGATTGTTAAGCTTAGAGTTGTTGCTGTTTCACGACTTTAATTACTCAAATTTGTATTATTTTGTCAATTAGCATTCTGACATAGCATAGCATAGCACAGAAAACTACTTTTTCTCATTTTGGTTGAACATTTTAACCAACGTTTCTAAAGTTGTATTTTTATTAAATGTCTAAGACGTGAAATGTGTACGTTACTTAATTAATTGGGTCAGTACACTAATATATACGACATCAGAGCTACGGCTAAAAATATGGATAATGTAAATCTACATTATTACATTATCAGATTATGAGTTGACTTGATTTATCATCCTTCATTTCTCAAGGACTTTATATGAAGCAGATGGCCATGATTAGTAAGAAGACGGATGGCTTATAATCAGCTGCTGCATGGTGGTACATTGACATGTGATGCCGCGTGGGTGAGGCAAGGTGTCCATGGGTGAAATAATGTTGGGTTAATGTTGGCAATCGTCAGCGACGCTGGACCGACATTAACCCAACATTGTGTCGATAATAAATCACCAGTACACAAATATAAACGTGATTCAAAATCATGGACTAATTATCAACTACAATATTAGCCCTTGTCCTGCTAGGCCAGTATATAAACGGTCTTAAGAATGTTTTAGATCAACAGACATATCACTAAATTTAATAAAATAGTTTTTGTTGGGCTATTTTCTTATTCATAATATGTAATCGCCCACTCATTAAAATATTTAGCATGTAACAATTCGTAACAGTTTGCACAATTTCGTCAGATATGGTAATGTTTTGATCCACTGAAAGAAATTCATTTACACCCACCAAATCACATGTGTGGGTGTGGATTTTGGAATATTATCGTCCCCTTAGCTATGAATGGGTGTATCTGCCACTTTAGAAAGTGGCAGATACACCCTTTCATAGCTAAAGAGACAATATATTTCGTCAGATATGGTCATGTAATCTACGGAAAGAAACCATTTCCACCAGCTACATCACTTGTGTGGGTGTGGATTTTTAGGATTATATATTTTTCACATCTATCAGTGCCCCTACGTTTATGCCCCGATATAGCCAGCTAAAGCTAAACGTTTTTTAAAGCCTGGCAGACTAAGCTGTTGTACGGGGGTTCTATTTATAGACGTCTGTGGGTGGGAGACTCCCGTTTTGCTGCCAGTTGCTCGTTATTCAGAAAGGGAAAATCCTCAGAAAAAAACAACAGAACATAACTGCGCAGTGCATCAAGGTACTAAAACAGGGCTACATCGCCTGGGTGCTATAAACCTTCAGACCACTTAAACCCTCTGATAGAGCCCAACACGCATATAATTATCACATTCAGTAGGCCTACATGTAGTATCAAGTAGCATGTCTTGACTATCACATATTGTTGAAAAAAATTGTTTTGTGTTTATGTTTGACAAAATAACAGTATATTGAATATTGATCAATTCAGTATGTAATATATGATATCATTTTTTTATTTTTCCCCTTGTGGGTGAAAAATTACTGACATTGCTACAATTAGAATCAAATGCCCATGTAGCAAATTTAATGCTAATTTCTGATTCCTATTTACTTGTATGAAGGTAAATAAAGAAGGATAAAAACGGTGAAAGACGTGACTAAAATATTATTGTGTACTTATATAAATATATCCAATTATATTATTCTACCCCGGAGGAGAAAATGCGGTAGCAATTCAAACGCTAAGGTGAAATGTGACTAGAAAAATGTCCAGGTACTTAAAGGGTTAACCCATAGATTAACTAACTAAGGTTAACCTTTACAACGAACGATGAAATATGTTTGTATAAACTATGGACACCAAAGTTTATTTTTAAATATTTTTAAAATCATTATGAATGTCTTAACTCTTTCTGATTCATTTAAATACATAAATATGCCATGGCCATTATTTTTTCCTAATCTTTCAGTGCGTCTGTGGACGTGAGATTTTGGCGTATAAATACGGTCCCCGCGCTGAAAGGGTTAAGTGCTTAAAATCTCACTTTATGTGTCTCTTTTCAGAATCCATTTAGGAGCTGAATAGGATACTGAATGGAACAAGATACAATCACCGTTCCGATGAATAGCATTACTGCAACAATTCAAATGTGTTATTCTCATAAAATATAATTGAACACGTGGGAGACGTTGGTTGAAGATGAATTTTAAATAATTGTAAATACAGATACCACATCTATTATTCCAACACATATATTAACAGTGAATATAGCTTAATTTCAAATCTGTATAATCTGTATACTGTAGATCTGATAATTTTCGCGTGTTTAAATTTTCTTTTTCTTCAGTAGCGCTATTATAATAATAATATTCGCGAGATTCTTGTATTCGCGAATTTGTCATCTTCGCGAAAAATAAACCTCGCGAATATTATCAGATCCACAGTAATCAATAATGTTTTCATTGATGTATTTTAAGAAATACAGTACTGTTGGTCGCTGTTGCAACAATAAAAAAGTCAATGTACAGAGACATTTATGAGGATACAATATACTGTTATTTTGTCTAGTATAATTAAAAAAAAAAATATTTCAAAAGTCGTGTCATGGATATATGCAAGATGTGTCCTGGTTTGAGAGAGATCTTGGCTAGGACAGATGTGTAATACAGGCTTTACAGTGTAGCAGACCCAGTATAAATGGATTAATAAGATCAATAACATCTATAAATAAAGTATATATGTTTTAACTAAGTTGGATCAGGAGCCCTCACAATGTGAGTGGGAGACTGTGTTCTGATTATCTCCAGTATCTCGATTTCTACCCACGTACATAGTCAGTGACAGTATTATGTTAAGGCATTTTGCCAAATCACCAGCCACACCTAGTGATCAGCATTAGGCCTGACACATCTGTGCCCAGCAAATACGAGACACTCACCCAATGTTGGTACAATGTTGGGCCAGCGTCGTAGACGATGGACCAACATTGTACCTACATTGGGTCAGTATTTTGTGATCAGCGTTAGATCTGACACATCACTAAATGTCGATTGGAATGTGGATACACACTGCCTAGCTGGGCACTACATACCATATCAGGCGAAATACAATAATATGAATTTACAATATAAAATATATGGCTATCAAGCTAGGTGATCATTATATCCAGATTCACAAACAGCCAGGGTGAATGAATTTCGCTGATTCCTCAGTCAATGTTCAACCAATTGTCTGACATCTAAAGTCACTGAAAGAGTAATACAATTATAGTGACCGTAGACCCATAACATAGGTATTCAAATGAAGCGGAAAAAGTTAGCTGAGACTTTTATGATGATTTCAAATTGAAAAAACCTCCGGTCTTCATAGTTTATAGAAAAATATATCAGCGATTTAATGGTTATTGAGCTGCAACCTCCAAGTGCATATAGACTGCATGAATCATCAGTGATGTTAGCTCAACGTCGATACAACGTCAAAATATCGTGTGCGCACATAGCGTGATAAGATTGTATTGCAAAATAAAAAAAAACTAATGTGCAGATATACAACAAAGCATTCGAATGAGTTGAGGAGGTGCTTAAATTAATATAATTATATACAAAATGAATTGAACAAATTAATATATATTGTTTTTGATTACTTGTACACTTACATAGTTGAGTAGGTCAACATAAAATAAATCAGCAGTTACTTCCTACTGTACAAGTAAGGAGTACCTGAGAACAGAGATAAGCATGGTAAATTCGCTGTTTGACGAGTGTGCTACAGAGTAAGTAACGTAACATATAAAAAAAACATCGCCTCAAGTTTTATGATATAACTAGTACAACACAGCAGGGTTTTCCTGTGTAATGCCCATGAGCGGTCTGTGTAGTTATACAAGAGAATGCGGCCTGATGACAGGCATATCCTGTTTACAAGTAATAGGTGTGGACAGCACGGTGAATAAGAAACTGCACGATGCTGTATATGAAACAAAGATGATTAGAAAAGCTTCATCCTGTAAAATATATTTCTGGTAGTTTTATTTTTACGTACAATATAAACATGAATTGATCGATGGCAAAAACTGAAATATTCAGTTTGTATAGGGTCTCATCGTATGTTGTATAGTAGTAAATCATTGCTTTACGTCGCTTTTCGTCACAACAGGTTTTTTAATGACATTGTAATACGATAAAAACGTTGTAGCTAATTGATGAGATGAATGATGTACAGATGATAAAGACATGGCACAATCCTTAACCCTTTCACTTCCATACATGACGGAAATTTCCGTCGTCAATCGTCAATGAACGTAACCATAAAATGACACAAATTTTCGTCAAATATATACTACATTTATGTATTTTTCGTCATTTGAAGCTGGAAATTGCGTTAGCAATTCCAGCTTCAAATGACGAAAAATAGAGCTCGTACACCAGTATATCTGGATCCTGGCATGCACCCCGGCCTGGAAGTCAAAGGGTTAATACGAAACTCGAAAAAACATAATATTGTGTTAGAAATTAGAAACTGAAAAGTAAAATGTTGTAAGTCTAGTTAATTCTGAAACGTTTAGGTACAAGAAATACTTGGGTAATTACTTAAGCTGCTATATGACTTTACGAATTAAATAGTTTACTAGAAAATCGTTTGCAAAAGTAGCAAATATCTTAAGAGAACATTTTCGTTATTTTCAGTGACTTTAGGAAAGACAAGACTTAGTCATCATACTCATTGCCAAAATAATTAGTGGAAGCATTAAAATACTGATTTGGCATTTGTACAGAGACAGTATTCTGATAATACCATATATTAATCATCATGACCAAGTAGGTGTATAATAATCACCTAGTGAAGTAGTGACTAAGTGTGATCGGTTGGCTACACCCACACTGTCATGTCTTAGAATCACACACCGTAGCAACACTCAATGTGATGTCATCATGACCCGGAAGAAGGTAAAGTCAAAATGTTGGGTGATTATTCCTGTATTCTCAGTTTTGAATTGACCAAAAAACGTATACTATGTTGTTAATTTGTAACATTAACATCATGCCAATAGATCATTACTTGTATTTGCATTTATCAATTTTACAGCAATGCCTAAACGTATCATTGCAAAACTTATTTTAACACTAATAACATATCTATCCATCTAGTATTTTCGCAACGTTACACAGACTCGCTGGGGTGATTTCTATGTGAAACAGACACTTGTTTCGCTAAGTTACACGGATTCGCTGGAGTGATATCTATGTGAACCAGACACTGTCTTGTTTTGTTTGTAACACGCTGACGGAGCTCAGTGGCAAACACTCAATCATTTACCGCCGAGCAAAACTCATTTGTTCGCGGGCCATGAATATATGTAGGGCAGCACGCAGCTCACAGGCTGGGCCTATAGATCATTTACCAAGAAAATCTCAATTATTGATTACTAAGCCGCGTATAGTAAACCACTTTAGCAGGTTGCCACTCCCTGGACTGTGCGGTTTCAATTTCCAAGATGCCATTATTATTATGGCTGTACGATGCAGTACAGTGGGGAGCCTCCGTGGCTGCGAGGTAGCGTGCTCGGCGTCAGACCGTCGGGGTCCGTATTCCCGTACAAGTTACGATATATCGTAGGCTTCGGATTGGTCGAGATAGCAATCTCGACCAATCCGAAGCCTACAATATATCGTAACTTGTACAAGAATACGGGCCAAGGATTCGAATTTTGAATCCTGTGTCTGTAGGGCAGTGTCACCGCATTCACCTCACCATCCTCAGAGGATTCTCCTGACCCAGTTTAGCCTATATGTGCACGAAGCAGGCATAAAATCCAATTCATTCAATCATTATCATGATTATGGCTATACGTTTTTCATTTACCTAATATTTCGTATTTAAATGTTCAAAATTTGTTTTTTATTTTTATGTGTTTTTTTTTTAGTTTTATATGCATTAAAACGGCATATTTCCCCCTACACCTACAAGCTTACAAGCGGTCTTAAAATATACCAAGAGGTATACTGGACAAAGTGCAATCGGTTGTGTCCATGAACAAAAAAAAGACAAGCGAACTCAATTACTAAGCCAGATAAAAAAAAAGTGGTCACCAGACACCACAGCTTTCTGGTAATATGCTGTCACCTCATTCATCTCACCATCCTCAGGAGGTTCTCCTGGCCCAGCTAAGCCTATATGTGCACGAAGGTGGCATAAAAATCATTATATCATAATAGCTGTACGTTCTTCATCTACAACATATTTCTTAGCGTTCCGGTTATGCTACGGTCTGTTAGGGAGTGGTGAAAATGATTAGCTGGTAGAAGTCAATGGAACATGAAATCTGACACCATTCCTAGCTGCGTAATATGTCTGTTCACTTAACGGCACGTGGCGTCGAACAACAATAACAATCAGGTTCATCTAGTAGCCTTAGCGCTATGCATAACCCGTTTCGTCATTCTTTCTGGCTACGCAGCCAGCCCTTATCTTAAGTTGAATTGTTCTTTCTGTTTTTTCATTCGTTTTAAGTTTGAATTGCTAACGCAAATTTCCAGCTCAAAATGACAAATAAAATGTTCATTTATAGAAAATATACATCTAGCAAATTGATTTATTTGATGAACTGAGTATCTATCACAAAACTATTTTATTGATTCCAATGGCGTTTCAATTCGTTTGAGAACGGATCTAGCCCAGTAGAACAATGGCTAACCAATCTCCTGCTGTGACCAATATACACGGGTTGAAGCTAGTCTAAAACCGAATAAAAGCCACTCATATTGATAAAATAGTTTGGGATAGATGTTCAGTTGATGAAATAGCTAAATTTGTGACATGTTTATTTTGCATATAAAGATATGTTTTCGTCATTTGAAGCTGGAAATTGCTAACGCAATTTCCAGCTTTAAGTGACGAAAAAATGGGAGCAAACAATTCAGCAGGACAAGGGTTAAAAATGATATGTCTAAATAAGGGGGCCACCATTCATCTCCAGGTGGGGGGGGGGCTACATTTTTTGTCGAGGACAAATTATTTATTTCAACCCGGCTCGGCGGCGCGCTGAAAATTAAAAAAAATATTACATGTTTATATAGAACAGTTCTTGAAGTACATTATTTATTTCACGCAGAGTCCTGCCGAAATTATTTATTTCAAACAAACTTCAACCCCACCCCCTCCCCGCTGGAGGTTGAATGGTGGCCCCCTAAGAATTACGTCCTGCGTTTTCTCTCCCTCTTCAGTGAGAAGAGGAGACACTTTAGAACCTCTCTATCTAGCTAACAGTAACTACAAAAACATAAATAATGTAATTGTTCATCCAGCATAGACACATTGCCAGACCCATTAGCCTGCCCCCTTGCCATTCTTAGTGAGAGGTTATTATAGAGCAGCTTAGTTGTCGTTCCGTCACTCGTTTTCTCGCTCGCTCTCTCACTTATTCCTTATTGGCCTTTATTTATAGGCGTTCGTGATCTTTACATTTATAGATTAGCCCGACGTCTAAGCGCTAAGCCCGACTATAGTCGTTTAATCTGTTTTATTTGCAGGCTAAAGTACAAATATTGGGAATGAAATGAGTGTTTCAACATCAAGATTTGCAAAGTTTTACTCCCAAATTAAACAAATATACAGAGTAATTTTCAGTCACTTGAAGTGTGGGTCGTGGTGCAAGACACAACATCAGATGACTGAAAAATTACATAAAAATACAAAAAAACAGCTGGAAAAGTGTTAACCCCTTCATCGCGGGGACAGTCATTATGCGTGAGAATCTGACGTCTGTAGACCTCAGATTCTGACGTCTAAAGTCGACCCCCGCACTGTAAGTATCAACATACTTATGTTGGCCGTAGACCCATTCAAATGAATCAGAAAGAGCTGACTAAGACATTCATAATGATTTCAAATTAAAAAAACACATTTGGTTGCGATGTTTTTTACAAATTTATTCAGCGCTTTAAGGCTTAGAATACATACAAAATAGTTAGGGTTAAGTGTGATCTTATCGGCAGGAAATGGATAAACCAGATAATAACTAATCTACACTCCATATCTATAGATGTCACATGTTGGTTATGCACAGAATGTAGATCGATTTGACCTGTGGAGTGATAATCGTAACATTGACCTGTCAGCGGTCAGAAAGTAGTGTGTGGTGAAATGTAAATCGCTACAGTTGGTGAACATATTCTTATTATTAATAATGAAAAAAAAATTTACAAAAAAAAGCCAACTACTTAGAGGACTGAAAGTAAACCACAGCGACGTCTTAACCCTTTCAAGCCTGAATTTACCATTGTCATCTTCATCCACTACAAGCCGCGACTTGTAGTGGATGAAGATGATTTGATGTGGTTTAAAAATTAAAGAAAATTACCATGTATTGGTAAACCAGTTGTGTGAAAATTTTCGTTCTAAAACCCTTCATTGTAGGGAAATTAAATCTGTTCTCAGGGATGTAAAATGATGCTTTAACGCATCGTGAGGACTTAAAGGGCTAACTCATTTGTACTATGGCTCAGCTCATTTGAGCTAGATAGAGAGGACGTGGCCCAATGGTTAGAGCGTAGCTCTTTGCATTTACCGCTGCCTGCCGTGCGGCTTCAAACCCCGCTTGGTGCGGGATTTTGAGAGGAATATAATATTTCTTCCATCTCAAGCGTGGAATTGAAATAGCACACAAATGAAGAGAAGTGATCGGGGGGGGGGGGGTGAATTGTTATTGTAACGTCGGCTGATGAGTTTTCAGACTTGCTAGCAGTCTCTGCACCTTCCTATTATCAGTGAGAAAGAAAGAGCTCCAAGGGGCTATAAAGAGCTCCAAGGGGCTATATCTACATCAACGTCATAGTATATCTCAACTGGGCAGATATTAAAAAAAAAAAATGGAACTTGTATTCGTTTAAAATTTTCAGGAAAACATAAATCCCATGTTAAATTTACCAGTTTTGTGAATTCGAAATATTTTTGTGTGTATATATATATATAGGCCTATATCTATGTCTAATTTATCTCTATAAGCACACCTTAGCAGTTAAGGGGTCACGTTGGACTTACACTGCATGATGTAGGTCAGGTTTACCTGTATAAACACACCTTATCATTGATTGATTGATTAGCTCTTGAGAAGACTCGATGATTCAATCAGTTAGTGTCACACACACCCACACCCTCTGCCCACACGGGGCTATAATAAACCCACACCCTCTGCCCACAAGAGGTCAATAATAATTATAATAATCCTTTGATTTGCCATTTCGCCCGTTTTATGATGAATTTGGTCACGCAATCTTCTTCGGCTTCCAATAGGTTACAAATAGTCCTTTTTTACCATAACTACACACAAAATATGACAACAAATTATTCTATTGAATCTTTCTTTGTCAATGTTATCATTCTGTATTTTTCATTATGAACCGAATATCAGTTTCATTTAAATAAAATATGTTAACCCAGCATACACCAAGATGTTGACCCAACGCTGCTTAAATGTTGGGCAAACGTCGTAGAGGATGGACCAACATTGAGTCAACGTCTTTTATTGTTGTGAATGTGCTTTCAGCGCTGAATGTTCTCTGATCACAAAGTGTCAATGGGTTACAACGATCGGTTATAACGTTATCTTTACCTGGGTCTCTCGTTCAAGAGGTTCAAGCAAAAGAGACCACTCTGTTCTGCACCTGATTGAAGAGTAACGTACAAAGTGGTGTCAATAACATACACATCGTGTGATGTTAAGTACTATATCTGCAGTACCATAGTCCAAGGAAATACAATACAAAGCAATACAATGCAATGCAATGCAATGCGATGCAATGCAATGCAATGCAATGCAATGCAATGCAATGCAATGCAATGCAATGCAATGCAATGCAATGCAATGCAATGCAATGCAAATGTAAATTTAAATGTAATTGAAATACAATGTAATGCAAGGCAATGCAATTGAAATGCAACTGAAATAAAATGCAATGCAATGCGATGCGATGCAATGCAATGCAATGCAATGCAATGCAATGCGAAGCAATGCAATGCGAAGCAATGCAACGTAAAGCAATGTAAAGCAATGCATGCAATTCAATTCAAATACAATGCAATGTATGGCATGGCTAGTCATGGCAAGACTTGCCTTATGACTTACGACATGACATAGTATCATCCCATGACTAGGCATGATACAAATTGATATTATCAGCTAACATGAAATATCAGCCCGTTCCATTCCGGACCCATAATTAATTTCTACACATAGCAAGTAGATCAGGGTTTAGCATGGCTGGCGATTCAAGGCCTGGCCAATTTGTACAGCTTGGCGTACCATAGCCAATAAATGGTTGACTCCTCACACCAAGAGCGGTAAACTGATCATCACGCTATTAGGGGATTAGTTATTACGCTATGTGAGCGATAATACGAGATACGTTACACAGAGAGAGCATGGTGGACGGCGTCAGTATAGCTTCGACGAATGAATGAATAAATAAATGGTGTTTAGTTTCCCTTCGTGCATATATAGCCTAAACTGGGCCAGGAAAACCTCCTCAGCATGGTGGTGAGATCAAAGAATATAGAAAGACCAAGGAATATAAAAAGACTATATTCCTTGGTGAGATGAATGAGATGACACTGCTCTGGAGACACAGGATTCTAAATTCAAGCCCTGACGGACTGAGGCCGATCACGCTACCTCTCGGTCACGGTGGCTCCCCACAATATTGAATCTGTAAGAATGAGCGGGGAAAAAACACTTTGTTTCGAGGAAGGAATCTCAATAAGTGGAAATATCAAGCGAACATCCTATTATTTCTACTTGTGAATAGCGTTTGTATTTCTCACACAATCACATAGATATGTCATCCCTTAAAGCGCTGTATTAAAATAATACATTTTTACCCGCTTGAAGTTGTGTCTCGCTACCGCGACCCACAATTTCAAGTGGGTAAAAAATACTCATATTTGTTCTATTTGAGACCACACATTTGCAAATATTGATGTTTAAGCATTCATTCCACTCTCAAGAACCGAGATTTAAACAGCTAATAAAATGGTTTTAAAACTACTATACTTGTGCTAAGCGGTTTTACCCTTACATCGTGGAGATAGAGTTTAGTCGTCACGACTAAACTCTATCTCCACGGTGCAAGGGTGAAAATATTTATAATGGCCGTTGACCCATAACATGTATTCAAATGAATCAGAAAGAGCTAACTAAGTCGTTTATGCCGATTGCAAGTTGAAAAAAGCCCTTTGGTTTCCATGGTTTATATAAAATTAATTCAGCGCTGTAAGGGTTAAGGGTTTCCATCACGGCGATTGATTTTCATTTGAAAAACGATGCGGTGAGACATAATACTGGCACCGATATAAATCTCACAGTGACAAACAGTGCAAGGAGTGTGAGAAAATGTGTGATGTAAATGAGAAGATAAAACATCTGGCAAATCCACACTTCCATTTCGTGATTCGTATTACAAATTATTACGTAGTATCCGTTAGTTCTTTAAAAATTCACAGATATTGAATTTATCAATTTTCTCAGAATTTATCACGTTGCATTTCAATGATGTATGTTGAACCCCCTTCTTCAATATCTTGGGTCAGCCCCTACAGGTTAAGTGATTAATTTTGATGACGGTCATAACGTCATAATCATGCATGGATACGGGTTAGTTTACATATTATGTGGCAACCATGTTCACCTGCATTCCTATGTAACTACTATAAGCACGAGATACATTATTCAACCGTAAAATACTATATTGTACAACAAAAATATCCAAGCAGATCAGAACCAGCATTTGCCATAATGTAGAATATAATGCACTAAATGTAATAGCCCGATAGTTTCCATTTAACATGTTTAAAGGTGATCTATCACCCCTTATATGGTATGAATAATGATGTCCATATATGGGGTGATAGCCAATCACCCCATATAAGGAAACACTTGTGCCCCATCTTCTGGCAACTTTGATTTATTTGTCACAAAATTATTCATACTATATAAGGGGTGATAGATCACCTTTAAGCAGTGCCATATTTTGTAGACGTTTTTACTCTGTTATAAATTTATCCTAATTTACAATGAATGTAAATAGTAGTGAATAAAAAAAATGCAAATGGTTATATTTATGAATACATCTTACTTTCAACCCGTATCCTGCTACGCCCATACATGTATATATAAGGCTTCAAGCAGGTTTTAGATCAATACAAATACCACTAAATTTGATAAAACAGTTTTTGGTAGATGCTCAGTTGATCATGTTAATCCAATAATTCACTACTAAAGATGCTAATTTTTCAAAAATATAAATATTTTTCGTCATTTGAAGCTGGAAATTGCGTTAGCAATTCCAGCTTCAAATGACGAAAAATAGAAGGTAACAATTCAGCAGCATTAGGGTTTAAATACGACCACTATATTATATACCACGAATGGCCACTAAAATACTTTCAGTTCATACGTTATGACTGACTTTAATCAGCTGTAAAATGTACTTGCTAAATTAAATCGATATAATTTACATTACTGGGTCTATCTTCTGTTTTGGTATAGCTAACCGCGCGAGCGGCTCGACCCGAAGTAGAAAAGGTTCCATAATGCTCTCCCTCAACATGACTAGAAGGCGGGGCTCGCTCATAACATTCAATCAAAATTGTAGGGAAAATAATATGCTATAAATTCCTTTAACATGGAGGTATATTGTGAGCAACCCTCATTTACATTACCAGGTTTAACGATTAGGTATTCCGTGCAATTGTAAAAAAATAGCCGCGGACGCATGACCTGTTTTGCATACCATATCAAACTTGCATAATCAATTTAGTACGACACATGCAAATAATACCTTTTTTTTATTTCAAAATGAATATAAATATGTTAGCGTATGGCTGATAGATAGACAGACATTTTATTGAAATAACAGACTTATTAGTCATAGAGATCACATGGTAATACATACATTATACATGGTATTGCAACAGAATTATAACCATGTCATGTGGCATTACCATGATAAAGCCCAGGGTATTTTGAAAATGTAAGCTTTCGTCACCTTGGTAATAAACAGTCCTATCTGACACTTAGTAAACTGGCAGATACGATATAAAGCTATTTCTTATGAATTGCATACGGATGGTGTAACATACGCAACGTTATATGTGGGAACGAAGTTTAATCATTATGTTAACACGTATACGGACAGTTTGTATTCAATCACCGGTATTTTTACCTTAAACAAACGTAAACAAACATTATTAAGGTTACAGATAATGTGTTTTGAAATCACACGTATGTTTAGATCTAAATCACTAGCCTTCGAAAGGTTGATGCAGTTGACCGTATTGTTGTCGTGTTGCATTACATGCTGGATATTTGCATGCCGTATTGGATGTCAGATGGAGTTATTTACAGTAAACTATGGAAGAACTAGAGTGAATAACTGGAATCGAAAATATAGTATACGTTGACTTATATTCATTGCATGGAATTGCATTGCATTGCATTGCATTGCATTGCATTGTATTGCATTGCATTGTATTGCATTGCATTGCATTGCCATTGCATTGCATTGCATTGCATTGCATTGCATTGCATTGCATTGCATTGCATTACATTGCATTGCATTGCATTGCATTGCATTGAAATGCTTTGCACTGCATTGCATTGCATTGCATTGCATTGCATTGCTCAATGATTAGTGACATCTAAATAATTTAAAAGCTTTGAAATGACATTAGCCTCTCACTTGACATTATTCCCATGAAAGTCACATTAACCTTTCACACGACATTATTCTTGTTGAAGTCACAGCAACCTTTCACATAACATTATCATGATTATTCCTCTTACAGTTACATTGCCTTTTGCCATTATTTCCTGCCCATGTCATGTCCCTGCCTTGCATTATTTGACGAACTATTGAAACGTTGGGCGTCAAGGGAAACCTTTTTGAATGGCTACTCGGTGAAAATAATGTTATATGACCCCCTCACCCATACATCATTGTATTAACCGACTCGGTGAAAACATTGGAGGTCAAGGCTATTGAGTTTCACAGAATCGACCAGCAAACACCAGACATTCAGGCAATGTTGGGTGAATGTTGGGCCATCGTCTGCGATGTTGGCTCAACCAATATTAACCAGATACTGCCTGAGATTCTGGTGTTTAACCTTTCAGTGCGGGGATCGTCTCTATACGTCATAATCTGACGTCTGAAGACGTCATAATCTGACGTCTGAAGACGTCAGATTCTGACGTATAGAGACGTTCCCAGCACTGAAAGGATTAAAATATTACTAACGGCCGTAGACCTATAACATATGTATTCAAATGAAGCAGAAAGAGATAACTAAGACATTTATCATAATTTTAAAATGAAAAAACCCTTTGGTCTCCATGGTTTATACAAACATATTTTATCACGTTAACATGGTTAAAGGTTCCCAGCAGACACAAGACGTTGAATCAATGTTGGCTTAACGTTGGTCCACCGTCTACGACGCTTGACCAACGTTAAACCAGCATTGATTCAGCGTCTTGTGTCTGCTGGGTTAATGGGTGCGTCCTTCACATAGGATATTATCTTATCAGAATTTTACCTGTACGGGTCGTGTGAAATCGAGTCTACCTGTGTATAGTATCCCTGGAAACACAAGCCACTGAAACCAACATTTGTTGACGTCTTGTGTTTGCAGTGTAGTAAATGGATCACTGTCATCTAGCTACACACTTAATGATCATTGACACTGACCATGGAGGTAGTAGTCTCTACTATCTCCATGCACTGACTGAGAATTTTTTTTATCGCTATATATCACTATAAAGTACACCAAGGAATCTATTGGCGCGGGGACCAATGTTAGACTTAGACTTCACAATGTGACGTCTAAAACTGTAAAATCTATCCCAGTGCTGAAAGAATTACAATTTTATAATGTCCGTAGACCCATAACATAGGTTTCCAAATCAAGCAGAAAGCAGGGGTTTTTCAGTTTGAAATAATCATACATGTCTTACTTCACTCTTTCCGCTTCATTTAAATACCTATGTTATGGGTCTACGACCATTCGAAATTTTTACCCTTTAAGTGCAGGGACCGGCTTTAGACGTCTAAAGTCGGTCCCCGCCCTGATAGGGTGAAGGGTTAACAACTTGTTATCATAGAAAGCAAATGGAGCCACCTCATTCAATAAAGGGAGGTGCTTCAAATGGGTTTTACATCAGTTTAACTGCCTCCGGATGAATGTATATAATTATGTCATGTAAATGTCATTGATAAATTAAACAAAAGCTCTGAGTATGCTGAACGCCTTTTTCTATTCTTTTTTCAAAAGGGAGCTCTTTTTTATTCTTTTCTAATTTATTATGTACGGTTTTCTATGTATTCCAGGACAAACTGTTCACAAGAAAAATTCCTTACATTAGCACCAAGCCTCTTTGAGGAAAGTGCACTTTTCTATTATTCATCCGGGCGATAGATATGTAATATTTTATTGCCCAGACAGGGGACCATTTGTTGGCTCACTGTTTGGCCGACGCCAAATACGTCGGCCCAACATTAAACCAGCATTTGGCCAACATTCACAGTTGTTTTAACTGAGCAACAAGCCTGAACAAAACAAAACTTCAATGGTGTTTTATTTCTTCACTGTTGGTCCACCGTCTATGGCACTGGCTCAACATTAAAATAGTTTTTTATCAATCTCCTGCTTCTCAGAGGCCAAAAGCAGAAAAGATTGTCACAATGACAATGCTGGTTTAATGTTAGCCCACCATCTACAAAGCTGTCCCAGCATTAAAAAACATTGGTCCAATGTCTCGGATTCAGTGAAAGTAAAAGCTCAAAGTACATACAAAATATTGTCCCAATGTTGTTTTAATGTTGGGCCACCGTCTACGACGCTGACCCAACAGTAAAGCAGCATCGGGTTAATCTATTGGTTACTAGAGAACAAAAAATCTTTGTAGACACAGAACATTGTCAGTGTGCTGTTCTAATGCTGGACCACCATCTACAACGCTGGTCCAGACTTAAAACATAATTGGGCCAATATCCAGTATGTAAAAGCTCTCAGTAGACACGATAGATTGTCTCAATTTTGTTATAATTCTGGCGACGCTGGGCCAGCAGTAAAGCAGCGTTGTCTCATGGTTACTGTAAGCCGAAAAATCCCTGGAAAACAGACAACATCGTCATAATAATATTTTAATGCATCAATCCTTAAAGCGCTGACTTACATAATAAAATTGAAAAGTACTCCCATCTGTTCAACTTGATACAAAACATTTTATTTGCAAATTTTGATGTTTAAACACTTATTTAATTCACAGTAACAATGCTTTAATCAGCTAATAAAACAAGTTAAAACGATTGTAGTCGTTCCTAGGGGGCACCATTCAATCTCCAAGGGGGGAGGGAGCTGTCGTTTGTTCGAAATAAATAATTTCAAGCAGTCTCTGCATGAAATAAATTATTTATTTCAGTTCTATAGTATTTAAACATGTAATAAAATCTGACTTTTTCAGCGCACCGTCGAGCCGGGTTGAAATAAATAATTTGTCCGTGACAAAAACTCCAGCCCCTCCCCCCCCCCCCTGGGGATTGAATGGTGGCCCCCTTAGCGCTTAGAGGGTTAGCAGAGCGTTGGCTGACTGTCTCGTATTTAGCAGGACGCCATGAAATCTGGGTTTGTCTGAGCGGAGCCATTAGTCAGGTAAACAGAGTACACAACAATCAATAGATAAATCAATACCACCGTATGTGCGCGTGCTCGTACCACCCAACTCACTAGACGGAGTGTGGACTATTGTTATGTTTCTGTTGTGACGTCATCACAGGGACGCGTACGGTATTTATTTTTTGTCACTCAAAGCAAGTATACTACAACAACCCAAGCTCTGACAACAACCCTTGCTGCAAGCTCTGCCCTTGCTCTATTAGTGAGAATCTACCGCAACCTATTATGACGTTATTATAAAGTGCCTTATCACCATGTGTGATACCGCTGGCTGAAATAGTAATAGGTATATTCATAATTCCAAAATATAAAAAAAACGTCATGTAGCTATTGCATACAGTATAATTGCGATTTTGCACATTAAATATTCCTTAAATTTCTAATTATATACTACTACAGTGATTAATAATCCTTTTCTTGTTAAGTTGTCTTATTTAAATTATCACCCACATGAAGTTGTGTATCGCTACCGCGACCCACAACTTCATGTGGGTGAACATTACTCATTATTACTCATGGGTGAACATTACCATGATTACTCATTCGATTTAGGACCAAACATTCAGAAATCTTTCACCAACTTTAAGTTGTGGGTTGCCGTAGCGATGGACAAAATCAAGTGGGTAAAAAAATATATAAGATAGTTGATTGAGACATATGTTAACCCTTAGAGCGCTGGGATCGACTTTAGACGTCAGAATCTGACGTCTGTAGACGTCTGACTCTGACAACTAAAGCCGGTCCCCGCACTGTGAGAATTGAAATATTTATAATGGTTGTAGACCCATAACATAGGTATTCAATCATGTCAAATGAACCAGAAAGAGCTAACGAGGACATTTACGATGATTTGAAATTGAAAAAAATCTTGGTCGCCAAAGTTTACACAAAAATATTTCAGCGTTGTAAAGGCTTAAATATGCTTGTACACTGCTATTTCTGACACTGTACACATAGTATTATGTGAGTGTCTCGCACGCGCTGCACAGGCCACTGACAATGACAACAGTGTCATTGTCAGTACGTGTGTCATCAAAAGTGTGGGCGAGATTGACAAAGTGTCTTTTAACAATACCCCCTGTAAATGGCTATCGATTTGTACCTCCGCGCCCGGAGAGCTCTATATCCCAGCGTCCCCCGCACAAGGACGTGACCTTGGTGAACTTTTCCAGGACAATAATCGAGTTGACACTGATAATAATTGTTGGCATTTAATCCTAATTTGTCGGATGACTGACGTCAACATCGTCATATGCATATCTCAGACAGTACGACGCCGAAATCAACGTATTATCTTGATCATCTTGTCAACTGTGGATAAGTACCTCATTATATGATGGAATCAAGCAGAACAGAATAACCCTTACAGCGCGGGGATCGACTTTAGTCGTCAGAATTTGATGTCTGTAGACGTCAGATTCTGACGACTAAAGTCGATACCCGCGCTGTGAGAGTAAAACCTATTTGTAATGGACGTAGACCCATAACATAGGTATTAAAATAAAGCGGAAGGAACTAACTAAGACATCGAAGATGATTTAAAATTGAGAAAAAACTTTGCTCGCTATGGTTTAGACAAAAATATTTTAGCGTCGTGAGGGTAAACCCTTTCTCTTCTACATCCTTATATATATATATATATACGCGGTTTATCTAGCCTAGAGGGTTTGACCATTGCGGTCCTATATCTTTACATATACGTGATTTTACCCTTGCTCTCCCAGATCCTTCATATACGTAGTTTAACCAATGCTCTGATAGATACGTTTTCGAGAAAGTTTCAAGTAAAAATGTCATTGAAATTTACAAAATAGCTACTGTTAAAGGGCTTTATCATTTGCTGAAACTTGCGTGAGACATTCCAGTTTCAAATGAATGAAGAATACTAACTGGGTCTGCGAAAAAATAGTGTATAATGTTTATTTCTGATATGGTAAAGCTAGTTTTCGTGATATAAAATGGGAGATTTTGTCAGAAATTCTAGCTTAAAATGAAACGGTAACGGATAATTATGTAGGTTATGAGGCAGTCTCCATTCAGAGGCAGCACTTTGTTTTCAGTTTCATGAACAGTTGGATAATAAAGGGTGATTAGCAAAAACGTACACAGAGCACTGTGCAGCCTGTTCCAACCAGACACAGACGGCACGCGTGTATCAAAACGCCGGACAGCTCTCCCAGCAAACATGAAGACTTGACACAATGTTGTTTCAATGTTGGTCCAGCGCCGTTGGCGGTGGGCCAATAGTGAAACAGCATCGGGTCAAATCCTCGCGTTTGCTGGGCCCCACACAGGTGTCTGTCTACACCCACCCCTCCCCCACCATAATATTCTCGCCAGTCGATCAGGGTACTTTTAGCAAGACAGCCGGCCAATCACAAGCTTACTACAATACTTGAAATTGAGAGCAGGGGGGGGGGACATATGACGTCATCCATCTGCACATTTTAACATGCGAAGTAGCAGTGTCTAGGGCGGGCAGTGTACAAAAATGTTGATCACTTGGGTTCCCTGTTTACTTTTTAATGGCCTAATCATGTTATTGGCAAATCTTTGTAAAAGAGCACAAGTTACAGTATCATTTTTGTGAGTTTCTCGGGAGTTCTTTGTGGGAAAAATATAAAAAAAACGGTAACGGAGAATTATGTGGGTTAAAGGGCATTATCCAGTTCACACGAGACGTTGAACCAGAGCTGCGACGCTGGGCCAACATTAAACCAACTCTAGTTCAACTTCTCCTCTCTGGAGGATAATGTAGACAATAACGACAAGAGCACTTATCAACCGGAAACTGCGCATTGTGAAGTGAGTCATATGGTGCGCAGGTATAGTACTCCAGTCTTATCACCAGGGGGAGCTGGGAAAAATGTAATCTATGGTATTCTTTTAGCGTATCCCATTTATATACACATAACACAGGTGGAGAAGAAATGGGGCTCTATACAATTTTCTGTTAAAGTAGGTCTAGCTGGTCCCAAGAATTCGCACCAGGGAGATGAGTGGCAAAAAGCAGGATTTCGCGATCGTAGAAAATAAAGACTTAGAAGTTAGTGTCTGCATCTAATGTATGGCCTTCCACACTGGTGTAGATATGGAATAGTTTTCTATTTTACTAAGGACGTTTGAGACGTTTATAAGCCCCATACCTCTCGACACACGAGTTCCTGCGCATGTATCGAATAATTTATATAAGATTGTCACATAAAATTCGTCCCCTTAGATATGAAAGTGTATATTTGCCACTTTGTAAAGTGGCAGATACACCCTTTCATATCCAAGGGGATGTATTTTTTATGTGACCAGCATGCAGAAAGGTACATCCTGGCTGCATTTCTATCATTCCTCATAATTATGTGTATGACGCCATAGTAATGTTAATTGCAATGATTACGTGACTGAAATTAAAAAGTAAAAACATCCACTGAAATCAAAAGTAAATAATTTTTTATTTTTTTCTATTAAACTGATGGAACACGGCTACCAACTTTACTAAACAAATAGAACAAATGACTTCCCTTGCCAATATTGATAATTATATGCCGTTATCATGATCATCAACCGTAAAATCGAACTTTTTTATTCTATATAGGCCCTGGTGAAAAGTTTCTGATACATCCTGTTTATAGACAATGGGTGTGGAAGATGGCGACTAAAATATCTTCCGAGGAATTTTAAGCACAATATATTTACACCCATTGGGAAATGATGCAAACCCAAATACGGCCTTATTATTTAAATTAATTTACTTTAAAATAACGTACCAAATACATCAAATAATTTTTAGACATGACAGGGAATGTGTAGGCTAGCCACTTGAAGTTAGTCAAGTCGAGACGATTATTTAGATGTGTTAAAATAGTGGTTTGGCACTTTCTCAGTGATATCATTGTGATAATAACAAATATTAATCATGTATATAGTAAACAGTGACTAAGCATGCTAATTGTGATCGGTTGGCTACACCTGCACTCAGTGCACTGTCATGTCTGAGAATCACACACCGCAACACCACTCAATGTGATGTCATCATGACCCGGAAGTACATTGTAGGAAAGGTGAACATGTACGGTGATTACCGTAGTATTCTTATATTCGTACTGTGTAGTGAAAGATACAACTTAACTTGCGTTGATTAAGATTATTATAGGATTGTGGATTTTGCTAATTATAACGAAATGTCATTTTGCTAATGATAACGAAATGTCATCTGAAAAACGCCAGAATCTCAAAAGCCAAACTTGACATTCACTTAATCATAAATAAATGTCATCTGAAATACGCCAAAATGCCAAAGTTTCTTATGCTTTTGAGGGATGCGTACACCACATTGGCTACTGAGATAATAAGTTGTCATATACTGAGCTGCATTGATGTTACATAATTCTATAACGTCCCCTTGGAGTTAGAAGGTACCAAACTGCCACTTTGTAAAGTGGCAGTTTAGAACCTTCTAACCCCAAGGGAACGATAAGTGCAGGTTATTTCTCCATTCAGATATTGTTTCAGATTGAAGCGTCACTTGTCTATTCCAGCTACGGATGACAAGGGGTGATTAGCAAAAACGTTGATTACTTGGGTTCCCTGTTTACTTTTAATGGCTTAGTCTTTGTAAAAGAGCACGCTTAGTCTCTGTTTATCGGTAGTGTTTTGTGAGACAAGTATAATCCATAGGGCCGGTTTCACCAACTTTAATTGGACTCAGTCTTAAGCTCACTGATTGGTTGAGACGTGATCACGTGTTGATAGTTAGGACAAATTTTTGACTTGAATCAGGCTGGTGAAACCGGGGCCTGGTGTACACGATACGTTGACCCTAAGTTGGTGTAATGTTGGGACATTGTCGGGGACGCTGGTCTAACATTACACCAACATTAGATCAACACACAACGTGTGCTTAGGATTATTTTTACAAAATATGACAAGTGTGATTTGAAATACCAGAACAACGGAATTTTCAGCGACATCACTGGTCGCAACAAACGAATTTTAGTAAAAATAATTGATTATTGCATTCTTGTTGTTGCTATACGTACACACCTTTGAATATATCACTACATGGAAAGAACCTTTTGTTATATTAAAATACACAAATATATAATTTTATTTGTCCGACCACGACATTTTAAGCTGGGAATGGCGAGTTATTGCTCATCAAGCTCATCAGACTAATAATGATTATGGTAAAGGCCTAGTATTGTATAATGCGTCTAGATTGACACAACTTGTACTATACTCAGTCAGGTGTGACCGGGCTGTTGATTATGAGAGATGGTCAGATGTGTTTTAAGTCAGTTAAAACCCTCGAGTTTCTAACTGTGAAAAAGGCCTTGGCCTTCGGCCTCCACCTTTTTCACAGCTAAGAATGTAGAACTCCTCGGGCTTTTTTCCTTTACCATGTTTTCCAATGATTCCAGATATCGCTTGATTAATTTTGTAACAATTGACATGACATTCCCTTGAAAAATTGAAAAATAAATTTTACTTAGCTGCAGTTCATACTTTCTATACGATTGTCACGTGTTTTCACTTTGAGCAGTGTAATATAATATAATTATATCTAATATGAAAACGCTCTACCACCAACTCGCCCACGGCTCTGTCGTACATATCAACGACTCGTTAGCCATTACTCTACCGTGCGGCGCTAGCAGCAATAACTCTACTGTGCTAATTGTATGACTTTGCTAATATTCTGCTCTCATGTATTTTGTAGGCAGGACTGGTAGTCAACACTACTAGCTGACGCAATGTTGGTTTAATGTTAGGCCACTGTCTGCGACACTGGCCCAACATTGAACCAACATTGATTCAGTGTATAGCTCAACTGCGCTTATTGCATACCTGCTAAAGTTATGCTCTGTTTTATTCACAACTGACTTTACTCAAAATATTGTATTCAACCGTTAACATGTTTAATGCGCTGATTTTTTTTATATATACCAAGAGACAACGTTTTTTTCAATATTAAATCATCATAAATGGCTTAGTTAATTCTTTCCGCTTCATTTGAATACCTATGTTATGGGTCTACGGCTGTCGGCTGTTATAAATACCTTACGCTTTCAGTGCAGGAATCGATTTTAGACGTCATAATCTGACGTCTAAAGTCAATCCCCGCGCCGTAAGGGCTAAGTTAAGTCAAAATTGCTAGCATTAGAGTAACATTATCTCAGTATATCTTTATACTGCGCTAATTGCATGGCTACTGATATTCTGTTGTTTTCTCTGTACAGTATGTAGCTCGCCCCTCAAGGGGTCAGTAGGGCGGGTAGTGATTCTGAATCCATCCAGACATATGACACCATGGCCCAGAGCCAAAACACTAAACTAAAACACATTACATGACGCGCCGCCGACCGGCACAATATTACAATCGGCTCAGCAATTACCATGGGTGGTGAAATGGTAAATAAGCCGAACGAACAACAAAAAAACACGTTGATATTCGTGAATAGAAACGGCAAATCAACATATATTTGCACACAAAAAATGATTAGGATAATTTGTGACCTAAAAATAATCATTATTATGCGTCCGTAACATGAAATAATTGTGTCTCGTAACAATCTTTTAACAATCGTTGTTTTTGTTTTTTTATTCACCTCTGACGCCTTTCTGAGTGACCTTGACCTTGAATATCTTGCAGATGCAATCAGCTTTATTTGCGGACGTATTATTGATATATTATTTCTCCACATTTGAAAAGTTGTCTTTGCCCTTTGAATCACTTCAGGGGCGAATCTAGAATTGTAAAAGTTTAAGAGTGAAACAATGATTTATCGGTCTCAGCTAAGAAGCGGAGGGGTCTGAGTTAATTTTGGGTGGAAAATACCATTGTCAACAAACTTCTTTTCTGACTTTTGTGGCGACAAACGTTTTTAATCATATTTCTTCTAGCCAACCCCCCTCCCCAGATATGTAACGGTACGTCCTTTAGGCAATTTCGTATCTCAAAAAGTAAAGATACAGTATGGTGACGGAACAGCCAGTTTTTATCCGTGTGCAACCAAGGAAAATATAGAAGTATCATTCGCTATTTGTTGCTGTATCAGAAGGAGACATTGTCCCTGTCAGCACAATAAATAAAGCTAATGTTGGTTCAATGCTGGTCCATCGTCTGCGACGCTGGCCCAACATTGAATTAACATTGGGTCAGTGTATCATGGTTGCTGTGGTGATTGTGACGTCGGGATGGCGGTATTTCATGAGTAAATCTGGCGGCGTCACTGGCTGCAGAGTGTATATAATTCAATGATAAGCCAGGCATGACTCTGCAATTAGTAAGTGATTTACGAAGCAGGGCCTGATACACGAAAACGGGATAGTCTTCTGCCTCCGTATATCATGTTACGGGGAGAGGGGGTAGATGGGGGGTTCCGCGGGGGAAGAGGGGGCAGATGGGGGGGATCCGCAGTGGAGAGACTCGTTATTTAATGAACTGAATCCCGGTGACTGCGGCTCCGACCATGAATAATCTATCGGCGAGGTTTCTGCTTGATTGTGCGCAGTATTGAGCGCGCACCAATCAGATAAAACACTCAAAACGAGGCTCTAAATCACTGGCTGTACGTACGAGAGACAGTAACCTTATGTAGCGTTGATACTGGACCATAGTGTGCGGTTTGACGGACTCTTGGTGGTCTATGCCAATACAGTGGTAACAAGATACCAAGGTACGACTGTCTGGCGACCGAGTTTCACACGATTACCATACGAATCTGCCAAAATGTTAAACCATTACAGCGCGGTGATCGAGACTTTAGACGTCAGAATCTGACGTCTACAGACGTCAGATTCTGACATCTAACGTCTCGATCCCCGCGCTGTGAGAGTAAAAAAAATTAATGGCCGTAAACCCATAACATATGAAGCAGAAAGGGCCATATAAGACATTTATGATGATTTGACATTGAAAAAAAACGTTTAGTCTCCATGGTTTATACGAAAGTATTTCAGGACTTCAAGGGCTAAGCTATGTATCTCACCATAGAGTTAAGAACTTAACTCTATGGTCTCACCAATCTTGCTAACTATCAAGGATTGAGATGCGTGTTCATTCGTTCAATTCTATTCTATAACTTAGTCTGAAGCCAGTCTCTACAAATCAGTGTGTCTGAAAGCCTCGATTTCAAGAGAGGGGAAAGTGGCGCATTGCTAGAGCGCCTGACTGCCTCGTCATGCATGCAGGCGCCCCGGGTTCAAACCCTGCTGATCGTACGGAGGGCTTTCATAGCAAAAATACGCTATCGCGTTAATGGAAGTCGAGTTACGCTTGTGACCAGTAGATCGAAGAAATTTCGCGCAGGGCCGATCGCCGCGCTCCTTTGCACCATGTATTTGATGTGGCGACTCTTAACGAAGAACACTTTTGCTTAATTCACCAGACTTATTGCCGAAATTAATAGTCAATCATCTGTGCGGTCCCTTAACAGCCGATGTTCTTTTTCTGAAAGACCACTGCACAGAACGAAGCGCGATTCCAAAGCAAATCCAAAGCAAAACATTTTGGCAAGTGAAAATCATTAAAAAGATGTTGTTTTAATGGTGGCCCACCGTCTACGACGATGGACCAACATTAAAACAACATTGTATCAACGTCTAGTCTGCTGATAAGCCTGGTGAGGATAACGATTTTTTTTCTACTATTTTGTCCTACGATTGAGACCATGTAATTTCCCCTTAACCCTCTAACCGCCGGTGCCGCATGTATTCGGGTTTTTACTTTTTATTAGCACATTAAGTACCACCTTTTAAACATGGTCAAGATAAAATGTGACATCAATCAGCAATATTTGGAAACAGTTGACCTCCATTTTGTCAAATCTGAATAATTTTCACTCGCTTGAAGTTGTGGATCGCGTCAGCGAAACACAACTTCAAGCGAGTGAAAATTCAGATTGAATAATTTGGCGGTTAAAGGGTTTACCTTTAAAACGCTGAAATATTTGTGTACAAACCATGGAGACCAAAGGTCTTTTTTTCATTTGAAATCATCATAAATGTCCTAGTTAGCTCTTTCTGCTTCATTTGAATACCTATGTTATGGGTGTACGGCCATTAAAATGTTATTTACTTTAAAGTTTATCCCCGCGTTGTGAGGGTTAAACTGCTAATCTATTGAATTCAAATTTCCACCAATGCACTTGTAATTTTGTCTCGCTACCGCGGCCCATAACTTCACATCGGTAAAATGACATATGCAAGAACAATTTAAATTAAAGTTGTGCCAATCGGACAAATTTAATGCTCATTTCTCATTCAAATTTTAATGTTTAACCCTTTAACCGCCAAATTATTCAATTTGAATTTTCTCCCACTTGATGTTGTGTCTTGCTGACGCGATCCACAACTTCAAGTGAGTGAAAATTATTCGGATTTGACAAAATGGAGGTCAACTTTTTTTCAAATTTTGCTGGTTGGGGTCACCTTTTATCTTTAACATATTTAAAATGTGGTACTCAATGTCCTAATAAAAAAAGAAAAACTGAATATATGCGACACTGGCGGTTAAAGGGTTAAAGTAAAAATATAAAGGTCGAAAACAGCTATAACCATGATTAGTATTTTCATTCATTCATTCATTCATTCATTCATTCATTCATTCATTCATTCATTCATTCATTCATTCATTCATTCATTCATTCATTCATTCATTCATTCATTCATTCATTCATTCATTCATTCATTCATTCATTCATTCATTCATTCATTCATTCATTCATTCATTCATTCATTCATTCATTCATTCATTCATTCATTCATTCATTCATTCATTCATTCATTCATTCATTCATTCATTCATTCATTCATTCATTCATTCATTCATTCATCCATCCATCCATCCATCCATCCATCCATCCATCCATCCATCCATCCATCCATCCATCCATCCATCCATCCATCCATCTATTTATTCATTCATTCATTCATTCATTCATTCATTCATTCATTCATTCATTCATTCATTCATTCATTCATTCATTCATTCATTCATTCATTCATTCATTCATTCATTTATTTATTTATTTATTTATTTATTTATTTATTTATTTATTTATTTATTTATTTATTTATTTATTTATTTATTTATTTATTTATTTATTTATTTATTTATTTATTTAGTTATTTATTTATTTATTTATTAATTTATTTATTTATTTATTTATTTATTTATTTATTTATTTATTTATTTATTTATTTATTTATTTATTTATTTATTTATTTATGTATTTATGTATTTATTTATTTATTTATTTATTTATTAGGCTTTATACTTATACGAAAATACAGTAATATTGTAAAAATATATATTATTGTAAGTAAAATTGTGTACATGTTTCAAATACAAGTGACTATAGCACCCTTACTATGTTTGACATCCAGGATAAAATGTTATGTACACTTGAATTCAAGTTGAAGTGTAAAATTTAATTTATATATACATATTATATGAAATAAATGTTTCCCGCGCCAAAACCAGCGACAAAATAGCTACATATTATTATAAAAAGTAGCAAAACGACACTCTAGAAAGCGTAGAAACCTTTAAAATAAATACAGATAGAACACTTATAAAAATATGCAAAGTTGCTGAAGTATGGAATAAAACATTATAATTACACGTAAGCTCAGCTGAAACGAGAAATCAACCCGGTGCTGGCCAAATTCAAATGGGTTTCAGAACTACGCTTAAAGAAGATGCCATTTCTTCAACTTTTTTTTATTTTTGGTCGAGTTAGATTATGGTAACCATAAAAGCGCTGAACTATTAAAAAAAAAAGATAACAAACGCGTTTTTTTCAATTTAAAATGATCATTGATGTCTAACTCAGCTCTTTCCGCTTCATTTGTATACCTATATTATGGGTTTATAGGGTCATTATAGATATTTTACTTTAGACGTCAGAATCTGACGTCTATAGACGTCAGATTCTGACGTCCAAATTCGGAGCTGTGCTGAACGGGTTAAATAACTCGCTTGAAAAAGGTGTCATCTTGTCATTTTTCTCTCCACTTTTGATTCTTATTTTGTCATAAGAGTTAGATTATGTTAGAGAACAACGCTTGAAGAAAATCCCATTTTTTCTCCATTTTTTTCCTGTTTTGTCGTTAGAGTTGGATTATGCCGGGATTGATCGAGGCTCCCTCCATAAATCAAGTCAGTCATGAGGTCCAGGGGGACACATTCAAATGGATTTAGTTGACAAAAACGTCGCGCATTCAGTGAATTTGACGTATTACGTATTAATCAACAGACTATGTGGAGCCCATAGGCTGACGGTGATAAATGTCAAGGGAGCACGTGACCTGCATTAAGCGGCCTGATTGGCTGAGGAGTGAAAGGAATTGAGATACTCTGTTAGACAGTGCACTCTAACAGATATTTTTTGCAAATGACGTTCTCTATTTTACTGTAAAAATGTATGATTTATTTATTTAAATATTCATACTTGATGTGTACATAATTCGTCACCTTGGACATGAAAGGGTGTATCTGCCACTTTACAAAGTGGCAGATACACCCTTTCATATCAAAGATATTATCATAAAAAAACGCTATTTTGAGCATTTGTGACCTGTTACATAGAAGTTCCAAAAGAGTATTACATATTCTTTTTGAACGACTTCTTCATGGAATGAAATGCCGTACCAAACGGAGAATTGCATAGTTCAGTAATTTGAACGAATTGGAACACAGTACAGTAGAACCTGCTATGAGCAGCCACTCTTATGAGCAGCCAACCTCCTATGGGAGGCCCCTGGGTCATTGTCCAAAATGACATTTTGTATACAAATGAACCTCCTTTGAGCAGCCACCTGGCTCGAGAGGCCACTTTTCTTGTGTCGCAAGGGTGGCTGCTCATAGCAGGTTCTACTGTATATAGCATAACAACGATGTCGAGCATCCGGCCCGGACGAGAATTAAAATGAGATTCCGATGTTGCAATCGAATGGACCATTGCAGAATGCACGGTGTTGTGAAGTGCTGAAGCGCGCAGTGCGTGGCATTGTGCGAAATCGACATCGATACACTGGTTTCAACCTTAACCCTTTAAGCCCTCACGATGCATTAAAGCCTCATTTTACATCCCTGAAAACAAACTCATTTTCCTACAACTGAGGGTTTTAGAATGAAAATTTCCATGAAACTGGTTTACCAATACATGGAAGTTTCCTTTAATTTTTCACTCACTTCAAATCATCTTCATCCACTACAAGTCGAGAATTGCGACAGCAATTCGCGGCTTGTTGTGGATGAAGATTACCCGGTATGACTGGGCCTCATTTACTGCGCGAGGCCCAATCACACTGACCGCCATTTTGTTTACACAGCCAGCTGTGTAAAAACGACCTTCGCACTGCCTACCGAAAAACTCGGATGCCAAGAAATTGAGACGAATATTTCAAGTGCCCATGAAAACTAGGCCATTTTCAGCAGGCGTAAACTTGTGGTCGTATTGGAACTATTACATTTAAAAATGAAGGTCACTGCGTCAGAGCCTTGCGATGTCATCAGGGTAAATGAAGATGACAGTGGAATAATCAGGGATGAAAGGGTTAATTCGACGAGGCCGCCATTATCCCGATCGCCTAGTCACATTGATATGGAGAAAGAAAGCAGGACCCGGGACGTATACATGGCAGGCGTTGCAGTCAGACGCTCTACCAATGCGCCAGGCCCAACGCCACCTAATGTTTTTTTTCAATTTGAAATCATCATAAACGTCCTAGTCAGCACTTTCCGATTCATTTGAATACTTATGTTATGGGTCTACGACCATTATAAATATTTTAATATTTTCAGTGCGGGGGCCGTCTTCATACGTCTGAACCTGACGTCTACAGATGTCAGATTCTGACGTCTAAAGTCGAATCATGTTCAATGAATAAGGTGTTCGCCTAACAGCTCACACTTATCAATGCGAAATCATCATAAACGTCCTAGTTAGCTCTTTCCGATTCATTTGAATACCAATGTTATGGGTCTACGACCATTATAAATATTTTAATACTTTTAGTGCGGGGACCGTCTTTATACGTCTGAATCTGACGTCTACAGACGTCAGATTCAGACGTATAAAGTCGAATCATGTTCAACGAATAAGGTGTTCGCCTAACAGCTCACATCTTATTTGTTGAGCGTCAGCTGTATTTTCCCATATCGCACTCAAATGAACGCTGTTTGCATATCATAACTGTGTAGCAGACTGGTGCAACCAGTGGATGAATACCACCAGCTTCCTTGTTAGTCATAGTGATTTACACAGGCCTGCCACTCTGCTGAGTATATTACATAACACAGGTAACAGATAGCTGGCCTGTAAGCATGTATTACATTAGCTCTGCTCTGACTATGTATAACATTAGTTAGTGCTGGTGGATCAGCTCATAGATGCCAAGCAATATGTCATGTGAGTAAATATTGCTTTGCGTCGCTTTCTGCGCAATCATGGCAATATCGCGACAAAAGGAAGCCCGGCGCCGGGACTATGCCCTACTCTTATTTCGAAGGACTTTAACGGTTTTTTATAGTGTACAGTACCATAGGCAGCACTGTACACTCCGTGCCTTTGAACCGTTTGGAGCACTGTATATTCCCAGCCACGATGACAAATATCCGACCCGACCGGGATTCGAACCTGGTACCTCCAGGTTACAAGCCTTAGTCGAAAGATGTCAACATGAGTAATATTGCTCTGGTACATGGACCAGGTACATTACATGGCGTATCCTTACTACGCGTGTCTATATCCGAGCAAGCACAAAATATTTGTATAACATTTACACAACGTCGGCCCAACGTCTTCGACGTTGGTCCAACATTATCTACACGTTATACAAATATTTTTTGTTTGCTGGGATGATCACGAGGGACACCAAATTGTTTGAGCTTCGCCTCAAAATTGTCCAAGATCGATATTTTAACACATACGGTGTGGTCGGTGGGTATGGCAAACTCAGGTTTATACCTAGCATGTTTATACACTGAGGAGACTAAGATATCTTTGTTTGACACATAGGCTAATATTTTAACTCCGCCTGAATATTTTCCAAGATCGTTATTTTGACACACACAGTGTAGTCGGTGGGTATGGCAAACTCAGGTTTATCAAGTTTATACGCTGAGAAAACTAAAACATTGTTGTTTGACACCTGACCTAATATTTTCTAGTGAGATGTCAACAAAGACGTATGTACTTTCATCTCTGAAGGTTGAACTTCCAGCTATATGTAGAAAGCAAACTAAAACCAGATTCATACACGCACATTTAAAGAGATATTGTACATATCTTGTGTAGCACAACAGTTGCCATTAAAGACGTGTATCTAGTATTACTACATCGTGTAGTTGATGTCTATCTGATGTGAAAATATTACAGCTGTATACTTAAATGTCAAAGATGGCGTACCAAAATTGAACCACCATAGCGTCAACGTATACTGTTTGCTGGCCTTATATTACAGCTGATATAACGTCGCCTCGGAGCTAAAGGAACCTATCTGCCACTCTAACGAGTGTCAGATAGGATCCTTTAGCTCCGAGGCGACGATAGGGCCTAGATCTGTTTTTATATAATATTATCTTTCCAAAATAATATCACATTCATTGTCTTCATTTCTGTAGGAAATTAGATATCGAATACTTTGTTTTTCGAATAATCGGTTTCCCAACATAGGTATAAACAGATAGATCTCCTGTTATATGTGTAGATTAATTAGTCATGTAGACATGATGGGACCAGAGTGAAGTCTGCTATAGACAGATAAAACAGCAAGCGTGCAGTTTACATAGGAGGGGAATCCCAGGGGATCCCATTTTGTGACGTCACGCATATGACGTCATTCCACATATCCTGTAGGACCACGATGTAAGTCTATCAACGGAAAACACGAGACGTTCGACCAATGTTGACCCACAGTCTTAGACACTGTCTCAACATAAAACCAACATTGGCTTAACGTTAAGCGTTCCAAGTAAATATATCCTCGGCAAAAACGTGATATCTATCTAACGGTGGTTTAATGCTTGCCCACCGTCTTCGAAGCTCGCCAAGCATTAATTCAACATTGGGTGATTGTATCTTCTAAGCAAACACAAAATATTGAAGCAATGCCATTTTATTGTTGGGCCACCGGCTTTGACGCTGGTCGTCCAACATTAAATCATTCATGGTTCAACGTCAGGTGTTTCCAGATGGACAAGCAGCATTTAGACATTTTATTGGGGTAAACACTGGTAAATAAAAGTCACTACATACTTATTTGTCATCGAAATATAATGTAGATTTATATACAACGTCATTAGTCTGGCTAAATCACACGAAGATGCACATGCATTGCAATAAGACAACACTGGAGATTCTGAAAATGTAAATGGTGACCAGTAAGTGGAGGATCCAGAGTCTGGAGAAAGAAGGGCGCCGAGGTTTTGGGGACTTGCCCCTAGTATTTTTTTCCTGCTGCCCCCCCCCCCCCCTCTGGATCCGCGCATGAGTCTACTTAAAATTAAATAAATGGCATCACCAAGATATCAACTCGAAGACAGATGTTTCCCGCACCAAAACTAGAAATAAAATAGCTACTATACTATAGCTGCGGTTGATATCTTTCCTTGGTGCACACATATGCAGTGACCCAAAGTATAGCCGATCCGTGCCGTCCGTGCCGCATCAAAAATATTTAAATAAAATAAAGAAATAAAATGACCAATATGTCAAAATTGACATGTAAAGAGTCAATAAAACCTTAATATATTATTATGTATAATATACAATAGATATGTGGTAGAAGAAAAGACACTAACGCGTAAAAGGCCTCGACGCCCAGCGCACATGAGACGTAACGGTTGATTCAATGCTGGTTTAATGTTGGCCCATTGTCTCCGACGCTGGGCCAACAATAAACCTGTATTGGATCTGCATTGGATCAACACTCCGCCCACCTGTGGGGGATTACACAACAGTTCCCGCTAATTCCGCTTATCAGAATGGACAAGCGAAATTAATATTTCATCCTCCACCGGGGATTTCCTATTGATTTGTGGGATCAAGGGGGCAATACTAATAGCGGGAAGCTACGAAAAGCCCCCTGTTGTCTGCTATAGAATTCTGTCTGGCCCACTTCGTGACATAAGAGAACCAGTAATTGATACTTTCGTCTTATGCAACAAGGATCATTAATGGTCATAAAGGCTCATTAACCATTTCGAGCCTGTATTTACCATTGTCAACTTTATCCACTACAAGCCGCGAATTGCTGTCGCAATTCTCGACTTGTAGTGGATGAAGTTGACTTGAATTGGGCGGCAAATATAAAAAATGAATTGTTTTTAATAAAACAGTTCCATGAAAATTGTCATTCTAAAACCCTGGGTTTCAGAAAATTAAGGCATTCTTCAGAGATGCAAAATGATGCTTTCGTGAGGGTCATAAAGTGTCATTAAGGATCGCTGAATAGCGCGATGGTGGATAATAACCCTTTCCCTACCAGGGCAGTATATATATACATACTCGAGCAAAATTCAAAAGAAATAAAATGACACATATATTTTTTTTAATTCGTAGATGCTTTTTTAATCAATTTATCTAATTTTGGAATATGTCTATTTCTCTAAAATTTATATAAAAAAATATATTTTTTGTCTAGTAACCCTTTCAGTGCGGGGACCGTCTTTATACGTCAGAATCTGACGTCTGTAGACGTCAGATTCTGACGTATATAGACTGTCCCCGCACTGAAGAAATTAAAATATTTATATTACAGTAGACCCATAATAACATAGGTATTCAAAAGAACCGGAAAGAGCTAACTAAGACATTTATGATGATTTCAAATTAAAAATATTATGTAGTCCCTATGGTTTATACAAAAATAATTCGGCGTTGTGATAGTTAAAGCTCAATGAAAAATACTAAATAAAAATTTGTAAGGACAAGGGTTGACCTTTTGGCCATGTGAACGCTGAATTATTCTGTTTATTGTTGACAGTCATTATATGCCAGAATTGCTAACGCAATATATAATTTTATAACCATTTAACTCTTTCAGCGCGGGGAGCGACGTTTGACGTCAGTAAGTGGCGCCAGAAACTGACATAAAAATGTGTTTGCTGGGATGATATATTGATTCGCTGGGCAAAAATTGAATGCCATTAATTTCTTTGAAATCGCCACATTGATAAGATGAGAGCAATCTATGTCTGAGATGTGTATCTTTAAATGAAATTTGATTCATTTGAAGTTAATCATTTCAGTACGCGGACCGACTTCAGACGTCAGAGTCTACCGACGTCAGATACTGACGTCTACAGACGTCAGATTTAGACGTTTCAAGTCGGCACCCGCGCTAAAAGAAATAAAAATATTTATAATAGCCATAGACCCATAAGAAAGGTATTCAAATGAAGCATAAAGAGCTAACTTGATGATTTCAAATTGAGAAAACTTTTCGTCTCCATGGTTTATACCGAAATATTTCAGCGTTGTAAGGGTTACGCAACACTCCATTAATATACGAGATATATATATTTTCGCTTCAAATAAATTATATTGCGACAGTGATTTATTTTGTGATAACATTAACATATAAAAAAGGTCCAAAGCACTAAGCACAAAGCCGGACTAAATCAGACACAGTATTTCAAATCAATATAGGTTTGAAATCAACTCTTTGCTTAGTCACACTACAAATTCATCCGCTCTAATGAACAGACAGTACTAATCCCCCAATAGAATGAGTGTGAATATACGATATTTCTAGAACAGTGCCCTAGTGCCCTGTGCTTTTGTGACAAACTTAAAGCTCTGATAAGTAGACCCAAGTATATATTTCATTAGGACTAAACATTCTGAACAAAAAAAAACAGTTTACTGTTACTGTGGTAACATTACAAGCATTTAGAAAATATTAAGAAAATATTTAAAAACTTAAATGTGAATGTCACATTTCTCCAGTAATATCACCCGTGTGAGATCTGGGCTCAGTTCAGACTCCGTACCACGATGGTACCTAGAAAGACTGTATAAGCACCCATTACCTGTACCAGACCAGGGCTGAGTAAGAAGGCAATGCCTGTCATTGACAGAGTCTGTATCAGTATCCAGTGTCTGTACCAGGCCAGGCTGAGAGATGTAAGAGGGCAATGCCTGTCATTGACAGAGTCTGTCTCAGCACCCAGTACCTGTACCAGACCAGGGCTGAGAGATGTAAGAGGGCAATGCCTGTCATTGAGAGTCTGTCTCTGTACCCAGTACTTGTACCAGACCAGGGCTGAGAGATGTAAGGGGCAATGCCTGTCATTGAGAGTCTGTCTCTGTACCCAGTACTTGTACCAGACCAGGGCTGAGAGATGTAAGAGGGCAATGCCTGTCATTGAGAGTCTGTCTCTGTACCCAGTACTTGTACCAGACCAGGGCTGAGAGATGTAAGAGGGCAATGCCTGTCATTGAGAGTCTGTCTCTGTACCCAGTACTTGTACCAGACCAGGGCTGAGAGATGTGAGAGGGCAATGCCTGTCATTGACAGAGTCTGTCTCAGCACCCAGTACCTGTACCAGACCAGGGCTGAGAGATGTAAGAAGGCAATGATGCTCTCCCATTGACAGACTCTGTCTCAGCACCCAGTACCTGTACCAGACCAGGGCTGCGAGATGTAAGAAGGCAATGCCCGGCGCTTTCATTCCCTGTGGATCGAGAGAGGAGCGCTGCACAAGGCGTGAATGAGATGAGGAGAGGAGATGTAACATGTGTAAGAAGGATGCTGACAGTGCTGCTGTGAAAGGAACGACCACTCTAAACAGGCGACGTTGGCACAATGCTGGCCCAATGTTGGGCCAGCGTCGCAGACGGTGGCCCAACATTAGGCCAGCATTGTGCCAGCGTCTCGTGTTTCCAATGTTGCTGTTGAACTATCCAGATCGAGTATATACAATAATAATTACCAGATGTACTGTCTTTCGATTGACGGCATAGCCTAACTCTCAAGAGTTCCGAACAGTAAAATTTAATTTTTACCCACGTGAAGTTGTGACTCGCTACTGCGATCCACAACTTCCAGTGATTAAAAATCACTTGGAATTTTAAAATTTGAGTTTCGAAAAAAAATGTAATGCTGGAGTGAACACTGAAATATTATTGCAGTTAACATCAGTGTTCTTCAAGTTCTGGGGTTAATCACCGGCCGTCAATTCACTGTTAATTAAATAAGGGTAGAATAGCAAACTTGAGCTAAAAATCCCAGATCATAACTGTTTTTTTAAAACAAAGCCCGACCACTCCGATGCAAAATTAAAAGTTTATCAACTTCTTACTTGATTCGGAAGGTACTAAATATATAAATATTGACGAACATTTCTGTAAACAAATGCTTCGTAATTTGTTACATTTTCTTCGATTTTAGAAAACCCATCGAACTAATATAAGCTCAGAATAATTATTGGAGGCCTTCTAACGTAAACAGGATGACTGTCCCAGTGCTGGTTGAATGCTGGGCCAGTATCGTATACGTTTACCCAGCCTTGTCCCAGCATTGGGCTGTGGACGCTTGTTGTTTTCTGTCTGTGCCAGCCTCCGTGTTGCTGGCCAGCAGTGCGCGGCAGAAACACTTGGTGTTTTCTGTCAGTGCCAGCAAGGATACTAGAACACATGTGTTCTAGTATCCTTGGTGCCAGCATGGAGAGACTATCTCCATGGTGCCAGCCTCCGCGGGAAAAGCTTGGTGCCAGCATCACGGGGTGTGGTCCGGATAAGCGACACGTCCAGCCTGTGCTGGCGCAATGTTGGTCCAGCGTCGCAGACGTTGGGCCAACATTGCCCCAACACATGGCAAAGTATCTTCCTATAATTGGGGAGATCACACATTTCCAGTACCCCTCCATCATTACACCACCTAGCGACCACCCCGCGCCGCACCATCACACCTGAGATGGCAGACGCGAGATATTGAACTGATGCTGGATTAGTGCTGGGCCAGCGTCGCAGACTCTGGCCCAACATTAAATTAACATTGGTTCAATGTCTGGAGTCCACTGGGCAGAGAAACACCGTAATCCTAGAAGAAAGCGACAACCAGAACGAAAAAGAAGCTGACACTCAAGAAAAAACGTATGGAATTTGTGGCTAGCAAACACAGACATTGACCCAATGCTGGCTTATTGTTAGGCCAGCGTCGTAAAAGAAAGAATTCTTCTTGAAAGAAAGCCGCGACAAGCAGAACAAAAAACAGCCAACACTCCCAAGAAAATATATTGAATGTCTTCCTGGCAAAACACGAGACGTTGAATCGATATTGGCTTAATGCTGGACCAGCGTCGCAGATGCGGGGCTAATATTAAACAGCATTAGGGAAATATATATGTCTACTGGCAGAGGAAACTCTAATGCTAGACAAATATGGCAAACATAAAATCCAACACGAAAAAAGCTGGGATTGCTAACGCAATTTCCAGCTTCAAATGACGAAAAATATTACAATGTATGAAGAAGTCTCACTGATTAAATTATTTGATGAACTATTCACATTCCACAAAATATTTTTCCAATTTTAGCGCCATTTAACAACCCTTACAACGTTGAAATATTTCTGTTTTTAAAAGGAGACTAAATATTTGTTCAGTTTGAAATCATTATAAATGTCTTAGTTAGCTCTTTCCGATTCTTTTAAACATGTTGAATACCTATGTTATGGGTCTAAGACCTTTGAATATAGTTTAACCCTTTCAGTGTGAGATCATCTTTATACGTCAGAATCTGACGTCTAAAGACGTCAGATTATGACGTCTAAAGACGATCCCCACGCTGGAAGGGTTGACTCGGCTTGATTGGGACGAGGTTGAAGCTGTGGAAGTAAATATAGTATTTTACAGGGAAATAATATCGATCCTGGGAGCTAAAGGGTTCCTAATAAGACACTGCTAACCCTTTCAGGCCTAAATTTAAAATTGTCATTTTCAACCACTACAAGCCGCGAATTGCTGTCGCAATTCTCGACTTGCAGTAGATGAAGATGATTTGATGTGGTTTAAAAATTTAAGAAAATTATCATGTAATAGTAAACCAGTTTCATGGAAATTTTCGTTCTGAAACCCCTAGTTATTGGAAAGTTAGGTATGTTTTCAGGAATGTAAAATGATGCTTCAATGCATCGTGAGGGCCCAAAGGGTTAAACCTTGCAATCAGGTGAGAAAAGAGGATTAGAATCACAGGTCGTGTGAAGTGAGCACACCCCAGCCAGTGGTAACCATGACAACAGTGTGTGGGGATCACACTTCTCATGGAGGATGAGAGCTCTTCACAATCACACCTATACTCCTCTATTCTGCCGAAAGAAAACCAATTAGGAGATTTGTCAAGTTAAAAAAAAACAAAAATCCGAGAAAAACTCGGAAGTGGGTGGGTGGGTCAAGCCCCTACTCGGATTTGTCTTTTTTTTTCTTTTTCTTTTTTTTTATGTTGTTTTTTTTTGCTGTACATGTTTCCCAAAAAAAAAAAATTGGATAGGGGAGTGGGTGGGTGGGGTCTGGCCAATCCGAGTTCTTCTCGGGTTTTTGGATTATTTAAACTGGACACGTCCCCTTAGCCCTCACAGTGCGGGGTCCGTGCGGGGTTATACGTCAGTATCTAACGTCTACAGACGTCAGATTTTGACGTATAAAGACGATCCCCACACTCTTTACGAGTAAAAATATTTATATTGGTCAGATTCTGACGTCTAAAGTCGATCCCCGCGCTGTAAGAGATAAAAATATTTATAATGGTCGTAGACCCATACCATAGGTATTCAAATGAATCGGAAAGAGCTAACTGAGATATTCGTGATGATTTCAAATCGAGCAAGATAAAAATTGAAAAAAACTTCGGTCCCCATGGTTTATATTTAAGTATTTCAGCGCATTAAGGGTTAAACTGCTTAAGCAAAAAATGAACACTATGTTATATCATCTTCATAGTCTGATGCTGTCCGTGTGATTTTATACTCAGAAATAGTGTCGCTTGGGATATATCTGCAATTAAATCTAAACTATACAAATATTTGTCAGATAATGATGATAATAACTATTCGGATTTTTTGTGACATGACGAGACAATTCCATTGTTTAAAAAACATTGAATAGAAATCACCAAACCTGATTTTTTCATCATTTACACATCCACTGTACTGGAAAACTACTTCCACTAAATTCAGTAATACTTCAGATCTGACACGCGCTTAAAAATGCGGGCCTATCATCACAATTCGGTGAAAATAATGCTCGCTGCGATCTGTCTTTCTATTACATATCCTGCATGTTCCAGTCACACATTTTTTTAGGATTAGCAAGAGACTGTACACTCCAGGCCTTAAATTGGAGCATAACCACGATGACGAGTACTCGACCCAGCCAGGATTCAAACCCGGTACCTCCAGGATCTGGTCAGCTCCAAATGACGAAATATAGACACGAACAATTTATCAGCACAAGGGTTATAAATAGTTGTTGTTCAGTCCGTTAATGCGTTAATAGACGGAGTAAATGATGGATTTGATGTTTAATGTTCTTAAAAGTCGATCCCCGCACTGAAAGAGTAAAATATGCATAATGGCCGTAGACCAATAACGCAGGTATTCGACTGAAGCAGGAAGAGCAAACTGAGACATTTATGATGATTTTAAATTGAAAATAACATATTTGTCAGTGGTTCATATAAAAATATATCAGCGTTTAGGGTTAAGGGGTCTGACATGGTATATTAGAGGCAGATCAAGAGATTATAGGTTATTATGGCTAAATAAAGTATCCAAGGTCAGCAAGACTAAACATAAAAACACCAGCATAATTAAAATGAAATAAATGATTTAATCAATGTAACCTTACAACGGTTCACCTTTGGGGTCGGCATTGTAGAAGAAATGTCGAATAATGTGCTTACATACTTTAGCTGTTGTCATTGAAGGGTCGGACATGCTATATTAACGCAGATCAAGAGATTATAGGTTATTGCGACTGAATAAAGTCTCCAAGGTCAGCAACACTGAACATAAAAACACCAGCATAATTAAAATGAAATAAATGATTTAATCAAGGTAACCTTACAACGGTTCACCTTCCCAGCAAACACGGGACATTTATCCAATGCTGTTTCAATGTTGGGCCAGCGTCGAAGACAATGAGCCAGAATTGAAACAGCATTGGGTGTCGGCATTGTGGAAGAAATACACACCTATAGCCAGCAAACACAATACGTTTAGCATTGTGTTGGTTTAATGTTGGCCCACCGTCTACATAATAATAACGGGTATATTAAAAGAGCACTCTTTAACCTCTTCAAGCGATGCATGAAAGCATCATGTTGCATTTGTGAAGAATGACTTAATGTCCTACACATATGGTGTTTAGGATGAACATTTTCATGGAGCTGTTCTAGAAATAGCAACGAGATATCTTTTCATTTGCCACACACTTCAGGTCATAATTATCCACTACCAGTCGAGAATTGCGACATCAATTCACGACTTGTAGTGGATGAAGATGACAATGATAAATCCAGGCTTGAAAGGCTTGAAGGGTAAACATATTTCTATATATTGTGCATACACACAGATATATAGGTAGCCAATGTAACTCAATACCAGGCGTTATTGTGTAATTAGATCTACTCCATTGACATTGTGGATCACGGTCGCGTGACAAAAACTTCAAAGGGATGAGAAAAAGAATCCGCTGAGTGATCAGGACAATTTCAGATATTTACCTCGTGTGATTGCAACCCTCACAATGATAAAATATCTATGTATAAACCATGGAAACTAAAGGGTTTTTTCAATTTGAAATCTGTATAAATGTCTTAGTTGGCCCTTTCCGCTTCATTTTAATAGCTATGTTATGGGGTTTACGGTCTTTATAATTGTGCGTGCGAAGACCATCTTTAGACGTCAGAATCTGACGTCTATAGACGTCAGAATCTGACGTCTATAGACGTCAGAATCTGACGTCTATAGACGTTAGGTTCTGACGTTTAAAGTCGGTCCTCGCGCTGAAAGACCTAATATGTGAGAGGTAGACATGAAGCATTAACATAGTATATTCAGATCGCTTTCTGCGTGTTATAGAGATATAAATAACACAGAAAGGAAGCCGGTGAAAAACGATCAACTTATACCACTTGCGTTTTTCAGAAAATGATCGCTCTTACACATGCTATGGAGGGATATTCATGCTTTTACTACAATATTAGAAAGAATATATTAAAATATTAATAAGAATCAATATAATATTGAATGAAGAAGCAGGTACATCCTATGAAGCGTAAGTGAGATAAAAACAAATTCTACTGTCGTTTAGTTTGCAAAAAAATAATTCAGCACATTGACATGAATAAATTCAATATTATTATTTCGAAGTCATGTAAGTCTTTTATCATAGGGCTTAGGTTTGCTTAGAAATAGATAATTGATGGCTCCATGTCAAATGATAAAAATGATTTCAAATACATTTTATATCACACAATACACCCTTTCAGCAAAGAGATTGAAAGTGAGATTCTGACGTCTAAAATCGGCCACCGCGCTGAGAGAGTTAACAATTTCTAATGACCGTAGACCCATAGCATAGGTATTCACATGAAAGAGCTGATGTAGACATTTATGATGATTTCAAATTAAAAAACCCTTTAGTTTCTTGGTTTACATAAAAATACTTCAGCGCTTTAAGGGTTAAACGATGTAGGTTTTTATATTTGAGTACAGTCACCTTGGTATTAAAAGGGTTATGTCTGGCACTTAGACAAGATTCCACCCTTTAATATATGTTTTTGCATGGAAATATACGATGATAATAACTCCATGCAAGATTAATCTTGAATCTTGATCAATGCATGTACTTTTTATCGACTTATCAAACGTCTTGTAGTGGTGGGCGTAGAATCATTCAGTACATGTTGTATCATATAGTAAATAGCATAATAAAATAAAATGAATGACTTCAGTATCCACAATTTACATGAGGATTTTCATTTTAAATACCCCTAATGCATAATTATATTACTATACATACCGCTAGCCTATAGTATGTAACATGTAATTTCATAGTTAAAGGTTGAACCCTTTCATCATTATGTATATATTATCTTTAATAATCTGTTTTATTACCCGGTTAAATCAGTTATTGGGAATAAAATGAGTCTTTAAAAATCAAGAATTGCTAATGTTTGGTCTCAAATTAAACACATATGAGTAATTTTCACCACATGAAGTTGTGGGTCGCGTTAGCGAGACACAGCTTCATGTGGTGAAAATTAAAATGAGATAACTTAGCGGCTAACGGGTTACAATATTGTTGTTGTACAAGTATTTGCTATGATGCGTGGGGGATTACAAGGTCACCTCTTTGGTAAAAGTCACATTAACCCTTAAAGCGCGGGGGTCGACTTTAGACGTCAAAATCTGACGTCTGTAGACTGTAGGCGTCACATTCTGACGTCTGTAGACGTAAGATTCTGACGTCTAAAGGCGATCCCCGTGCTATAAGAGTACAAATAATTATTATAGCCATACACACATAACATAGGTATTCAAATGAAGCAGAAAGGGCTAACTAAGACATTTATGATGATTTCACATTGAAAAAAACACTTTGGTCTCCATATTTTTTATAAAAAAAATTCAGCGCTACAAGGGTTAAATCCATCACTTTTAGTTTAAAACATATTTTATTGACCAATTGAAACAATACAGGATTGTAATACAAAGGCTTCGCTCGGAAAAAAAGAAAATGAGTGATGCTTGCGGAGTCATGGTGTGAGTACTATGTGGGTGCAAATCTCGTTTGCTGAGCTAGAAAGTGTCGTAAAGCAAATGCAAATCCATCACTTTTGCGTTTCATGCTTTTCGCTCATTGATCAAACAATTATCCTCCGATTGTCATGAAATTCGGCAACCTTTATCAGTTTATTGTCTATTTTTTACGGCTACCACCCTCACAATTTCACAAAGCAAAATGCTATGTAGATTGAAAGTTAGACCATTTGACATTTGACAGCAAATTGTTAATTATGCCGCTCCTAATCTCGTACTCAACTACATGTCAAATGGTTATAATTTTTTTTTCTAAATGATCACTGCAATTGTACGAAATGTTTAGGGGAGTCAATGCACAATTTGCAAAAAGTGCTTGAAAATTTCATGGAAATTGATTGAGAATGGACTGAGAAATCAGCGAAAAACACCAACGCTAGTGAAAGCAACAGTGCAAATGCCTGGTTATAGAATAACGGCTCGGCTAGTCATGTATGTCATGCACTGGGCGGGGCGGGATACCTGCACCTGACGGGGTAATAACCCCTTGACATAGGTCACAAGCCCCTAATAAACCCTCTTTAACCTTTACAGTGCTGAGTACAAGTCTGTCTAAATCAATCCGATTGGTCGAGAACAAACCAGACAGTTCAAGATAGCTTGAAGACAACATTTTAAAGCCCAAGATTAAATAATTTAAATTTTCACCCACTTGAAGTTGTGTCTCGCCAACGCGACCCTCAACTTCAAGTGAGTGAAAGTTATTCATATTTGTTATATTTGAGATTATTCATTTCCAAATATTGATATTTAAACACACATTTCATCCCCAATAAATGTGATTTCACCTGCTTAGCGGTGTAAATGTTAAAAGTTAGTAAACGAAGCGACTGTAATATCATACATATACATAGATTCTATGTAGGCAAACTAACCCATACCCTGCTGATCACGACTATTGTCGTTTTATTACGTTTTTTTAGAGGTTCAAATCCCAGTGCTTGCAAACAAAATAAGTGTTTAAACATCAAGATTTGCAAATGTTTCTTCTTAATTTAGACAAATATCGGTAATTTTAAGGGCTTTAAGGGCTAAACGCTAAACTACAAAGAAAGCGAGGCTGGAGATGACAATGGGGCTGTGAAGTAAGCAGATACTTGTAAAGTAAGCAGTTACTGCCTTTTGGCTTTGCACGCCAAGCAGTTACTGCCTTTTGGCTTTGCACGGCAGAATGGGAGCAGGTCTGATGGGCGTAAGCCGATAGGGTGGGGCGAAATGTAACAGTGGGGTAAATATGCGGTGTATAGATGATTGGGATGGGGCAAAAGGTAACAGAGGGGTAAATACCCCGTGTATAGATGAGTACAGCGGGTCAAAGGTGACAACGGGGCGAAGTCTGAGAAGCCGACGTCTGATTGAATACAACAATGGGGTGTTTACCTGTCAGCCGTTATGCGCATGCGCTCGACATAAAGGGGTTATTTACAGATAAAGGGGTGAATAGGGAGCGAGGGCTTTCTACAGTAAACAGATATATTTAAAGGGCACAGGTGGCAAGATAAGCCAGAATAGAGGGACCATCTTTATACGTCAGAAATACGCGGATTGACTTTAGTCGTCAGACGTCAGATTGTGACGTCTAAAGTCATTCCCCGCACTGTAAGAGCAAAACTATTTATAATACGAGGATTGACTGAATACAACATAGGTATTTAAATGAAAAAGACATGATAACCAAGTCATTTATGATGATTCAAGTTGAAGAAAACCTTTTGGTTTCCATGGTTTATAGAAAAATAATTCAGCGTTGTGAGGGTTAAAAATGTTAGATTCTAAGGTATAAAGACGATTCCCCAAACTGAAAAAAAATAAATTTTTACACTGCTATTATAAACATTTTAATTTTTTGAATACCTATAGGTATTCAAGTGAAGCAGAAAGAGTTAACTAAGACATTTATGAGGATTTCAAATTGAAAAAAACAGTTGTCTCCATGTTTCGTACAAAAATATTTCAGCGTTGTAAGGGTTGAGATGCATAGCAAGTTGAGGCCTGAAGAGTGTAGATTATACAATTTATATATAACTAATTATCAAAATTAATGTTTTGTTTTAAAGCAAATTTACAAACTAAACAATAAGAGATATTCTTGTTTTCAAACAGCCTCACTCGCTAACATTGTTTCACATGTTGCTTTCTTCGGCCGCCGCTACACGTTTTTCTGTGCAGTACGTCATCAATTACTGCGGTAGTTTTCAGGCGCCGCGTGAGTTAGTGGCCGGTGTACCGCTTTCCGTATGATGTGTGACTACGCGGAGGTTTCAGCACCACTCTATCAGCATGTAGCTAAGCTACATGTTGATAGAGTGGTGCTGAAACATTTACGCAGAATTTCACACATTTTTCGCAGAGGTTTTAACTGTGAGAATATATCAGCTAGCCTATATAACACCAAGGAGGTTATACAACCTCCTTGATAACACATAGTGCAATGGTTTAATGAGACGTAGCTATATTGGTACCAGTCTATATGGCACTCTAACCAAAGCATATGGGTCTACTGCCATTGTAAATAATGTGATTATTTCAGCGTGGGGATCGCCTGTAGACGTCAGAATCTAACGTATAAAGACAGGTCACCGCGCTGACAGCATTACAGCTGAATAAGGAAGGGTGAGGTTACAGTACTTAGACATATCTTTAAAACGGTATCATATATAATTTGAACCTGGTAATCTTGTTATAATTTCCAGCCCGAATTAGTGATGCAACGACCAATTCCGGGTCCGGAAGTGACTCACCCAGATCTGAGGCATATGATTGGTCGAGATGGCTATCTCGACCAATCATGTGCTTATGATCTGGGTCAGTCGGGTCATTCGTTTTCAGAATACAGGCTCTGAAGAAACAAACAGTATATAATTATATGTAAGTGTACATTATGAAAACAATGTTAAAGTTAACAGGGATGGAATTACTGGGCATATACCATGTATACTGCCTATCACACTTCCTAGCATGCAAAATTAATACACACACACACGTTTAAACTTTTATGCACTTTTCATTAATTTTATAATATATATGTGTATTTTATTGTACACAATGTAACTTTATTGGTGTTCATGAAAATAAATAAATAAAATAAACAGACATGTCAGAAGCATTACGGTCCTGGTGTTCTTAGAAAATATTGGTTATTTATATATATATCGAACATATTTAGCAAAATTCAAACCTCAATAGTCAGTCAATTTCAACATTCACTATTCAATTACTTCAGTCTAGGTATATTTTAGCAACTGAAAAGTTGGTTATTTTTTCTATTGATAGTTTTTTAAGTAAACTGGTAAACTGGTAGCAGAATGCCAGATGTAGGCAAGAACAGAAATTCATTGTGAATTATGCATTTCTGGTAATAGAGATAATGTCTCCTATGATCTATAAAGACATGTCGGTGCACCAGCTGCATTATGCGTTTACTTCCTGGTAAACTTGAGCTGGAAGCTCGACTGAAAAAACCGTAAGTTGAGGAGTCTGCCACGCCGTGCGCCGCGGATAAAAAATAGATAGGTACGAGGTCAAAGGTCAACCAGGTTAGCCAGATTTTAAAAGGTCACGTGCCATACACTATTCCCATAGTAGAATATTTTGATAGTAGAATGCATTAACTTATATAGGGGTTGACGATAAAAAAACATCAGCGCACATATTGTGATGGTTTATGCCTGCTTCACGAAGTGAATTTTATCTAAACATGGCAAGTGCTGCATTAAGGCGATGAGCGGGTTAAAGATCTGCTTGCTTTTTATAACTTTAGACAGGATTCAAAGAGTGAGGAAATATTACTTTACGTTGTTTTCTGCACAATCATGGAAATATCGCGACAGAAGTAAGTCCAAAGTCGAGACTATGACGCACTCTTATCGACTTTAAGGGCTCTTCATAGTGCACAGTAGGCTACAATAGAAAGCACTGCACACTCCAGGCCTTTCAACAGTTTGAAGTTACACAACATCGATGACAAACATCCGTTTTGAGGTAATTTAGATAACTGTGGATGAACCGCCTAAATGATATAATGATCGAACAGGCCATTATTATGACGTCATCAGATTGGCGTGAGGTCTGAGCTTCACACATGCACAGAGGCTGCGGGAGGCTCACGTGATCTCATTACCAAGCCGTCACTTCCGGCGGAAAATTAGCGGCTTCATAATGACGTCACGCGATGGGGGCATTCCTTCACACGTGATATGATGTGGCTAAGCATGGCTCATATTATAAAAGCGTCCCGTGGTGTACAAGTTAACCCTTTCAAGCCTGAATTTTCCATAGTCATCTTCATCCACTACAAGCCGCGAATTGCTGTCGCAACTCTCGACTTGTAGTGGATGAAGATGACTTGAAGTGGGTGGCAAATGAAAAAAAGATACTGTTATTTTTAAAACAAATTCCACATAAATTGTGGCTTTAAAACCACTAGTAATTTTTCGGAGATGCAAAATGATGCTCTGATGCATCGTAAGGGTTTAAAGGAGTTTAATCGTGAGGGTTTCCATAGTCATCTTTATCCACTACAAGCCGCGAATTCTTGTCGCAATTCTCGACTTGTAGTGGATGAAGATGACTTGAAGTGGGTGGCAAATGAAAAAAATATACTGTTATTTTTAAAACAAATTCCACGAAAATTGTGGCTCTAAAACCACTACAGTCTGTTTCACCAGAACCTGGGAGAAGCCTTTTTCCAATTTGCTCCTTTGCTCTTCAATTTTTTTAACAAAATTTTTTTCACATTATTTTTTCATCTTCCCCCAACATCCCTGAAAATTTAGTGGATTTTTTTCGTGTATTAGCGAATTTAGACCACTTGGCATGTAATAAATTTTCAAAATTACAGCTCTCTTTGACACCATTGCCGTGAAACAAGAATCCTATTACATGTCAAATGGTCTAACTTCCAAAATACACAACAAAATTGCACCAAATTTTCAGGGATGTTAGGGGAACATGAAAAAATGATCCGAGAAAAAAATTGTTACAAAATTTTAAAAGAGCGTCCGAGCAAATTAGAAAAAGGCTACTCCCAGGTTCTGGTGAAACAGACTGTAGTAATTTTTCAGAGATGCAAAATGATGCTTTGATGCATCGTGAGGGTTTAAAGGGTTAAATACACCTCCTGATATGACCCTTATAACATGTATAACGCTGAAATGTTTTTATACAAAACATAGAAACCAAAGGGTTCTTTCAATTATGAATAATCGTAAATATCTTAGTTAGCTGTTTCCACTTCATTTGAATACTACGGCCATTATAAATATTTCACTCTTTCAGTGCGGGGATCGACTTTAGACATCAGCGTCTGTAGTCGTCAGATTGTGACGTCTAAAGTCGAACCTGCGCTGGAAGGGTTAATACTAATTATAAAATATATATAAACTGCTAGTGTAATAGAAGCAATCGGATAAAAAGGGATCGGGACCTGCTATTAAAACAACATAACGGTTTTTAATCACACAGTAAAAAAACAATTGTGCAATAATCAATGTATATAGTAACATTTCTGCATGCAGCAACCTATGTTCTTCTACACGTTAATGCAGGTGTCACACACGTGGGTGAGCTACCTTATATTAAATCGATATTAATCATTATTTTTCAATATTTTATATACATATGTACATCTGTATATATAGGCCTAAATGTAATTGTATGGAAGTTTTAACATACCGTATTTTGGTGAATAGACAGACATACACCAGACAGAAATTTTAATGACAATGAAAAATCACAGCTGGACTCACATGTTATGTAGAAACCATGCTGGTCGCCAGTTTTACATATCCGAATGCATACTTACATATTTTTACATAATCATACAATATTACAATAATTTTTTTCATATTATTACATATGTTTCCATTGCTAAAACAAGAGATATAAATAACTGCTATTATCATAATTATAATTATTATTCTAAATATGATAAATAGTAGCAAAACGTCACTGTGGAAAGCGTAGAAACCTATAGAATAGATACAAGTCGATATAACTAGAGTATAAAAACAAAAGTGAGACCTAGGTTGTATGCAGTAGAGCTCTTTTAACATGTTTAACTGTTTCAGTGAGGGAGTCTAATGACGGCTTCCTCGCTGAAAGAATCAAAAAACATTATGATGGCGGTACCCCCATAACATAGGTATATAAATGAAGCCTAAAGAGCTGACTCGAACATTTATGCTGATTTCAAACTGCCAAAAACCCTTTGATCTCCATGTTTTATACAAACATATTTGAGCGTTGTGATGGTTGAATAATCTAACGGGCCTAGTATGACAAGGGTGCAAAGGCCTGTAGCAGTGTTATCGCACATATAATGAGGTTGGCCAAGTGCTAATTGCGCATGTGTCAAATTCTATGGGTAATAAGTGTCATGTGTGAAATGATAATCGGCTAAGTAAGCATGGTAAGAGGTGATAATAGGGGCCACAACATGCGGATTATGTAACGATCATGACACCAATAAAATACCTCCAAGTGGCTTACCATAGCCAGCGAGCGAAAATACATCACGAGTGGCTTACCATAGTAGGCAAACGAGAATACCTCACGAGTGGCTTACCATAGTCGGCAAGGGAAAATACCTCACGAGTGGCTTACCATAGCAAGCAAATGTATTCACTGAGAGAATGAAACGCAATGTGTGAGACTAAACTGTTAAATAACAATTATTTTGAGCTTGATACCGGCAAGCAAACAAGGTAGATTAACCGTTAACATGCCTGAAGCTCTACATTATTTTCACCCACCTGAAGTTGTGTCTCGCCATCGCGACCCACAACTTAAAGTGGATGAAAATTACTAATCATTGTTAAATTTAAGATCAGACATATACAAACCTTTTTGTTTAAACACTTATTCCAGTAACACTATCAGTGATTTGTTCGGCTATAAGAAAATGAAATAATAAAAATGACTAGAGCCATGATTAGCAGTGATTGGGTTAATCCGATGCTGGCCAACATTAAGTCAATGTATGGTGTTTGAGGGGAATATTAGTGTTATAATCTGTTATAATATCCGGATTTGACAAGACAAGACAATACAAGACGATAAGCGGACGTATTCAGTATATAGAAGAAGAGTTGTTTATTCAGCCATGAACTTATAATAGAAAATAAACGAAACAAATACATTTTTACATGGTGGTTTTGGGGACCTCCTTCAGGTCGCCGATAAAACAGCACACAATTTTTAGAAGGTATAATTAAAAAAATATATGACCATATCTACTTCAGATGTATTTTCCCAGTTATCTGTGCAACAGGGATGTGAAATACCGGTGAAATTTGTGATTGAACCATCACCGAATACATACATACACAGTAGCTCAACTCAGTTACCTAAGCGTTCGTCCCCATGATTTAGTGTTGAGTATTTCACAATACAGTGTAGTGTTTTTACCATCAGCTCATCTGAGCACAAGCTACGCTGTAGCCAGGGCTCAGATTAGCCTATGTAAAACGTATTATATTGGCGTGGGAAACATATATCATGTATATTATCTCTTACACTGTAATTTATTATTAAGTTTTAATTTGTCATGTATATAAATTTTATCCTGGATGTTAAACGTAGTAAGCATTCTGGCCACCTGTAATTAGGGTAATTGGCATTCTAATCTGTTTATTTAGGTTAAGTATTCAATATAATTTTGTAAACTTATTGTTTATATTTATATAAAGCCTAATATATAAATAATAAATACTGATGCACGCACATATGCCGTCTTGTCTTCGCTGCATTGGAACGTTTCAGAGAAATGGAAATCGTGTATAAAATTATTAGTATTTTAATGATTTCTTTGGGCTCTACCATGTCTACTGTCATATATAATAATTAGTATAATTATCAGATATTTTCAGACCAATGTGGTTGTGCTTGGCGCAATGTAACACGTTTGACCTCCTGACCTTTACATCTTATGTATTGTTGTAAGCATTGTTTCTATTGGCAGACATCCACAGGTCAAAGGTTGTGTTCACCATACATGCCATGTAAGCACTGCCACAAACACACACTATAGAACAGGCGCAATAAGAAAGTGAAGGTCTTCTTGTCCACTGAAGCACTGACATATTTTATATAAACCATAGAGACAAAGGGTTTTTTCAACTTGAAATAATCATAAATGTCTTAATTAGCTCTCTCCGCTTCATTTGAATACCTATGTTATGAGTTTCGGATCATTATATATATTTGACTCTCTCAGTGCGGGGACCGTCTTTATACGTCAGAATCTGACGTCCATGGACGTCAGATTCTGACGTCTGAAGTCGATCCCCGCACTGTAAGGGATAGACCTAACCATATCAACACATTTGTTCCAGGTGGTGTTGCATAATTTCGCATGTTTCGATACTGGCTTACGTGTATTTTCTATCAGCTGAAGAATGAGTGAAGAAAAATACAGAAAGGCTTATTTTTGTGGCAGTGTTTGCGTGCACAGTTGGTTGAAAAAAACATAGCCCTTTCAACCATTTCAGTGCGAGAACCGACTTTAGGCGCTGGAATTTGACGTCCATAGACGTCAGATTATGACGTCTAAAGTCGTCACCGCACTGAAAGAATAAAATATTTATAATGGCTGTAGATCCATAACATAAGTATTCAAATGAAGCAGATAGAGCTAACTAAGACATTTATGAGGATTTCAAATTGAAAAAAACCCTTTGATTTCCATGCATAAAATAATTTTAGCGCTGCAAGGCTTTAGTCATATCGCATGATCATGGTGTATTGTACTTCCACACCACGCGGCGCTTTACTCTCCATGGTTTATACAGACAGACAGACAGACAGATATTTTATTGACAGAAATAAAAGTCATTACAGACTTATTTGTCATAGTAATAAGAGAGATATATGTACATGTATATACAAGAATGTTAGTTTGTTAAAATCAGAAATGACAATATACATGGTATGATAAACAACTAAAATCATGTTACGTGGCATTGCCATAATAAAAACTGGGTATTTCGGTAATATAAATGACTACTTCTTAAAATAAAATTAAAAGGCATAGCCAAGATAACATGGGGGTCTATCATTTTGACAAAATGATATACAAAAATATTTGAGCGCTGCATAGTTAAACCCCATGTGTTCCGTTTCACCCGCAGCTCTTCTCAATATGAATAAAGATGTACTGACTTTATAAAATACTCAAGTTTAATGTCTCAAATGAAAGATGTAAAACAAAAGAGCCTCTTTATCATGTTCATCATCTGATATTATGTGATTTTCTCACACTCTGTGCTGTGGTTTTACTATGAGACGTATGTTGGTATCAGCCCGTATCGCACCCTAACTGTAGATTGAGAAAAATGTATGGTTGGATATATGTCATGTGTAACTTGATCGTGTGAGAAAATTTAAATGTTTTTCATTTTTCGTGCGATATGTGAAAAAAACAGCACATGTTCAATGAATGAGGTGTTCGCATGAAGGCTCACACCTTATTCATTGAACGAGTGCTGTATTTTCCTATATCGCATACAAATGAACACCGTTTGCCTTTCTTATAAATTCGATGAACTTGATTAAAAAAATGTCATCTGCTGCAGATGCCAGGGCTTAAGGAATGAAAAATGAATCGGGCTTTAGGCCTTTAGTGTACATACAGGCTAAATTGGGCCAAGAGAACCTCCTGAGGATGGTGAGATGAGTGAGATGACACAAGATTCGAAATTCAAACCCTGGAGACCTGAGACCGAGCACGCTACCTTTCGGTCACGGATGCTCCCCACAATAGTTTTACGAGTGGATGGAGAAGAAACATTTTTGTTTCTTTCAAACCGCCGAGATCGGGAAACGAGCCCCGAACTCTAGTGGGAAAGGCAGCGGTGCTAGACACTACCATAGGGCCAGGGCTGAAGAGTGCGGCCACATCCGACTGTGTTTGCTTTTACGATCTCGCGCACTAATAACGAACCAAAATATGTTCTGTTTTTCATTAGCGCTAATTCCTAGCCAGAAGCGAACATTGGCGCCGTCGTAAATTGTCACAAACCTGTCTAATTATTATCGACAAAATGATAAAAATATTAAATTAAACCCGGTGTTTAACCAAGGAAATTCAATAGAGATTATCTTGGTTCAAGCAGGGAAAATATAATCTATTTTCCTTCGTTCAACAAAACAACAAGACTGTAATTTGTTGTAGTAAAAATGCAATTGTTGCTGATTAAAAACACAGCTCATCTCCAAGAACAATCAACTTTAGACGTCAGAATCTCACGTCTCCAGCCGTTTTTAACTTTTTCTGTTTGTTCTTCAGAAGCGAAAATTTGGAAATGAAATAAAAACTAAATTTGCAAGATTGACATTTTGATATTATACAATTTTTAAAATTGATATTTTGGTATTAGATAATTTTTATGATTAAAATTTTGATATTATGTAATTTTTAAGATTGACATTTTCATATTTTATAATTTTGAGATTGACATTTTGATATAAAGTAATTTTTAATCACTTGTTTGTCGCGGTAGCGAGACACAACTTCCAGTGAGCGAACATAGAATCTGATTCTATTTTCTTTGAAGTGAGTAAGAATTTACATTCTATAATCAGGTAATGGGTAACATGTACGCCGATGCGGTTTATATTGTATTGGTCATGCCTTGAGCGTCGCTACCCCCCCCCCCCCCCCCCCACTAACCCTGATGTTTACAAGTGTACCACTGTACCCAGCAAACACAACACGTTGAAACAATGCTGTTTTAATGTTGGCCCGACGTCTGCGACGCTGGCCCAACATTAAAACATCATCGTTTCAACGTGTCGTGTTTGCTGGGTATCAGCCTCTATACCTGAGCGTATTGAGTTTCGTATAGAGTTTCTCGGGCAATTAACTGAATCACCCGAGCGTGGTTCACTGCATGCTTTGTGCAGACTGATGCTATCACGGCAAACAGGGGAAGCTGAACCAATGCTGCTATATTGTCGGGCCAGCGTTGCCAACGCTGGCCAAGCAATATGCCAGCATTGGGTCAACGTTTCTTGTTTGCTAACTACCATATATGCCTCACATTTTTGCTATACATATAATTATATATGTAGTGTGAATGCACAATTATTCGAAGGTGATTTTTTATTGTTTTAATACCTGGTTCCCGTCGGTCGCGTTGGAGATGTGCCAAAAATAACCTCAATCTGAATTCAGCAGACGTGGGTCAACAGGGTCAAATGGGAAGGAAATTGCTTCTTCGGAAAATAAAAATAAAAAACGCCTTATCCTTATATCGCTGATATATTTTTGTATAAACACTGATAAACCATGGAGACAAAATGGGTTATTGTCAATTTGAAATTATCATAAATGTCTTATTTATCTCTTTCTGCTTGATTTTAATACATATGTTATCAGGTTATGAGTGAGCGGTCATCAGAAATAGTTTAATCTTTCAGTGCGAGGACCATATTTAGACGTCATTATCTCAGATGACCATCTTTAGACGTAAGAATCTGACTGTTACGTCGGATTCTGACGTCTAAAGTCGGTCCCCGGGCTGAGAGGGTTAACGTCTATTTGCATGTTCTTGGTACTACTATATGACGCCGCCTGAAGCTAGAGTCACGGTTGACCAGCTACCCCAGTGAATGTACTACATGCATATTGTATCCCTTATAAATAAAGAATAAACATTGTCGTCTGTGTCATGTCTAGTACATAGTCATAATAAGGGAGTACCTGATGTACTGTATAGCTGTACGTCCACAGGTAGTTCTATTTGCATATAACACTGCCGTGCAAAGCCAAAAGGCAGTATCTTTTTACTTGTAAATTAAGCAGATACTGCCTTTTGGTTTCACAGGGCAGAACACTGTCTTATCTCCACCTATTATCAATGCCATACACTACTTTCAAAGTTAAGTGCCTTGAGTCATAAAACGTGACACGACAGTCCAAGCAAAACATTTTCACAGTGTGCTATGACAAAAGTTCATTTCTTGCAAAGTGTTATACCGCATTTTTATTTACCAATTTTCACTCGTGGCATATCGAAGGTTTACTAGTTCACCAATGCTATCAATGTTTTTCATCTATCCCCTTTTTAAACATTTTTAACAAACATAAACACATTGAGACTCTTGGTGATTATCACAATACACAATATTAAATCATAAACTAAACTACTTTGCGTTGTGTATTATTGTGCAGGAACACTTAGAAAAAATAATGATATGGTACGGCACATTCCTTTGCAGATATCTGTGCCACTCCTACGAAGTATATGGATGAGTAGTTTCTGGTGCTGCAACTTACAATAGAGGTGAATACTGGCATAATACTCAGCCGAAATGTTCCTACAGCATGCGAAGGTTGGAATTATAAAAGAATCACCACATTTAATTTAGCAAATTATGGAGTTGTTAGGCATAACATTTCCATACAGCAACAAGCAAGGAATAACTTGACGAGTACTCAAGCGCCTAGAATAACTATAACCTTAGTCAGTGATAAATCAATAGTATGTGTGTGATATTGAAGAGACAATATATACTTTTTACTCCATACGAACATATAAGGGTTAGTATACTATTATATTATTTCACGTGGGTGTTTTTTTTAATTGCAATGGAAATATGACGAAATGTCGGGCACAGCTTACATGAAATAGTGAATCTTAACCCTTAGAGCCCTGATGTCGACCGCAGTAGACATCCTGTTTTTTATTAGCACCTGCATAACCCCTGATAACGAGCTGTTCACAGTAAAATCTGCATTCAATCTTGGAGCATTGATAGATATTGGGACCTAAATTTCACAAATAACAGACATTTTCTGTCACTTGAAGTTGTGTATCGCGGTAGCGAGACACAACTTCAAGTGACGGAAAATTTAAATCGAATAGCTCAGTGAGATAAGGGGTAAGCCAAGGAAAGACTTCACATGTTCAACATTTAAACGGTAATAGTATAAAAATGGATTTATATGAGGAATGCTCCAGTTCTTTTGTTGCGGTATGAACTTATCTAATCAACGATTGTCCGAGTTTTCTACCGAGTAGAAAACGTGGACAAAACTAGCCAAAAACCAGCTAAATCATTGAGGGCATATGGGTCTAAGTCTACTTGCATTAAAATAACAGCTGCGCATGCGCTGTGTTTGCACGTGGTCAGCAGATGCGATGCTTGATTGCTTACAGATCGACACACATTGGCCAGGTAATCTATTTGTACAGGCATAATGATACACCAACATTCCGAACAGTTTTAACCAGAGGAGTGTTTTTATTAACTTTTTATAAGCTATATTACCCCCTGGGAAATGTTCGTTTTAATGAAGCAGGTATTTATAAAGCAATTGCCAGCTTCATATGCGTAAAAAAGATTGGTTATAAATTAATATTCCTGCTTTATCATGTTTATTCGATATCTACACCTGAAAAATGTATAAAAATCAGCATTTGTGTTGTAAAAAAAGGAAGAAGCAAAGAGTCACAAGCAGTAAAATAAACTCAGTTGATTTCCCGAGCTCTGGGCCTCAGATGGTGCGTGATACGGCCTATCAATCTCTTGTCTAGTTATATACCGCTAGATGATGACAATGTGCGCAGGGGTGAAAGGTCACAGGTCAAATGTGATCCTTAACATAAGAGTCCTAGAGATTGTATACATACTCATGATACTGCCTATTTGTATGATAGACAGAAATATAATACAGAGTAGAATATATTTGTAATTCTAATTTGAGTAGTTCATACATTTGCATTGCTAATAAGAACTGTGTTAAATTATATTCCATTTGCAGCTGGGATTTCAAACGCAAATTCCAGCTGTAGATGGAAGAAAAATGGTTAATTTTGTTCATAATATCAAGTTGGTCATAATTATATTGTTTATTTTTTGTTTCGATTGGAATTCTGCCAGCGAAAAACCTACTATATATAGCTTTGTTATCATAACAATGTAACAGAATATAACATATTATGTTCTAACTATTCATGTTTATGTCTTAACCCAAATTAACAAATGTTACAACATATCAATCTGGTCATTTACAAATCAATTCATCACTTTCAATATTGCAACAGAATATTTTTTTAATTTCACAATGGTTCAATCACAATGGATATTCATCATAAAGTGGTATATAGTAACAATTAAAGCGCTCAATTAAATAATTTAAATTTTCACCCTTAAGTTGTGGGTCGCGGTTCATCCAATTTCAACCAGTAAACTGGTAAATTAAATGATCTAATTGTTAACCTACTTGAAGTCGTTTCTCGCTAGCGCGACTCACAACTTCAAGTTGGTTAAAATAACACATTATTGTTAACTTTGAAACTAAACATTTGCAAATATAAACAAATCTTAACACTAAAAACTTTTTTTCACACTTATATATAGGTCATTATTAGTTATCACGTTTGTAATTTGCCATGGCAAATTAAAACATTCCGTCTCTCTGTCTGTCTGTCATTAAGCCGATGGTATTTTATTGTTGGCCAATCATGTACGACACTGGCCCAACATTAAAACAACATTCTTTCGAAACTTTGTGTTAGCTTCGAAGCTGTGCTCATGCCAAGAAAAGTTGTTTCCCCCCCCCCCCCCTAGTACACAAATATAGTACTCACCTAATATTAGGAGGATGAGTATCCTTACTGCTGTGATCAGCAGACCAGGTATAGTCCTAGTGTTCCCCAGGTAATCCATATTGTCTTGATATCCTTATCACTGTCACTGTGTGTGTCACTGTTAGTGTCGTGTGTGTCACTGGCTGTGTCACCAGGGCTTATGACAGTCACGCCTGTACACACATACGTATATGACCCGAAGTACACTCACTGATTACAGGTATACAACCACGGTGTATACATGTAAACATACACCTAGTGTACATACAGGTAAACATACACTCTCAGGTACTCTCACCTAGTGACGTCACTCACTCAACCGTGCTCACGGAGATTCCCCCGCGGTGACGTCATGGTTCAGTGGTAGTTGCCGTCTGTGTTCACACTGTGACGTCAGATAGGGGCGTCATGGCGCGGCGTTACGTTGATGACGCTGTGTTACGTTGTGTGGTGTCGTGTTTGACCTCTGTCCGTCATATAGAGGTGTGTAGAATGACCCCTGGACTGCCCACTGACCCGTATTTACAATGTCAGTGTGTCAGACCGGCTCTGTTATCAGGGGCTGGCTGTTATCGCGTTGCTGCCTCTGGCCGCCTTGCTCCTGCTATTGCTGCTTCTGCTGCTGCAGGCTCCTGCAGTACAGCCTGTCCACGGCTATGATGTCTGCCTCACTGCCAACTGACCATCTAACATCTCCTCTCACTCCACCATCATTACCGGCAGACGTGTGGTTAGATGAAGCTTGTAATCTTTAGTCTCCACTCACACCTGTATAGATGGTAGCCATCTGTCAGCCGGCTTCACCATGCACGTCGTGGCTTGCCCGCCTGCCCTGCTGCTCATAGTATACACACAGTATACACGCCACGCTATACACAGCAAGAGAAACATCAGAGAAGAGCAGCTGCCTGCAAGGCCAGTCATCTGGCAGCAGCCAGTCAGGAACAGCAATACTGCCAGCAGCAGCCAGGGCATAGCAGCAACCCAGAGCAGCGCAGCCATCCAGGTCAACAGCAACCCAGAACAACACAGAAATCCACGCCAGCAACAGCCAACACAACCAGCACAGAACTCAACAGCCAACCAGCACAGAACAGCAGTACTATTCTGCAAAACCCCACAAGCAGTAACTGCTTACTTCACAGTACTGTATTTTGGCTTTTAATTGAAGAGTAGTCAGTTATCGTTTTTTTGTCTTTTAATGGCAACAGCACAGCGAGGCTATTTTACTAATTTAGTAAAAGCTTACTTGAAAGAAGCTATGTTTTGTAGAGCAATATTGCATAAGAAATTATGCTTTGCAGGGCATTATTGCTGTCCTTGTTGCTGCAACCATGCAAAGTTTGCATGGTTGCAGCAACAAGGACAGTAACATTGCTCTGCAAAGCCAAACACGGCGCTAATCGGTTATATTTTCAGCTGTCGTCATTATCCCATGAACTGTATATGTCTGCACCAAGACCGCAGAAACACACATGAAAAACTTGAAAGTAAGCAGTTGTGACATTTTAGTTTCGCATGTTAGCAGTGAGTGAGTGAGCGAATATTGCCTTACGTCGCTTTAATTCTGCACAATCATTATGACATGGCAATATCGCGGCAGGAGGAAGCCCGAAATCGGGACTACGCCCTACTCTTTTTTTCGAATAACTTGTTCTTTTGCATTGTAGCAGCAACAATGCTGCTCTCCAAAGGCAAAATGCAGTAACAACATTCTTTAAACCTTAACGCGCTTAATTTGTTTTGTATAAACCATGGAGGACAGAGGGGTTTTTAATTTTAAATCATTATAAATGTCTTAGTTAGCTCTTTCTGCTTCATTTGAATACTTTTTATGTATCTACGACCATTAGAAATATGTTTACTCTTTCAGTGCGTGGACCAACTTTGGACGTCATAATCTGACGTCTATAGACGTCAGATTCTGACGTCTAATGGTCGATTTCCACACTGTAAGGGATACACGTTAACCGCTACAGCCATTTGATTTTTCATGGCAACAGCAACAAGCAAGCACACAGCAATAACGCCATGTTAAACCAAAAGGCGGTAAATACGTACAATACTTCTAGTCCTAATGGATGTCTCCTTAACCTGTCGTGTACATTTTTAATTTAATCATTTATATTATATGTTTTCTGGTGATATAAACAAACTTTCTTTTTCCTGAAAGTAAGCAGTTACAGCTTTTTGGCTTCATATGGCTACACTAAACTATTTTACAAATTCATAAGCCAGTAACTCCTTCCTTGAAAAGTAAGCAGTAACTGCCTTCGAGCTTTCTATGGCAACAACAACCAGCACACACAGAAATAGTATTTATTGAAACCTGCAGTAACTGCTTTCTTGAAAAATATGTAGATATTGCCTTTTGTTTTTTGCACTGCATTAAAGACACCAGCAGCTGACACAGCAGCAATGTGCCAGCGAGCAAAAGACATTGTTCCAATGTTGGGTTGATGTTGGACCAGCGTCGTAAACGGTGGACCAGCATCAACCCATATTCCCGGAAGCAAGGCTTGACGCAGCGAGGCCGCCAGGGAGTAGCGAGCCTTGCGTGGGAAGATGCTTCAACCCAACATTGGTCCAATATTTCGACTGGGATCAGTGGGATCTGCTAGCAACTGCAGAGATACTGCTTTTTGGTCTTGCGCGAGACGTTGAACCGATGTTGTTTTAATGCTGGTACAGCGTCGCAGACGATGGGCCAACATTAAATAAATATTGGATCAGTGTGCTTACTGTAGTACAGACGCCAGCAGCTGCTGCAGGGCAATACGGAGCAGCAGCAACTACAGGCAACCAACGTCTGAATGGCCAGTATCGGCATAGACTGGCTGCAGTGAAAGCAGGCCCGTCATGCTGCAATAAATGGCACAACCAGAAGTGGCAGACTGTAACAACGATCTAAAGGGCGACAGTAACAGCAGATAGTGTGAGGTACAGCACCGCCACGCCATGTGATAACAACACACGGCGCATCAGTGGTGACAATTGAAACAAAGTATCATACCCCTTACTGAAATGATCATCACTTCGTTTTATGAGGGGGGCACCATTCAATTACTAGGAGGGGGGGGGGTGGAGTTTTTGAATTGTGGACACATTTTTTATTACATATCTGCATTACTTTATTTTTTTCACACTCTGCCTGAAGCCAAATATTTACCTAGTTTTCTTAGAAATATTTGTTCTCTCTAGAAACTTGCATTCCTAACTCGGATTAGTATTGGTCTGGAGGTTAAGGAGACGAGCGAAACGAGACTTCACAAAATTAATGGAAGGTTCATTTAATAAATCGCAGCCGAACATGTTTTAAGGGCTAATAAATATTTATTTCCAACATGTCAGAGAATTATTTATTTCACCAAAAAATTCTGAAAATATTTTTTTCAAAATAACACAGTGCCCCCCCCCCCCCCCCCTGGCAATTGAATGATGAACCCCTAATGCTGCTGCATCTTTGCCTTTTCTCCGCTAAGCAAATGAAAAATGATCGCTCAGCACGACTATCATCGTTTGTAATCCGTTGCATTAGGCTATCCAATCAGTTATCGGGAATTAAATGTTTGCTTAAGTATCAAGAGTCGCAAATGTTTGGCTTCAAAATTAACAAATATGAGCTATTTTCACCCACTTAAACTTGTGGCTCGCGGTAGCGAGACACAACTTTAAGTGGATGAAAATTTAAGTAGGAAAACTAGGCGGGACTATGGATTATTAAGTGACTCTGAACATGACATTAGATTCTGACATGGGTTTCTCTCTTCAATCTCAGTAGGGATTGTAAAAAAAATATTATTTATGATATTTGTTACAAACACTTGATAATAGGATACGCATCTCTATTGAGGGACTATAAACCTAAATACAAAATTTCAGTCAATATATGCGTCTTTTCATTCACACCAAGGTTTATAACATAATAAGTGATTATTGTAGCAAAACTTTTTTAGATACATGTATAAGAAACAATCGATAAATGATTGTTGTAGCATATCTTTTGCTTTGTACAGCAACATTGATGAAAGTTTTAGAAGTATCAATACTGTATTCTAGTATTCCAACTTATCACACCGTCCCAATATGAGACCCGCGCTGAAGCAGACCTTACTGGGCGTGCAGGGCGGGGGACCTGGTGCAGTGGTTATAGCTGTATGCTTGGAAGGTCGGAGATCGCGGGCTCGAACCCCGCTCTGGCGTTCAAGATTTAAAGAGACAAAATGTTTCTTCCCTGCTCACTTCCCAGGGATCGAATTTCGAATCCAGTGTCTGGAGGGCATTGTCATTTCATTCATATCACTATCCTCAGGAGGTTCTCCTGGCCCCTATGCCTATATGGCTATTATGCGCATAAAGGTGGCCTATAAAAAACCCATTTATTTCATCTACTGGTTGTGCATTTACCCCAGGAAACATATAAATGCACACTTATCCACTCTCCACTAATTCAAATAGATTTGTTGTTCCCATACAAAAACCAAGACTGGGCAAAGAGCTTTCTCTATATCTGGCCCGGCCATAGGGAACGCCCTGCCTGTGCCCATAGGTGGTGCCTAAACAATTTTAACATTCGGAAATTACTTAAATCTCACCTATTTTAACTGGCTTTCCCACTCTATACTCATCGGTAGCCCGGTTCCTAGCTGTTGACAAACCTGATTTGGTCTCGATTATGAATCATAATCATGCTATGGATGTAGACGCCTCTTAGCTCAGGCTGGGGATATAGGCGCTATGGAAATTTTGATTATCCGTAAACTCAAAACTAATTAATTCGTTTGGTCAGTAATTCAATCCTTAATTTATGAATGAATTATTCAATTATTTAGTCATCATATGTATTATTAATTTGATAACTCGTAATTCGTTTTTATTGATTGTTTGATATTGATTGACTTATTTTGTTTACTAAATTTGCTATTGCTTAACTATCTAAGGACTGAGCGTCAGGTCATTTTGTCACGTTTGCTTATGATCCGATTATAATTATATAGTAGATAGATAGATAGATGTTTTATTAACACGATTTCAAGTCATTGCTGACTTATTTGTCATGGTAATATAAATATATATATATATATATGGGCCATTTTAAAAAAATCCGAGCAAAAACGGTAAAGACATGTCTTCAACATTTTCTCAAAAAGTTTGCATTATTTCATTATTGTTATCATTTAATAAGTTAAAGACATGTACTTAGAACTCAGAATTTTTTTTACAAGCATTTATCTTGGAAAATCAAGTTTTTATTCAATATAATATGCTTGATTTGTCTTCACCGTGAGGTGACCGAAATGGGTTTGCGATTTTTTGAAAACTTGTTAATGTCATATTATAACGTTATTACAATTCATGACAGGTTGGCCCTATTTCTAAAATGTCTTTTCCTGATAGTAAAATACAATATGTATAAAAAAATTGCTTTAATGACCAGTTATTCAATATTAAGTCGTGGTCCAAGTTTTGGAATGCAAATGTCTTTACCGTTATAGTACTCATGTTTTTTTAATGACAATACACTATACTACTGACCTGTTTTTTACTATTCTAAGTTCAATAGCAATTTTAATTGCGATAGTGTTTGCTCCTGAATAAAACATTTATGGATTCCAGGCTGCGCGTGATGCTGTAATTAACATATTGTCCATATTTTTTATAATATATTCTTCTGTATGTCAAATGTAGTAAGGGTGCTGGTCACCCGTATTTGACCTTCTGACCATTGTGCTTACATTTGTACAATGTATAAAAATTTGCAGATAACCCTTTCATATCCAAGATGACGAAATGTACATCGATTGTTCCATGCTGTAATTTCATATATTGTATTTATTTTGTTTTATTAAAAAACAGGCTTTTGATTATGATTGTTATTAATTTATTATATTGATCATTATTGAAATGTACTCGTGGCCGTCGTGGGTAGCGAATATTGGTTGAAATTTACATTATTTAATTTAGCGATTAAAGGGGTAAAACAGATGATTGCTAGTATTTTTATGTGTATTTTAAAGTTTTTTTACAATCACGATATATATTAATATTTCCACTTTGAGCGAAACATTCCCGACACATCTGTGCCATATGATGGGAAATAATTATCATTTCCTTTCGTGAATATTAAAGAAAATTAAAGAAACAATATTAAATCCCATAATACATGATACGTGAACAATAATAATAATATTAATACAATTAGGATTTATCAAGTCAATAATACATAATTATGATGACTAAATAAATGAATAATTCATTCATAAATTAAGGAATGAATTACTGACCAAACGAATTAATTAGTTTTGAGTTTACGAATTATCAAATTAATAATACATATGATGACTAAATAAATGAATAATTCATTCATAAATTAAGGAATGAATTACTGACCAAACGAATTAATTAGTTATGAGTTCACGGATTATCAAATTAATAATACATATGACGACTAAATAAATGAATAATTCATTCATAAATTAGGGAATGAATTACTGACTAAAAGAATTAATTAGTTTTGAGTTCACGGATTATCAAATTAATAATACACATGATGGCTTAATACATGAATAATTCATTCATAATTAGGGAATGCATTATTGACCAAACGAATTAATTATTTTTAGGTACATAAAATAATAAATAACAAATAATGTATTATTCACGAATAAATTAGCAGCAGCGGCAATAGCAACAACAGTAGCAGCATCATCACCATCCCCATTCCATCAACAGTCAGCAACGGCAACAACAGCACCACGACCATGAGCATCACTAGCCCCAGTGGCTGAAAAAGGTTTCAGCCACAGATTGACCCCATACAAATTCGTGGGACATTTATTTGGACGGTCATATTTAAGACTTGGCGTCGAATAATCAGGTCGAAAATAGGTTTTGTAGAATTAGTATAATTTCAGTTACATGCCCGCATGATCAGCTCACAGCTCGCACAGTCATTAAAAAGTGATGGACATTTTTCAGACATTGGGGTCGAAATCGCTCTCAGTCACCGCCATGCTGAATTTGCTGTGTGAAACAAATACATCAACCCACGGCCTCGGAGGGGACGACACGGCTAGAGCATCACTAGTGTAAGCAGTGGCATGAGTAACAGTATGGTGAGACCAGATAATGCAGATGTTTGTCTGAGATTGCCGCCAACAAATACATTAAACTGAGACAGAGATGTCTCTCACAACAAACAGGGAGAGCGAGAGTTACCAAGGTAACGTAGAGAGTCAGAGAAAGACTGTGATTGGTCTAAAGCTGTCTCAATGCTGGCTCAGTGTAACATATTAAACACGAGACGTTGCCTCAATGTTGGTTTAATGTTGGGTCACCGTCTGCGACGCTGGCCCAACATTAAACCAGCAGTGGGTCGAAATCTGGTGTTAGCTGTGAAACAACAATGTACCCACACTGCAACTCCAAGATACAATACGCAAACCAAGATGCAACACAAACTGCAACAACACTGCGACATAAATGAGCCCATGCAGGATGTCAAAATGAAATGAATCGGGCTTTAGGCCACCTTTGTGCACATATAGGCTAAACTGGGCCAGGAGAACCTCCTGAGGATGGTGAGATGATTGAGATGACACTGTCCTCCAGACACAGGATTCGAAATTCGAGCCCTGGCGGTCTGAGGCCGAGCACGCTACCTCTCGGTCACGGAGGCTCCCCACAATACTAACTTTCACACGTGGATGGGGAAGAAACAATTTTGTTTCTTTCAAACCGCCGAGACCGGGAACCGAACCCCGGACTCTGGCGTGAAAGGCAGCGGTGCTAACCACTACCCCAGGGCCCCCGCCCCATGCAGGATGTCACCAAAAATAAAACTCAAACTGTGACCAACACACATGGCTCTACGCTAACACTATTACAAAAAAGTTCTTAGATAAGGCTAGACTATGTATAGGACCGATCCACCCTCCCACCCACCCACTCACTCACTTACCCACCCACCCATTAACCCACCCTCCTATTCACTCATAAAATATTAGACATGCAGTTCCATGATTAAACCTGTAACCTATATGTACCCGACTTGACCAGTACAAACTAACAGTAGATTCGTAGATCCGAATCTATACTGTTTTAGCAATAGACTGACGTCACGGGTGTATTTTATGTATCATTAGGCCTAAATATGGTCAGTTGATCATATAATTTAATAAGGGAAATTTCTAAACTCTAAACAATATAGGTTATTTAGAAGGAACTCTTCAGTACTATCACCATGCAACCCCAGGAGAACCCTTCCAGGGTTCTCATGGGGTTGCATGGTAATAATAGAGTTCTTTTTAAAGAACCTATATTGTTTAGAGTGTAGCTGTTATTACTATATATGTTTTTGTCATTTGAAGCTGTAAATTGCGTCAGCAATTCTAGGTTTAAGTGACGAAAAATAGAAGGAAACAACTCGATCAGTAGCACAATCGTTTACTTCTCAGAGTATAACAGCTACTTTATCTGATAAAGCCAGTAACGCAATTTCTGCTGTGTTGATCAATATTACTTCGAAATATGATATTATTACAGGCTTAAATGAAGACATGGATACTGCAGCGACCAGAGGGTGCGGTGGCGACCTGCCCGAAAAAATGGATCGACCAGCAGTCATTTTGTCAGGGCGGGTATTATTTATGGGCCACACGGATCCGCAAATGGTCGGCAAAAGACATTTGTAAAACCAGGCCGTTCCCCATGTGCATGGACACATCTGAGGCATTATGTCTCGTGATGCATTCTCAAGCCATCTACTGCTCTCCATCCAGATGGTGCACATGGCTTAGGGATGAAAGGGTGCATCCCTCACTCCACAAAGTGACAGATTTACCCTTTAACTCTTAAAGCGCTGAATTCTTTATGTAAAATCCATGAAGATCAAAGAGGTTTTTTTCATTTTGAAATCATCATAACTTTCTTAGCTAGCTCTTTCTGATTCATTTGGGTATACGGCCAATAGAAATATGTGTACTCTTACAGTGCGGGGATCGACTTTAGACGTCAGAATCTGACGTCTACAGACGGCAGATTCTGACGACTAAAGTCAATCCCCGCGCTGTAAGGGTGAACCCTTAAAGGGTTGAAATATTAATGCATGGACCAAAAAAAATTTTAAATTTAAAATCATCATAATTGTCTTGGTTAACTCTCTTCATTTGAATACTATACTATTGTTCTATAATACCCCATTATACATATTTCCTCTTACAGTGCGGGTATCGAGTTTAGACGTCAGAATCTGACGTCTACAGACGTCAAATTCTGACCTCGAAAGTCGATCCGCGCTAGGTCTATGTTTCAGACCAATACAAATATCACTCAATTTGATAACATTGTTTTATGGTAGATGCTTAGTGATTCCTGTTATTCAATATCGGAGATGTCTATTATATATAAATATTTTTTCAGCTGGTAATTACAATAACAATTATTCTTGCAATAACAATTATTCTAGCTTCAAATGAAAGAAAAAAAAACAATTCAGCAGCACAAGCGTTTTGTTCCAAGATGTATTCCTTGGGAGTTTTCGCGTTCCTTGATGCCGCCTTCAATCGTTATGCGGCGCACACTGAACTGTCGATCAGTATGTATTGTTGATGATATTTTGGTGGCATGTGACCAGATCGCCCTCATAGACTAATAGAGCTCTTGTGGCAATTAGAGCATGTAAGTGATTGAATTAACACCCCGCTAACATGTTAACCCTATAAGCGCTGAATTTGTGTATATAAACAGTGGAGACCAAAGGGTTTTATTCAATTTGTATATAAACAATGGAGGCCAAAGGGTTTTATTCAATTCAAAATCATCATACATGTCTTGGTTAGCGCTTTCTGATTCATTTGAATGTTATGGGTCTAGGGTCATTAGACATATTTTAATTCTTACAGTGTGGGGATCGACTTCAGTCGTCAGTATCTGACGTCTACAGACGTCAGATACTGACGACTAAAGTCGGTCCCCGCGCTGTAAGGGTTAACCCTTACAACGCTAAATTGAATAATTTGACGCCGCACTAAAAGGGTTAATGACGTCACTCTCATTAATAACAGAACACTTACGTCGGCCATCATTTCTGTCAAGGAGAAAGAACGACATTCGATAGATTCGTAGATTCGAATGTACGAGGCGCGAAGCGCCGAGTATATTCGGATCTATATGAAATGAGTTCTTTCTTCGCCTTAAAATACACAGAATATGGGTATGTGTTCTAAGATTTGATATGGAAAACCTAAATCTCATTGTCAGTATGTTTACTTCTGTAGCGAATTCAAAGGGTTCACTTGCATGAACTGTAATTGAGTATGTAATAAATATATGAAAGCGATATCACACACAGACACATTTGCCATTCTCCAGATGAATTAGTTAAGGTCACAGCTCAACCATCAATCTGAAGAATGGTCAGCAAAACGCTTGATGTCAAACACTGTTAATCATGACATTATTATATGTTTATTTCAACAAATTATTGCGGTAGAAATATAATAATGGATGAGAATGGTCTATTTTAGGTTTCAACTGAAAAAAAATTGCTATCGCTTTCATATCTTCATTGTATGCTCAATTAAAGCGAGTGGCGCCATATGTGGTCTCTTACTTGGACATAGTTATTTCACTAATTAGTGCGAAGACATTTTATGCATTATGAAAATTAGCAGAAATTCAATGACAACTCAATGCTAACTCGTTGGTAAACTCTACTTGGTCGTGTCTGACACATTTATTACAGCACATCATAAACCAATAATATACAATATACCGAAACTGTGACACATTAAAAAAAACATTGTTTAGCAACATTTTCTCATTTTGATGGGGATATTAAATGACACCAAAATTGATAATAAAAAAGTAATTATTTAATTGGGTAAATGTCTACATTTTAAAAAAAATAATTAAGGAAATGTCTACATTTTTGAATAAGTCAATTGGAAAAATGTCTACATTTCTGAATAATTCAATTAAGGAAATGTCTACATTTTTGAATAATTCAATTCGGGAAATGTCCATATTTGTTAATAATTGAATTGTGGAGATTAATTCAATTAGGCAAATGTCTACATTTTAAAATAATTCAATGAAGTAAATGTCTACATTTTTGAATAATTTAATTAGGGAAATGTCTATATTTTAAAATAAAATTCAATTGGGGGAAATGCCTACATTTTTGAATAATTGATTTTTTCGACTAGAATTATTTAGCTTTCATTTGAATCTGAAGAGGCTAAAAAATGCGTTAGCAATTCGAGTTTCAAATGAGTGAAATCTAAAAGCTAAAAAACTATTTTGCAAAATAAAGGTTAACCTTTAAAGCGCTATGGTAAAAAATTAACATTTTCATCTTCTTGAAGTTATGTCTCGCTACCGCGACCCACAACTTCAAGTTGGCGAAAATTACTCATATTTGCTCAATTTGAGACCAAGCATTTGTAAATAATGATGTTTTAACGCTCATTTCATTCCCAATGACATGATTTAACCTGCTAATCTAATACTAGTAGATTAAAAACGACGATAGTCCCGCTTAGGGGTTTTGTCAAGTAAAAAAAATCCAAAAATCCTCGAATTTTTTTTTTTTTGGAAATGTGTCTTTCACGTGTTTTTTGTGTTGTTTTCATGTTTCCAATTGTTTCAAAACAAAATAAAAAATTGGATAGGCGGGTGGGTGGGTGTTGTCTGACCAATCCTAGTTTTTCTCAGATTTTTTGAATTATTTCAACTTGACAAGACCCCTTAGCGCATGCATATTCATGTGAAACATGAACAATGGCTAACAATAGAAAACAAATCATGCACATTGTACACCTTAATTAACCCTTTCAAGCCTGAATTTACTATAGTCATCTTCATCCACTACAAGCCGCGAATTGCTGCCGCAATTCTCGTCTTGTAGTGGATGAAGATGGTTGAATGTGGGTGGAAAATTAAAGAAAATTGCCATATATTGGTAAACCAGTTTCATGGAAATTTTCATTCTAAATCCACTAATTGTAGGGAAATTAAGTGTGTTTTCAGGGATGTGAAATGATGCTTTATTGCATCGTGAGGCCTTAAAGGGTTAACTCTTTTTGACATCAACATTCCTAGACAAATTGATTGCAAAAACTAATTTCCAACAAGTTTATTTACGGTTTTGTGAGTTTGATTACAAATAATTGGCGCCTTGTCTTGTGTATCTCTGGCCACATCACCAGGTACCTCTAGGAATAGCTCTACATCAAAACTGTCATCTAAACATAATCAAAATAACCATTAAATACCATATTTAATACATATACAGAAACGTTATTCCCCACAAGAGTGAATGAGTGAGTGAGTGAGTGAGTGAGTGAGTGAGTGAGTGAGTGAGTGAGTGAGTGAGTGAGTGAGTGAGTGAGTGAGTGAGTGAGTGAGTGAGTGAGTGAGTGAGAATGAATGAATGAATGAATGCAGGAAGATATGGATAATGCCGTCTCCAATATTTAACGCTGCATTTACGTAATCATCTGAATGACGAAAAACTTCCTCAAATTAAACGATGATCAATTCGAAGTTTTTGTGTTTGGATTAAGGCAGCAGATGTCGAAAATAGCAATACAATATGAGGGTTATTAAATGTCACATACCTGTGTAATTAACCATTCCAGCGAGGGGATCGACTTTAGACGTCAGAGTCTGACGTCTGTCGACTTTAGTCGTCAAAATCTGACGTCTGTAGACGTCAGATTCTGACGTCTAAAGTCGATCCCCACGCTGTAAGAGGTACAAATACATACGTTTTCAAATGAATCGGAAAGAGGTAACTAAGACATTTATGATGATTTTAAATTGAGAAAAACCCCTTAGTCTCCAGGGTTTATACAAAATAAATACAACGTTGTAAGGGTTAGGTGGTTTATCATAGTTGTGTGTGTTCAGCATAAACATCCGTGTTTCTAAAACACATCGAATAATGGCAGCATATCTACAAAAAAAACAGTAAATTATTTAAAGCAGCTCCTTGGGATGACATCGATTTTCGTTTTTAATTCCGTACTGAAGTAGTGTATCCCACGGATCATGTTTTTATTTTTTTCAGAATTTTTATATTTTTACTAATAATTTTAATCAACATTTCTATGAAACCAGAAGTAACCCAAACAAACTATTTGTATACCTGAAGGACGATTGAATGGTTTCACAGCATTGGGCCACATGCTGATGGCATCGGCCCAGCGTTGGGTAGACAGTCAGTGCTGCAGGTGTGTCCTCCCGTGGTGTGTCTGATACGTGGGAATATGTGATGTAAAGTGCTGAATATTGCTGACTTGTTTTGTTGACATGGCAATATACGACCTGGAAATATAACTATTTCACTCTTTTTCGGTGCTATAAAATTCTTTTTTGACTTTTTCGTATTTTTAGTTAAGATCAGTAGGCTATATAGCTTCATATAAATTAAACTTTAAAAATTGACAACATTGAAAATGTCCCATCTCAAGGGGTCCCTTTAATTATTTTAATCATGATAATCTGTGGACTGCTTTCCATAAAATACTTACGTAGAATCCCGTTGAACTTCACTCGTGGTTAGGTGGCTGGGTATCAAAACAAACATAAACATCATACCAAAAAATCTGTCAAAGGGCGGGGGCCCTAGGGTGGTAGACAGGGATATATCCTAACCAATCTAATAAACATGTCTGTCAAAATTTTTTCAACGGTTTCTATTGTATTTTTTCCCGTAGATTTTAAATCTGCCAGATACCATTCGAGATTTTGCATATATAATTAGCTAATTTGCATATTTCCAAAATGGCCGCCAAAAAAAGTAATCGGCTATGAATACTTTCCCGGCAATCCTAGAAATGTGTTTTTTGGCCCTAAGTTCGGGTTTTGAGATCCCATAATGCCATTTTGACGACATCATTATTTTTGGGTCATTGGAAGGTCATAGGTCACGTCACCATTGAAATACAATATCCCACTTTTACGTTTTAGCAAAAAGTGCACAAATTGACTTTTTTGGGGATAAAATGATGATTTGAATGCCAGATAATATATATTTAATTTCAGAGAGTTACGTCTCATACACAAGACTATATTTATTATTACAAGATGGCCGCCATAATTCAAAATGGCCGCCAGTCGAACCTAAAATCAAGATATCTTAGCATCTAGATATCATATTTGGACGATCTTAGTGTATAGATTGGGGGTTTTTTTTAGATCAAGGAATACAATGCCAGGCATCATTATACTGTCAAATCATTTTTTAGAGGTTTTTGATGTCATTTTGATCTCTATAGTTTGATATTTTGGCAAAATTGTGTTATAGCATTGTTATAATTGAGTAACTTCCTCCCAGAACGAGGTTATCATCCGCACACTGTTCTGAATTAACATGTTAACATGATATAAAGTAAAACCATATACATCACATGTATATGACAGCGATAAAAGAGGTAAATAGACAAATCATTTACATTGTAATACGGCACTGTTATTTTGAGTATGTAGAACGACTACCCAGGGGGTAAACATCTTTTTTCTGAAAAACTGACACGGCGTGTTGTAAAAGTTTGGGCACCTGAAATGATATCTACATATATTTAGGATCACAACCTAGGTACACAACCTTGCAAATCGACTACTGGAAATTGGCAGGAAGCCAATAATATCAGCCATTACCGAAAAACTTGAATTTGTCAATATATCGGTCAATATTTAAGAAAATTTGCTTTCAAAGTTGTCTAGACCAATATTTTCAGGGTCAAAGATCAATATAAAACCAGTCCTGAAGTGATGTTATGTCTTGTAAATATGTATACCAGTACACACAACTCTGTGTTTATGTTTTGGAAATAATGTTTCACACTGTATATTATTAATCACTTTTGATAAGAAAACATCATGAGCATTCATAACAATGATAATGTTTATTGAACATAAACTTGATATAAAATAAGTATTAGCCCATGCAGTGATGTAACATTTGTTACTATAATCACTTCATAAAATAGTCAGTCTAAGGAGTACTGGGATGGTTGCTAGTAGTAGTACTTTTCGCACCCACCTGTCCTGTCTGTTGCATGTTGCACCGCATGGTACAGAATCACTAGTCTATAACGCTTATCCAAGGGAAGCTGCAGTCTAAGCGTGGCTGGCTATAATAGTGTGGTAGATTGCCAGCGGGGTAGCCTGTTTTCTCCACTCAATAGTGGTGCCAATTCAGCTCCCGCATCAGTGCAGGCACTGATGTTGGCCATGCTAGAGCCTAAACTACAGGCAATAGGATTAGGTCTCTCACGTGGGATGAATGGAGTTACCCTCAACTATTGTGACTCTGAGGACTATCCGACCAGAGGATAGCGGAGCTGTGCTAAAGGCCTCTGTGTTTCAGCATTAAATTGCATATCAAAACCCAAGTCTTCGATCGTTTGGGCATGTCTGAGGGTAAATCCCCTAGACATGCCCAGAACATAATGCAGTAACCCACCATGCCCTATCACCCCACGCTCACGTGATCATCTGTACATCGGTCATCAACGGACATCAATGAACTGCACTGTTTTTATCATACTACAATATCACTTAAATGACCATTAGTGCCGAGCGACATTAAGCATTATTCTACGACAACTAGTAGTCAGCCTGAACTAGTAGTCGCTTAGGTTGCACACAACAAAATTGAATAACACAGAAAAATATACTACCAAAATAACCACTGTTTGCAGGGATTAGCTATATATTAGACATGTTAGAGGATCATTGATCAAAAAAGAGTTTTATAGTGTATGAAAGGCAATTGTTATTCAATTAACATGATCATTTTTGATTAAGGTCTCAATGTGTTGTACACGGCTACCTTTGCTTACATATAGATATCCCTGACAGTCATATTGTACATAGCAGGGGATTGTTCTTCTCTTATTCGAGCAGTTTTTGTTGCAACCCTTCTTGCAGCCACGTGAAATTGTGTGTGTCATATGTGGTGGCCTTGGTGAGTTTGTAAATTTACCTGGGATCAGTTTATTATTTGATACAACCCGTTCATAATCCTCAGGCTTGCAGGCAAGCTTGGCGATGTAAGCTGACTTGTCAAGTGCTGTTTCCAATGCTGCTCGCTTTAGATGCTGTTCGAAAGCAAGAAAGGTGACAGTAATTTCAGCAGTGATTTGTTATTATAAAACTTGTTACTTTGCCTGGTCACAAACATCTACCGTTATCAGGTTATACAATGTAGTTGCGTGCATGTTGCTTCCTGCAAACAATAGTTCCTTCGTCAGTATTATTTTCAGTGCTCTTAATTTTTGTTTCATGTAACTTTAGGCTAATTATGTTTTGATGTGATTATTGTAACAAGTGATGTAACACTATAAGGATTGATAATTATGTTAGCTTATATTCAATAAACTTAACATTGTTATCACATCAAATGTTTTCTTACAATCTTGTTAAGAAGACATCAAATCACTTCAGGGTTGGCTTTATATTGATCCTTGACCTTAAAAAGACAAGTTTAGACATTTTTAAAAACAAATTATCTTAAATATTGACCGAGATATTGACAAATTAACGTTTTTCGGTAATGGCCGCCATTATTGGCTTCCTGTAAAATTCCAGGAGTCGATTTGCAAGGTTGTGCACCTAGGTTGTGATCCTAAATATATGTAGATATCATTACAGGTGCCCAAACTTTTACAACAAACCGTGTCAGTTTTCCAGAAAAAAATGCTGTTCACCCCCCTGGGGCCTTATGCACCACTCCGGCGTTGATCGGTCGGTCTTGAGAATATCGGCAACACCGATTCAACGTCGAGGCGAACACTGAAACGCCGCATGCACAGCTGAGGCGTGGGTCTACGCTGTGTCGGTGCTACGTCCCAAATCTCACGCCTGCTCGAGGGTAGTCGTTGAACCAGCGTTGCCGCGAAATGGCATTGCTACTGGTAGAAAATTAGACAGGCATACACCAAGTAGGCCTATTAAAGCTAGGATTCCTTACATAATAATTAAATTTAAGTAAATAACGCTTATGTAAGGTAATCCGTAGTTTGCCAAACTCTATACAGTCACCTAGAAATATAACATAAACGTTATTTACTTAAATTTAATTATTGTGAGGTCATAATAATGATGCTAAAAAAAGCACAAAAAAATGCTAGTTTTTTATTTAATCACCCTTGTTAACTCAATCATCGGGAATATTTTACAACTTGAATGCGAAGAAAACAGACAGATCATTCGAATAAAAAGCATGACGAGCAGTATTACAAAATCTGGATGATATTATTATAGTCAGGGTCCATTTTCGAAATTTCTGACTTGTTAATGCATTTTTAGTAGAATATGGCATGTAGTTATTCTCACACAATTTGGGTAGTAGTTCTACATACTCTACAAAATAACAGTGCCCTATTACAATGTAAATGATTTGTCCATTTACCTCTTTTATCGCTGTCATATACATGTGATGTATATGGTTTTACTTTATATCATGTTAGCATGTGAATTCAGAACAGTGTGCGGATGATAACCTCGTTCTGGGAGGAAGTTATTCAAGTAAAACTATGACATAACGCAATTTTGACAAAATTGCAAACTATAGAGATGAAAAAGACACCGAGAACCTCAAAAAAATCATTTGACAGTATAATGATATCTGACATTGTATTCCTTGATCCAAAAAAACCCAATCTAGACACTAAAATCGCCTACATATGATATCTAGAAGCTTAGAAGATATGTTGATTTTAGCGTCTCACCCCACATAATACCCGTCCCATAGACTTACATGTATTATGACCCATACGCTCAGGCCTCCCAGCACTCCTAAAATGGGGAAATGTAAATAACCCTATATATCATTTTAACCATCCTGCTGTTCTCTTTCAAAATAAAAAATAAAAAAGGTTAGTGAATCTGCTTGCTTTCCTGCTATTTTAGCCTAGAATAAGCTCTTGCCCCACTCTCCCCCGGGCGACCTGGAAAATAATTGACCTCGTTTTTTAGAAGAGCCTTGTTACAGCCAGCGCAAGGACTTCCTGTTAGATCTATCTTTTATCATTTCGATGCTTTTGCTACAACAAAACATCACAGAATCGATTTAAATTGGTATCAAAATGATATTTCCGTAATAATCACCACAGGAGCTGCTGCAAAGAGCCACAATTTTTAAAAAGAGACTAACTTTCTTATTCTTAAACTTTATAATGATATGCGCGAATGAATTTGTGTGGTGAGACCTTAAGGGAAATAAACATGTTTATGGAATATTTTTTTTCAAGTGAGCTAGAAAATACATTCTATTCTGAAATCGAAAAAGAAAACCTTGTCCAATTCCGATGAGCAGAAGGCACTCAAACGCAAAATAAAATTCCCCTGTTTATTACTAGATCTCGAGAAATGGCCCGTTTTTCGATATTACAACATAATTTTCCATTTTCATGAAGCATCTGTATGGAATTGTCTATTTTTTCAGAGACTCGTCTTGAAATTGGGCAATGAATGATTTTATTTCTTCAGAATAGTGATGTACGGACATTATACACACAAACAAAAGAGGTAAAAATACCAAAGGACAAGAAAATCAATGCGGGGAAGCGGAAGAACCAAGTTGAACTTACAACTGTTTCAGTGCTATATGGACGAATGCTTGGTATATGGGCCATAATTGAACATTATCAAATTAGTTTCGTTAAATTCGCTAGAAAACATGTCTATATTATATTTTTTTGCTGAATTGGCTGCCTGGTGATAATAAATGAGCAAAATTAATGGTCTAGTAGCAATAAAACATCCCACAGGCGCGAAAATGTGTTTTCTGGAACTATGGCCTTAACGTCTCACCACACATAATACCCGTCCCATAGACTTACATGTATTATGACCCATACGCTCAGGCCTCCCAGCACTCCAAAAATGGGGAAATGTAAATAACCCTATATATCATTTTAACCATCCTGCTGTTCTCTTTCAAAATAAAAAAGGTTAGTGAATCTGCTTGCTTTCCTGCTATTTCAGCCTAGAATAAGCTCTTGCCCCACTCTCCCCCGAGCGACCTGGAAAAAAATTGACCTCGTTTTTTAGAAGAGCCTTGTTACAGCCAGCGCAAGGACTTCCTGATAGATCTATCTTTTATCATTTCGATGCTTTTGCTACAACAAAACATCACAGAATCGATTTAAATTGGTATCAAAATGATATTTCCGTAATAATCACCACAGGAGCTGCTGCAAAGAGCCACAATTTTTAAAAAGAGACTAACTTTCTTATTCCTAATCTTTATAATGATATGCGCGAATGAATTTGTGTGGTGAGACCTTAAGTTCGGCTGGCGGCCATTTTGAATTATGACGGCCATCTTGTTTTATTAAATATTATCTTGTGTATAAGATGCAGCTCTCTGAAATTAAATATATATCATCAGACATTCAAATCATCATTTTATAAGAAAAAGTCAATTTGTGCACTTTTTGCTAAAACGTAAAGTTGGGATATTGCATTTCAATGGTCACGTGATCTATGAACTTCCAATGACCACAAAAATAATATTGTCGTCGAAATTGCATTGTGGGATCTCAAAACCAAAACTTGTGGCCAAAAAACATATTTCTAAGATTGCCGGGACTGTATTCATAGCCGATTACTTTTTTTTGGCGGCCATTTTGGTAATATGCAAATTAGCTAATTAAATATGCAAAAACTTGAATGGTATCTGGCAGATTTGAAAACTACGGGAAAAAATACAACAGAAAACGTTGAGAAAAGTTTGACAGACATGTTTATTAGATTGGTTAGGATAAAATCCCTGTCTATAAAGGAGAGAATCAGGAAGGATACGACATAGGGACACATAGGCACACGTGATTTGAAACAGACTGTGGTCTTGTCATTCGTAAATAGGACAAGCAAATTGTACTCCATACTTGTTTACTTTTGGAATAAATTCTTATAGATTGTTTTAATCTTTCTATTAATTAGCAGCACACCTACTTAGACTCAGTTAAAATTTATATCAGAGAGTTAAGGTATTTGTTTTCCAGTGCAAATAAAAAACGTTATCACCCAAAACGGCTTCAAAAGGGAATGTTGGTGATTTTCATAGGGGAATAAACTGCACAACTGACACCTGGTGAATGACTGGTGTTCATTCTAGTTTTAATGCTCGCATCACCTACTGCTTTCAAAAAGACGACTCAACGCTTTTTATACCTGAGCCGAAATTATATAATTTTACATACGAATTCATACATAATATATATATATATATATACCCCACACACACATATATATTTATATATTCGAGAGTTTTCTTTTTAAAAGTAAAACAGTGTTTACACATAGTTAACCAGTCATTCATTCCCCAGGGGTCAGACTTGTACTTCATTCACGTGATCAAACTACAAAAAAATTACCTTTTGAAGCAGTTTTTCGCCTGAAAAGTATTTTTCCTGCACTGCACAACAGTCTTTTAACTTCGTATTTAGAAAGATACACTCATCTAAATAAACTGACTGTTAATTAGTATATATAGGAAAACAATCTGTCTATATTTATACTGTAAAATACGCAGTCTTAAGTACAATTTGTTTGCTCAGCCCCCGAAGACAGCATCACACCCTGGTGACATTCTTTGATTATTGTAATTTTCACTTTCTCCCAAACCCTTCCGACTTTTAGGGGGAGACGTATAATTTTTTGATCCTTTCTGGGTTATATTATTAAAAATTCCCTGGCAATTTTTAGAACATGGTATTCTGGGGCCGTACGGGCCCTGAGGGACAGCGAATATATTATAGTGATTAGGTGTTAAACATACTTAGTTCTGCTCAGTTACAAGAAAACATTAAAGATATGCTAAAAATCTTTTTCGACTATGAGTTTTTATTTTATCTGTTATAATGTTGCTTGATTTATTCAAAATATACGGGATACAAAAACGCACGCATTTCTGAGCAAATACATGTCTTACTCGTGCAGTTGAGCAGTTTATTTGCCTGATGTTTGATGCTAGGTTACTGGGTGTAAAAGTGAAGACATGGTAATGAAATATGCAGGTAAATTCTTATCTACCACGTCATAACAAATAGTTAAAAGTTGAAGCCTAACCCTTAAAGCGCTGAATTAATTTGTAGAAAAACATCGCAACCAAAGGGGTTTTTCACCTTGAAATTATCATAAATGTCTTAGTTATCTCTTCCCGCTTCATTTGAATACCTATGTTATGGGTCTATGGCTATTGGAAATATTTCTACTCTTACATTGCGGGGATTAACTTTAGTCGTCAGAATCTGACGTCCACAGACGTCAGATTCTGACGACTAAAGTCGATCCCCGCACTGTAAGGACTAATAGATGAAGCTTAAGCATACCATCAATTTTAAGCACATTTAATTTTTTAAATAGGGGCTTGATGTGAGAGAGGTAACCACTCGAATATATAATTCGCATGGCTTTGTTCTGTAATTTTTAAATTATTTCTGCATAGATTAAAGCCCAGCCCATTATATATGGTTGGAAGTATTTCGGAAGGAACTATGTGTTTAATTTGGTACACAATTCCTAAAATATTTAAAATATTTGAACTATTTTGTATATGTGTGAATCCCATTTAAATGCTTACCAGATTTTGAGTACCGTATTCCAGCAATATAAAATATGGAAAGTGATCGAAAAGGGAGCTGGTTAATAATATACCTGCAGTAGGGTTACTTGAATGTGTAGTTATTTTACATACAAAATATATGGTAATGTTGCACTAGAATTTGAGATTCTAATGTTATACGTGAAAAATCCGCTCGCTAAGTAGAATATGAAAGTATTTCTTAACTCCTTTTCTTTCATTTTCAAAAGATCAATATTCATAGCAGGCCAATATCATCATTTTCATTTTGGCTCCTTAATATGTCCATGATATATGTCAACATGTTCATAGACTAGAATTGCGTAAGTTTTTTTAAATTTTGTGTTGCGTGTTTACCAGTTAAGCGAAAAATAAGGACGAAATTTAATTTCAGACATGCATGTCCAAAATAAGAATAAACAGAAATACAGGATTAGCCGATAATTGGGGCGTTCGGCACACTTAATACGTTGCACAGAAACCCAAAATTTAAAAGACTTTCACAATTCTAGTCTTCGAACATGTTCACATATAATTATGGACATAATTATCAAGAAGCGAAAGTACAAGTTTGGCTTTTGGATGATTGTTGGCCTGATTGTGTCAAATATTTCAGATATAATAGGAGATGGTACAGTTTTTAAATTATATTTTTCATGTAGATAGCTTGCTAGACCTCCATGAGAAGGACATTTTTTCCTTGTGAAAATAAATTTTCCACGGATATTAGAGCATTATTTAAGTCATCTCTGAGCCATGTTTCTTGTAAACAAATAGCGCTTATATGACAGTTATTTTCTTGTATCAAATTAAGTAAACTTTTGAGTTGATCAAATTTAGCATTAATAGAAATTTTCATTTTTCCCCGTTAATATTTTCATGAAATAAGGTGAATGCTTAATAATGTTTAGTTTTTCAGCATCATCTGTGTTTTCAACATTTAGTATTTGTGCTAAGAGAATGACTGTGCAGATCACCAACATTCTCAAGTATTACACTACCCATAGTTTAGCGCGAAAACGTTGATACATGACGTCGAACGATACCGCATATGTTCCCCCCTACATGACAAAACATGATGGTACGATGTACCACAATATTACATCTCCCCATCCCCACACTAACAATATGTGTCATTATGCCATACAATATATCCATAATAACCACATAAAGTAGTCATGATACTCTTCCCTACAAACATGGGATATTGAACCCTATGTTGGCCCACTGCATCAGCTTTACGACGGCGGTCCAACATTGCTCAAAGTTTCCTGGGTTATGATTTTAGCAAGTTGAATTGCTAGTTTGCAATGGGCCCTCTAAAATATATATAGAAATTAACTATACACTATGTACATTTCAAATTTAAAGTAGGTACAGTATATAATATATATATTATTAAATAATTATGTGGTTCATAGAACATTCATAAGTCAATTAACTATATTTTGATAAACTTATGCAAATTGGAGTTATATTAAGCCATTACAATATATATATATATATATATATATATATATACAATATATACGAATAAAAAATATTATCTATTACATGTAATTATAGGTGAGTGAGGTACAACAATAAACTTATTAAAAGTAAACAAGATATTTAGCACATGGGTGATCATTAATTACCGAAATAATGTTTAGTATATAAATTTTTAAAACTTGATATGAGTGAAACTTTTCTTGTGACATATCTGTGCGTGTAAATGATTTGATTTGAATGATCAAGTACTATAGTTGATTATTAACAGTTTGATTAACGCGTACAATCGCACCCCAGTCAGCACGATACACTGACCCAATGTTGGTTTATTGTTGGGCCATCGTCGACGACGCTGGCCCAACACTAACCAACATTAGCTCAATGTTTCCCGGGTTATTATTACCGTGTAGAACTGCACCCAGTCACATATAGTTCAGCAGCCAAATGTGGATTTTTAGGGTAACCTTGTTTCGGCTGATAATTGTTTTTTTCTCGACTGAGTATACATCACTAGCATCCTTGGATGTGTGTTCCTAAACCTTGAGGAATTTTTTTAAAACGTAAAATTCAAAATGGCCGCGATAAAATCACTAAAGTTACGGTATCTTATCTTTCTTAATATTTGAGATGGAGACTTGATTTTTCCACCAAACCATATGTTTTCGGTATCAAGGAATACAATAAAACACATGAAAACTTTAATCGACATCATTATCATGCAAAAGCAAAAAACGCTGCCATGAATTTTATCATAATTATTGTCATCAATTATTGAAATATGGATTATCTCACAAGGTTATTTCAGAAATCATTTTGTTAAAGGTATCTGGAAATACAACAAACACACGTATTTTTTATTTGACATTGTTATCTTGATCACAATTTTATTTTAACAACTACTTACACAATCTCTCAATACTCTAATAATTATAGTTGTGTTTGTTATCGGTGAATGTGCAGTGACACTATTTTTAGCTTATTTTTAGCACACTGCAGAAGCGTGAAGGGGTGGCCCGCCAGTTTTCAATGGATTTCATTGAACATTAAACACCAATACCGTATGGTGAGATGAACATCATGCAATCCTCAGGATAATTCAAACCAAATGACGCGGTCATAGTACGTGTTTTCATGAACTATTTGCAAAAAATTGCGTAATTGAAAACATTTTTGTATATTTCCTGTGGCTATCTCGGATTTCTTCATAAATATTATATTCTAGCATTCGAATAAACTTTATTTGACATTGAAATGTGAAATTAGACAACAAAACCATGTTTGTGAGATGACTATAAGGCAACCCGTAAAACCATATTCAATAAGTCAAATGCATTTCAGGATATTTATTTTTATTTTACTGCGTCCATTTGGAAATCGGCCTTGATGATTAATTACTCTATAAATGAAGCATTCATCGACTGATTTTGATTTTTTGTGATTAATTCGGCGGCTCAACTTATTTTTGCCCCGGTCATTAAAAAGTTATAGGCTTTTTTCATACCTTGGTGTCGATATCGCTCTAAGTCCCTGTAATGTTGAAAAAAGAGGGTCACATGATAGCCAATCACCCCATATATGGGGGCGATTGGTTATCATGTGACTCATGTGACTCTCAGAGGGTCACATTTGATTTATTTGTCACAAATTTATTCATACTATATAAGGGGTGATAGATCAGCTTTGATTTATTTGTCACAAATTTATTCATACTATATAAGGGGTGATAGATCACCTTTAAAGTATACCACTACTTTCATACACTAGCTTAGCCCTTACAGTGCGGGGATCGACTTTAGACGGCAGAATCTGACTGACGTCTACGTCTGTAGACGTCAGATTCTGACGTCTAAGTCGATCCCTGCACTGTAAGATTAAAAATGTTCATAATTGCGGTAGACTCATCACATAGGTATCCAAATAAAGCGAGAAGAGCTTAATAGGAAATTTATGATGATTTCAAATTGAAAAAAACTCTTTAGCCTCCATGGTTTACATAAAAAAATTCAGTGCTTTAATAATAAGTTAACGTTACTCAGTGAAATGTATATAGTGCTAACCCAGCCTTCCCTGCAGACACTGTGTATGAACAAGGTTGGTACACTCTAAACAATACAGGCTCTTTAGAAGGAACCCTTCAGTACTATTATCATGCAACCCCTGGAGATCCTTTGCAGGGTTCTCCTGGGGGTTGCATGATAATAGTACTAAAGGGTTCTTTTTTAAGAACCTATATTGTTTAGACTGTATGATTCATCGCCCAGCCAGACGATGTACGCTAAAAAGAATGAATAAATTATGACCATTTGACACTGTACCCAGCAAACACAAAACATTTGTATGACATTCATACAATGTTGGACGATATGTCAATAAACAAAGCTTAGTTGATATATGTTTATATTTTTGACAATTTTCAGACAATCTAATATATCAAAGAAAATATCATCACTGGTGCCTAAATTTATAGAACCCCTCATAATAAATGCTATGGTAATATTTCTTATTTGCTGGGTAGCGATCATTACGACCAGGAATGATTGAAAATTACCTGTGAAATAATAACCCAGAAAGGGTAAAAAAAATTACACTTTCTCCCCTAAAAGTTAAAAGGGGACAGAAGAATGAGTGAATGAGGTTAAATTTATGGATATGATCACAGGTCATCTCTTCAAAGGCAAAGACAAACAAATTGTAGGCCCACTTCAGAAGCTATATTTTGCAGTATAAATATATAGATTGCTGCACTATATACTAACGAACGGTCATGTCATTTAAATAGGTTTAATTTCCTAATTATGGGATTAAAATATGTGTTACATGTGTTGCGCATTGCAGGACAAATACGTTATCATGCGAAAGACTGCTTCAAAATAGATGTTTTTGTAGTTTTAGCATGGAAATCAAGTACAAACTGACACCTGGTCAATCACTGGTTAACTATGCTGTAAACACTGCTTTAATTTATAACTATTTTAAAAGATGACTGTCAACCTAATAATTATTATGTAACAATACGCGATGTATTGAACCACCGTTGTTTTTATGCTGGGCCAGCGTTGAAAAGATGACTGTCAACCTAATAATTATTATGTAACAATACGCGATGTATTGAACCACCGTTGTTTTTATGCTGGGCCAGCGTTGCTTGCAGACAGTGGCCCAACATTGAAAAGACATTGCGTCATACGGCCATTATAAATATTTTACTCTTTTAGTGCGTAAATCAGATATTGATGTAAGAAGTCGGTCGCCGCGCTGAAATGCTGAAACGTTATTTATTAGGATAAGATAGGCTAAGTTTTATTTTAGTCGCACAGAGTAAAAAGAATGGCATCATGCACAAGTGGGCTAACCCACATCTCGACGATTTTGAAAAAAATCGCGCTGCAACATGAAGTACAGAGTGAAACGAATAAATACAAATTAACACAAAAAGGTAACAAAATTAGTGACCAAATGGTCCAACCCCAAATGTGAAACTCGTATATTGATTAAGTAGTTGCTATCATTAACATCTATTTTCATTGTTTTTTGAATGTGGATCAGTCCACTTGTGCATGATGCCATCCAAATATAACTATAATAAAGCTACATGTAAAATAAACAATAACGATAACAACTAAAACAAGCAGGTTGGCTGGCAGGATGTTAAGATGAAAAAAATGCGTTTCACATAATATTTACAAATGTAGCGATTTGAGGTGTGAGGGAGACTGACCCTTGATCCAAATTTCTGTCCACCTAGAAATATGGTCCTTCTATTCTTCTGTCATGGCAATGAAAGGGTGTACGCTAACACACGTAAACTGAAGCAGAAAAATTACATTAGATTAGATTAGATTTATTCAGTAAATCATTGACATGGAAACAAAAACATGATCAATAGTACAATACATAAAAATCATGGTTCGCCAATCATAGTCACCAGGGAATAAAACACCGAGAAGTGTCCTGGTGAGAATACTTATTTCCACGGCGGTCCCTTGATAGTGATCCATGATGGCGATGGCAAGAAATAATTTAGACAATATAGATATATAGGCCTATAAATAATTGGTCAAACTTACCACACCAGAAATTGAAATATCACAGCAAATTGATAACACGTCTCACTCTCGCGGAGAGAAAACCACATCAGAGAACTGAGAAAGGCTTAGGGCCTACAACATGCAAACCATTGCACGCCCCTCCCAAGTCCCACCACTGCACCCCTCTGCCAAAATAGAATAAAAACCTATATAAATATAGAAAATATGTTATAATATAATATCGGTTCTATGCTAATTTTAGACTTGTAATAGTCTAAAATAAATAAAAATAGTCTACTGAATATAATCATGATATTATAAAGTGAAAGCTATTCAGGGGCGGATCTAGCTTTTCAGTGAGGGGGGAGGGTTAAAATTTGACAAAAAAAATACTGTAAAGGGGTCGAGCGGCCCGCCCCGGGGAAATTTTTGATTTCCAAAGGCTTTCTCATGCAATCTAAGGCATATTGGGCACTGTTTCTTACTCAGTATATCACCAAATCATAAGGAAACTCCCAAATATGGTGATGATTATTTTTCTAAGGGGAGGGGGTTTAAACCCCCAACCCCCCTCTTAGATCCGCCACTGCTATTAGTAAATATATGCTTTAACTTCCCGTCTTTCCAACTCCGTCAACATGTGTTTTTTGACAGCATGTTTAAAAGTTAAAAAGTTTTCTTGTATTCTGAGATGTATCGGTAGACAATCCGGCATTTTAGTCATTTTACTGGCATAGTAGGTCCTATCGAAAAGACTTGGCACCCGCAGATTTGACATGTAGTCCTGGAGCCAAGGGGTGTTTGCGTACAAAAATGCCCCCGAAATCACCCACCTGTTTTTGATAGTACACCACCTGGGGCACATTTTTAGCGAGGGTGGACATTCTGAAACCTGGCAGTAAGTGAGATCATCCTCAGGAGGTTCTCCTGGCCCAGTTTAGCCTATATGTGCACAAAGGTGGCCTAAAGCCCGATTCATTTCATTTAGTAATTGAGATATTCAAGATTTTCAATAAAAAAATAAAACTGGAAAACCCCGACAAAAATAACGATCTTATGCCTTCAAAATGGCTTATCATCACCGAAAATCCACCTGCAGCAACATTTAAGCCTTCAAAATAACGAGTGTAGACCCTGTGACCAGATGAGGTATAAAATGACCAGATGAGGTATAAAACTTACTTAATTCAGTGTTTTCTTCACTGACGTTGGCCCACAATCAACCCACCATTGGGGGTCGATGTATCATGTTTGCAGAAATAATCGTTCGTCCTCGTTGTACGTATCTACCCAGTGACTCACAAGGTGTCATTGAGGTAGGTATTTGTCACTGTATGTCAGCTACTCCCGTATTTTGTAGAAAAACGTTAGTTTATAACAAAACCGTTCATGATACTGTAACGTCTAGAATGCTTTTTGAACATCTAACACAACAAAATTGCTCAAGGTAATAATACTAAATATAAGCATTTGGATAATCTTATATGATACATGATTCTGGCAGATTGTTGAAGCTTTGCTTGATTGTCAGGTTTTCAGATAATTTATTATATTAACTAGTGTTTGTTTAAATTATTTGCACATAGTCAACACAAATCATTCATGGCAGCACCTTTAGAATTTTAGGTGTAATTATATAATTTTTGAAATTATACCCATTTCTGGGTCTAGACAGGGGCAAATTCTGTAACTGAGACACCTTGTGTGGCGTTGGGAATCTTTGCCTAGTGAATTCCCAAACGATTTTGATGAAATTTTGCAAGTACTATGTTCAAGTCACGTGGACATTTTCATCAAAAAATATTTTATGGTTCAAAAGTAAGACCATTTGACATGTGGTACATTTGTAATTACGACATCCCTCTATAAACCTATTAAACTGGTAAAATTAAAGTTTGTGTTTATCCCTGAATTATTTTACATGCCAGATGATCTAACTTTTTAGCTATACAATATTTTCCGATGAAAATGTCACGGTAGTTGGCGCGTTGTAAAAGTATGCATAGCCGAACGCAGAGATTATGCGACTGTTGACCTGGCCAAAATAGGACACCATCAAATAACAATCCATTACGGATTGGCGTATGATTGGATACGGTCATTACCGGACTGTCCGGAATATTCTGCCCAAAGGTCAGCAGCGCCAGCAAGATAGGCACGAAATGTATGTTAAATCAATGTGGCTATTATGATTATGCATGATTATATGGTAAATCATTGTTGTGATTATGATGATGTAAAGTGCATATAAGGGACGAACGTCGGTGGGCAGAGCAGTGCGGGGCGTAGTACGGGAGTAGTGCAGGCCGGGAGTACGGGCCGGAGTGCGGTCTAGTGCACGATGGGGCAATGCATGGGGCACGCCCTACTTTAGAATCAAGCTGGTTTATGTTATCTGTCATGGTCAGGCAGAAGGAGATGCCTATGTAACTGTATTTCATATTTTATGTGTTCTACACAGAGGAGGAGAAATAAACACAACGTTCGACCTAGAGAAATGGAGTTCTGTTTAATGAATCTGGAGTCTGATTTATAACCAGTCCGTCGTTTCATGAAAATCATGAGAATTAATTGAGAAATCGTCTAAAAACATGAGATACAAGTTAATCTGACGGCGGGTATAGAAGCAGTGATGCTCCAAATCTTCGATATGCCGGCCTGCAGCACAGGGTTTACAACTCTGTATCAGTGTGGTGTGACTTATGGGGACACAGGGGTTACAGTATCAGTGTGGTGTGACCAAATAATATAGTTTCGGCCTTGTGCAATAACAGTTACTTTGTCTGTTCTAGTATTTCTCAGTGTTTACTATTTATCATTGAAGGCAAGGACGTTTGAGGGCAAATGCTCAGTATTTGCCCTCTTTCGTTTGTATTGCACTCTTTCCTCTCGTATTACACTTTTCATAAACCAGCAATAATTTTGTGGAGCCTCCATTTTATTGCTCCACTCACTTAAGATTCAAAAACGTAATAACTTTGTGATATGTGGTCAGATTTACTAGCTGTTAATTTTATTATGTTTTTACCCGTGTAATCTTTCAGCCTTTATAAAATATTTGGGTAAATATGAAAGGTCCGTAGCCATATGCTAAGGTTAGGGATGTTTTCTAGACTGTCTATATCCTATGCCTACATCAGTAGCCCTATGACTTATGTATTCTAGAGCTAGACTAGATCTGTACTAGACTACGTACCTTTTGTAGACACGCAGCCTATGCTATTATTAGGTCTTGGCGTAGGCCTACATCACGCTCATTGTTGTCAGCTTTGTGGGCGTGACATCCATACAAACATTTTGTCAGTTTAGGCTATTAATATTCCACAGGTTATGTTTTAGCCTATTAGTTATCAATTGATATATGTCCTATCATCCATACAACTAAGTATGTAGGATCCTGACTTCATTAAGCTTAGGTGGCAGTTATCCCCGGCTTCTCGTACGCAATAAGCTGTGGACGACCGCCTCGTTTCCGTACCTTGGTGCCGGGCGCACACAATTGCAGCCCATGCGGTCTCGGTACTTTTCCCGCACTTCAGACGTTACACTCGGCGACTACGGACGTGCCGTAGGTCGCTCTCTCTGAGTCAAACAGGACGTGCCGTGCGCGGAGGTTGTGCTTTGTTGTTACCAGATGTCTAACGAATAAACATGACAAGTGGAGAAAGAGCTTTATGATTTATTTGGAACCGTCGACTCGACCGGGAAGGAAGTTTGTGTTGAAATGGTGAAGATTGGGCAGTTTCCCTCGTCCGCCATTGCGACAATACACTAGAGACTCCAACGGTCACTTACAGGCACTTTCAGCGCGAGGGGCTCTCCATCCCACCATACTGGTGACCCCTGACGACTGATAGTCTACGCAACAGTGTTTTCACCTAGACGCCAGTTGAAAAACGCTGTTTTCAAGGATAGTTTTGATTAAATTTAAAGGGATTTTTTGAAAAAAATCAATAGCATTTTTTTCATCAGTTACGTGAAAACTGTAGGTCATTCTTTATATGCCAGTTTAAATTAGTCACAAAGAGTTATCAGAGGAGAAGCACGTTTTTTTACGTCGAAAACGGCAGAAATTTCAAATTTTTGGACGAAATCCCACGTGTTTGGTGCTTTTTCAAGATGGCGACCATGTCGGTTTCTCTAGAGGAATCCTGAAAATTATTCTCATAGACTTAGTCTATTATTTGTTAAATGAAAGAGTTTGTAAATGCCTTCATCTTATTAATGCCACTGTAGGCGAATAGAAAGTGGGTATTTTCGGTAACTCAATTTTTATCGTTGATTGCCATAATGGGTGACTCGATTTTAAAGTCCATAGACGAAGCCTCTCCATTTTTTCGATTTTTTAGCAAAATCGACAAGAAATTATAAATATCGCTTAGTTATCAATTGATATATGTCCTATCATTCATACAACTGAGTAGACCCGGCAGTATAAGCACAGGCCGTTAACCTAAGATTGGGCTGCCCTATAATAGCCTATAACCTGGAGCAGGGGCGGATCCAAGGGGGGGGGGGGGTGTTTAACCCAACCCCCTCTCGGAAAAAAATCATCACCTTATTTAGGAGTTTCCTTATGATTTGGTGATATACTGATTGAGGAAGAGTGTCCAATATGCCTTACCCCCTTAGATTGCATGAGAAAACCTTTGGAAATCAAAAATTCCCCCGGGGTAGGCCCTCGACACCTTTAGACTCTATAGTGAAATATATTTTTGTCAAATTTTAACCCCCACCCCCCCCCCCCCTCACTGAAAAGCTAGATCGAAAAGGATGCTTTATGTGAGGTTGGTGCTGGATAGCACAATTGCTAACCTTGGACACACTATAGACCAGACGTGGCTGGGGGTAATTTAGGCCACTATTATTTTCAGATAGCTGGACTATTCAGTGGCCAGAATCAACCTGTTGATCAGGTAACTGCCGCTGCTTTACTGAAATATGGCCATGACTTATGCACGATTTTTTTCCGATTTTGAAAAATCTAGCGTACTACACATTTTCGCCCACTGAGTAGTGAAATTTTGAGCTATATCAATATATTTGATATCAACAGAAAGCTACCGGCACAGGCTTTCACGTGGATGTAACATATTTTCTGTCCGATCTTTGAAAAATGCACAAGAGAGCTTTAAGTTGGTATTTTAACCCTCTATTTTATCCCAATTTTTCAGACTTTTTCAGCAAGTAGTCAAAATACTTTTTTTCTCAGCTGATTTTTGTATGGTATAAATGTTTAATTTTGATACAAACATGTCCTAGAACTACTGTTGACTTAAAATAAACCCATTTGGAATAAAAAATAATGAGTTATGTGAACATATTACATGCTTTTTTGGTTAGACGTAAAAATTGGCAAGCTTTTCTTCAGGCTCAGGAAAATTGACTGTATCTCACATTTTTGCCCAATGAGTAGTCAAATGTTGAGCTATGTCAATATATTTGATATCAATGGAAAGCTACTGGCACCGGCCTTCACATGGATGTAAAATATATTGTGTGCGATCATTGAAAAATGCAAAATAGAGCTTTAAGTTGGTATTTTAACCCTTAATGTTACCTATTTTTAATTCTTTTTCAGTAAATAGTCAAAATACTTTTCTCTCAGCTGAATTTTTATGGTGTAAATGTTTAGTTTTGATTCAAACATGTTCTAGAACTATTGTTTATATAAAATTTGCAATAAAATTGATAAGTTATGTGAACATATTATATGTTTTTTTTGGTTAGATGTAAAATTAGCCACTTCAGGCTCGGGAAAATTGACTTTATCTCACATTATTGCCCACTGAGCAGTCAAATGTTGAGATATATTAATATATTTAATATCAATAGAAATCTACTGACACAGGCGTTCACGTGAATGTAAAATATGTTGTGCCCGATCATTGACAAATGCACAAGAGAGCTTGAGGTTTGGAATAAAAAATAATGAGCTATTTGAACATATTACACATTTTTTTTGGTTGGACGTAAAATTTGAGCACTTTTCTTCCGGCTCGGGGAAATAGACTGTGTTTCACATTTTTGGCTAATGAGTTCCAAAATATAAAAAATGTACCAACATCTTTGATATCATTTGAAAGTTACTATCAGGGGTTTTAAAGTGGATGCATAATTTTTTATTTCTGTTAAATACAAATTGTACAACAAAGCTCTAAGTTTGTAATTTGTCCCTCCATTAGAACAATTTACAACGTTTTTTTTGTGAAGACCAGCACGACATCTCGCTCATGTTAACTTTATATGGTATAAATGTTTGTTATTATTTTTACATTCTCTGGAGCTATTTTTCAAAAAATTAAGAAGTGATCACAACCCATTAAAAGTTATCTCAGCAACTACAAAATGGTCTTGACCACTGAAGAAGTGATTACAACCACTTGCAAATTTATCTCAGCCACTACAAAAGTGATCTTGGCCACTGGAGAAGTGATCACAGAAACTTTAAATGTTATCTCAGCCACTACAAAAGTGATCTTGGCCACTGAAGAAGTGATCACAACCACTTTAAAAGTGATCTTAGCCGCTACAAAAGTGACCTTGGCCACTGAAGAAGTGATCACAGCGACTTCAAAAGTAATCTCAGCCACTACAAAAGTGATTTTGTTATCTCAGCCACTGAAAAAGTGATCTTGGCCACAAAAGAAGTGATCACAGCCACTTTAAAGGTTAGCTCAGCCATTACAAAGGCGATCTTGGCCACAAACAAACTGGTGTCAGCCACTAAAACAATTATCTAAGCCACTACAAAGTGATCTTGGCCTCTGAAGAAGTGACCACAACCACTTGAAAAGTTATCTCAGCCACTACAAAAGTGAGCTGTGATCACTTCTTCCGTGGCCAAGATCACTTTTGTATTGGCTGAGATAACTTGTAAAGTGCCTGTGGTCACTTCCTCCGTGGCCAAGATCACTTTTGTAGTGGCTGAGATCACTTTAAAGTTGCTGCGATAGCTTCTTCAGTAACCAAGATCACTCTTATAGTGGCTGCGATAAAGTCTACTGTCGCTGTGATCACTCCTTCAGTGGCCAAGATCACTTCTGTGGTGGCTGAGATAACTTTTAAAGTGCCTGTGATCACTTCTTCCGTGGCCAAGATCACTTTTGTAGTGTCTGAGATAACTTTTAAAGTGGTTATGGTCACTTCTTCAGTGGCCAAGATCACTTTGTAGTGGCTGAGATCACTTTTAAAGTGCTGTGATCACTTCTTCTGTGGCCAAGATCACTTTTGTAGCGGCTGTGATAACTTTTAAAGTCGCTGATATCACTTCTGTAGTGGCCAGGATCTCTTTTGTAGTGGCTGCGATAACTATTAACTTGGTTGTAATCACTTCTTCAGTGGTCAAGATCACTTTTGTAGTTGATGAGATAACTTTTAAAGTGGCTCTGTGATCACTTTTTCAATGGTCAAGATCAGTATTGAAATATGGGTCCAGAGAAGGTAAAAGCAATAACAAATAATTATACCATAATAAGCGAGAATTACTGCTGGTATTCACTAGAAAAACGTTGGAAATTGATCAAATAGAGGGATATAATACAAACTTAGCGCTTTGTTGCACATTTCGTATTTAACAGAAATGGAATATATTATGTATCCACGTTAAAGCCCTTGGTAGTGACTTTCTACTGACATCAAAGATGTTGGTACATTTTTTTAATTTTGGAACTCACTGGGCAAAAATGTGAAACACAGTCTATTTTCCCGAGCCGGAAGAAAAGTGCTCACATTTTACGCCCAACCAAAAAAAGTGTGCAATATGTTAAAATAGCTCATTATTTTTTATTACAAATGGGTTTATTTCAAGTCAACAATAGTTCTAGAACATGTTTGATTCAAAACTAAACTTTTGTTACACACATAAATCAGCGACAGAAAAGTATTTTTTACTATTTACTGAAAAAAATTTACTGAAAAACATATGTTACATCCATGTGAAAGCCTGTGTCAGTAGATTTCTATTGATATTAAATATATTGATAAATCTCAACATTTGACTGCTCTGTGGGCAATAATGTGAGATATGGTCATTGTTCCCTAGCCTGTAGAAAAGCGAGCCAATTTTTATGTTTAACCAAAAAAGCGTGTAATATGTTCACATAACTCATTATTTTTATTCCAAATGGGTTTATGTTAAGTCAAAAACAGTTTTGGAACACGTTTGAATCAAAATTAACATTTATACCATAAAAAAAGAGAGAAAAGTATTTTGACTACTTGCTGAAAAAGTCTGAAAAATTGGGAGTTAAAATACCAACTTAAGGCTCTTATGTGCATTTTTCAAAGATCGGACAGACAATATGTTACATCTATGTAAAAACCTGTGCCAGTAGCTTTCTATTGATGTTACGTATATTGATATAGCCCGAAATTTGACTACTCTGTGGGGCAAAAATATGAGATACCGTTAATTTTCCCGAGTCCACAATAGTTCTAGAACATGTTTGAGTCACAGCTAAACTTATATACCATACAAAAATCATCTGAGAAAAAGTATTTTGACTATTTGCTTAAAAAGTATGAAAAATAGGTAAAATTGGAGGGTTAAAATACCAACTTAAAGCTCTCTTGTGCATTTTGCAAAGATCGCACATAAAATATGTTACAACCACGCGAAAGCCTGTGCCAGTAGCTTTCTATTGTTATTACATATATTGATATATCTCGAAATTTGATTACGCTGTGGGGCAAAAATGTGAGATACTGTCAATTTTTCCGAGCCTGAAGAAAAGCGAGCATATTTTTACGTCCAACCAAAAAAGCGTGTAATATGTTCACAAAACTCATTATTTTTATTTCAAATGGGTTTATTTTAAGTCCACAATAGTTTGAATCAAAACAAAACATATATACCATACAAAAATCGGCTGAGAGAAAAGTATTTTGACTATTTACTGAAAAAGTATGAAAAATAGGTAAAAATAGGGGTTAAAATACCAACTTAAAGCTCTTTTGTGCATTTTTCATAGATCGGACAGAAAATATGTTACATTCACGTGAAAGCCTGTGGCAGAAGCTATCTATTGATATCAAATATATTGATATAGCTCAGTGGGCGAAAATGTGTAATACGCTAGATTTTTCCAAATCAGAAATAATCGCGCATAGGTCATGTACTCTTTTGGCCATATTTCAGTAAAGCAGCGGCAGTTACCTGATCAATAGGTTGATTCTGTGCCTGAATAGTCCAGCTATGTGAAAATAATAGTGGCCTAAATTACCATTCCGGGTGACACCTTACCCCCAGCAACGTCTTGTCTACTAGAGCCATTTTGTCTATTGACATCGGCGGTCACGAGCTAATCATTAGGCTATGTTAGACCTATTCAAATGACAAAATATAATTAGGCCTACAATGTATATACTGAATACAACATTACCATTGTGTTTTCAGTATTGGTCCTACTATTTTGCCTCGGTGGCCGTATTTTGCATCGGCCTCCGGCCTCGTCAAAATACTGGCCACCTCAACAAAATATTAGGGTAGGGTGGGGCAAAACGCCTACCGTAAGCATTTTAAGCTGTAGTTATGTACTACCAACCTCTAGGAAAACATGTAGTCCAGCAGAAGTTGGATACTAAATGGCACTGTCTACCACCCTGATGTTACATTCCCCATTTATTTTATTTTTTTCTCGAAATGCACAAATACAAAATGACACAAGTGGGCGTTTTGCCTCACCCCATGGGGCAAAACGCCCTTTGGCAGGGGAAAAACACCCATGGTGGGCGTTTTGCCCCATCCGCAACCTAAAACAATAATACACTGTCCATGACCTTAGGTTGACGGTGGTTAAAGCAAATTAGAAAGACAGGTTCAAGTGAAAGTATGATGGGCCAGCAGTAGCTTGAGTGTGAGATGAGCCAGCATTAGCCTGAGTGTGAGACAGGGGCGCGTTTTTGGTACATTATTTTCTAGATTTCTCGTGACCTAATTCCTGCCGCTTACGAAAATGAAAAAACTCGTTTGTTTGACTCCCTCTTTAACATGTATAGGCAGGATACGAGCATTCTGACCCACTCGTTTAATCTGAAATATCCTCATATGCAAATGAGCTATATCTGAGCGAGAATGATGTTGAAACGGGCCCCAGGTCAGTAGCCTGAGTTTGAGACGGGCCAGTAGCCTGAGTGTGGGATGGACCAGTAGCCTGAGTGTGAGATGAGCCAACATTAGCCTGAGTCTGAGCAGGTCAGTAACATGAGTGTGAGACGGGACAGTAGCTTGAGTGTTAGACAGGCCAATAGCATGAGTTTGAAACAGGCCAATAGCCTGAGTGTGAGATGGGTTAGTAGTCTGAGTGTGAGATGGGACAGTAGCCTGAGTGTGAGATGGGACAGTACCCTGAGTGTGAGACAGGCTAGTAGCCTGAGTGTGACACAGGCCAGTAGCCTGAGTGTGAGACAGGCCAATAGCCTGAGTGTGATATAGGCCAATAGCCTGAGTGTGAGATGGATTAGTAGTCTGAGTGTGAGATGGGACAGTAGCCTGAGTGTGAGATGGGACAGTAGCTTGAGTGTGAGATGGGACAGTAGCATGAGTGTGAGATGGGACAGTAGCCTGAGTGTGAGATGGGACAGTAGTCTGAGTGTGAGATGGGACAGTGGTCTGAGTGTGAGATGGGACAGTAGCATGAGTGTGAGATGGGACAGTAGTCTGAGTGTGAGATGGGACAGTGGTCTGAGTGTGAGATGGGACAGTAGCATGAGTGTGAGATGGGACAGTAGCTTGAGTGTGATATGGGACAGTAGCTTGAGTGTGATATGGGACAGTAGCTTGAGTGTGAGATGGGCCAGTAGCATGAGTGTGAGATGGGACAGTAGCCTGAGTATGAGATGGGACAGTGGTCTGAGTGTGAGATGGGACAGTAGCCTGAGTGTGAGATGGGCCAGTAGCATGAGTGTGAGATGGGACAGTAGCCAGAGTGTGAGATGGGACAGTAGCATGAGTGTGAGATGGGCCAGTAGCAAGAGTGTGAGACGAGACAGTAGTCTGAGTGTGAGATGGGACAGTAGCCTGAGTGTGAGACGGGACAGTAGCTTGAGTGTGAGATGGTACAGTAGCCTGAGTGGCCAGTAGCCTGAGTGTGAGATGGGCCAGTAGCCTGAGTGTGATATGAGACAGTAGCCTGAGTGGCCAGTAGCCTGAGTGTGAGATGGGCCAGTAGCCTGAGTGTGAGATGGGACAGTAGCCTGAGTGGCCAGTAGCCTGAGTGTGACACGGGCCAGTAGCCTGAGTGTAAGATTGGCCATCAGTAGCCTAAGTGTGAGATGGGCCAGCAATAGCCTGATCATTCAGGCCACCAGTAGGCTCAGCCTGAGTGTGAAATGGACCAGCAGTTTCTTGAGTGTGAGACGGACCAGCAGTAGCCTGAGCGTGAGACAGGCCAGTATATATAACCGGAGTGTTAGACTGGCTAGTAGCCTGAGTGTGAGACAGACCAGCGGTAGCCTGAGCTTGAGACAGGCCAGTACATATAGCCTGAGTGTGATACGGGCCAGTACCTTGAGTGTGGCACGGGCCAGTATAGTAGCCTGAGCGTGAGATGGGCCAGTAGCCTGAGTGTGATACGGGTCCGTAGCCTGAGTGTGAGACGGGCCAGTAAGCTGAGTGTGAGATGGGCCAGTAGCCTGAGTGTGAGATGGGCCAGTAGCCTGAGCGTGAGATGGGCCAGTAGCCTGAGTGTGATACGGTCAGTAGCCTGAGTGTGAGACGGGTCAGTAAACTGAGTGTAAGATGGGCCAGTAGCCTGAGTGTGAGATGGGCCAGTAGCCTGAGTGTGAGACAGGCCAGTAGCCTGAGTGTGAGACGGGCCAGCAGTATCCTAATCGCCAGTGTGGGGTGGGCCATTGCCAAATCTAGAAGAATATTCAAAATAAATTGATCAAGTGGATGTAATTTAATCTCATCTCAGTGAAATAGTCCAAGACAAGTTGCTGAAACTGAGAAATTACTCAGCTAAGCTTGCTAAATATATATTTCACTAGTAGGCCTAATGATACGATACCAGCGACGTATCAGACGATTGTGAGATTTGAGGCCTACCGGAACCCCGAGAATACTAGATGATTACGAATCCAGAGCATGATCATCCATGCCATTATTTATTCAACAACACTGACAGTCAAAAGGAGCAAAACGCCCCAATTGAAAACTGTGGAAGTTTCTAAATGTTGTCACGTGCCAATGTATATTATGCACAACACTGTTTTGTTCCAAATGGTTGGCGTTCTCAGCAGTTCATTCACAATGTGGCAGCAGCTATTTAAGAAATAAAGGAGACTATAAAACCTTTTTTAATGACGTCATAATGGCGATGGGCCTTTTGCCTCACCTGGGCATTTTAAGCTTTGTGAGCTTTAAAATGACCTTCAAAATCAAAAGTGACGGTGGCATCCATCCTCACGTTATTCCTCATCCTATTAGTGATTGATGTAGCTTGGGTTCCCTCTATTACCTCTCCATGCCGCAAAAATATTATTTTCAGTATAGGCTGGGATACTAAGTTTGGAAATAAACGAGGAATAAGGTACGTAAAACGGGGCCCTGGACGAGCCAAACCCAGCCAACATTAGATGTTGACCCAATGCAGTGGCGGATCCAGGAATTGAGAGACGAGGGGCGCCGATTTTTGCAAGAATATATACACAACTGAACACAGCTGGCAATTATATGCTCTAGAAGGGTGTGGGGCATGCTCCCTCGGAAAATTTTGGAATCTAAGGCCTCAATGACCATACTTTTTGTTTTTGGAACCCTGAACGGGAAGGGGGGGCGGCTGCGTTTTGGAGAGGCATCTCCTGACCTCCGGTTTCACTTTCATTTTCTCCCGTTTTTTTAATTGTTTCGCACTCTGGAAAATAAATGCTCTGTTTACCAAAATAACTCGATCTATATATCAAATTAGCGTTTCATAAGAAATAAAAAAGGTTGATATAGGCCCACTGGAGCTGGAGTATTTTTGCAATATATAGTCTATTTTGAGACGGAATTTTCATGAAATAATTAATTGTCTGAAGGACATACTGTAGATACATATTCAATGGCCATAAAAAAAAAACCCTCGCTCGACATCGTTAAATGACGCTTATATTTGTGAAGCCTTGCTTCGCTTGTCTCTTTAACCATGTTAACCCCCACATCAATACTAAGCCTAGTTTGGGATCCAACTTTGTACACAGAAAAAAATAAATTCTAAGGATAGGCCTATGTGAAATATGCTGACATTTTAAGCGCTAAGCACGATTATGGTATGTTTAATAGCGCTATAAAAACCATATGGCATATACCAATAGGCTACGGCCTTGTGGACACGATATGTTGGTCTGATGTTAGGCAATCATCGTTAACAGTGGGCCAACTTAAAACATAGCTTGGGTCAATTTTCAATGCTGGGTTTACAAGTGATTAGGTCTGATGATGGGTCAGACACAACGTGGGCATAAGTCATTCAAATGCTGGACCAGCATCCCAGAAAAAATAAACTAAATAGAGCAAGTAGATGTAGGGTTAATGTTAGTTCACCGTCTGGGTGCTCGTCAGACATATAACCTCCTTGCTTTACACAAAGAAATGAAATTAATGGGGTTTTAGGCCACCTTTGTGCACATATAGGCCAAACTGGACGTACCTCCTGAGGATGGTGAGATGAATGAGATGACACTACCCTCCAGACACAGGATTCAAATTACGAGCCCTGGCGGTCTGAGGCCGACCACGCTACCTTTCGTTCACGGAGGTTCCCCACAATATTGAATCTTTACGAGTGAGCGGAGAACAAACATATAATTTCTTTGAAATTTGAAGACCAGAGTGGGGTTCGAACACGCGATCTCCGACTTTCCAAGCAGACAGCTTTGCTTTTAAGGCCTACTGACCAAATTCTTTCAGAAAACATACACGTTCCAAAATAACTAAGTCTTATTAACTAATACTTACATATTACACACAACGCATATTCACAAATAATGGTATGTCGCATTTTTAAAGACCAACATCTAATAAAATAAACGGAAATACGCAGCATGAAAAGGCACCTAAAGACACAATGTGTCCCAGTAAAAAAAAATGCTGTTGTCTACACCCACAAATGGGCATAATTTCAAAAATTATATGATTACACCTGAAAGTCTAAAGGTGCTAACATAGATGATTTTGTTAACATACAAATATAAACAATTTTGAGAAATATTTATCAATATATGTGGAAACCTGACAGTCAAATAAAGCTTCAACAACCTGCCAGAAGCATGTATCATATAAGTTTACCCACAGCTTATATTCAGTAATTATTACCGTGATCAATTTTATACTACTAGATGTTCAAAAATCATTGTATACATTACAGTAGCATGGACTGTTTTGTTATAAACTAACGTTTTTTGTACAATAATAAGGGAGCAGCTGACATACAGTGACAAATGCCTACCTATCTGACACCTGGTGAGTGACTGGGAATATACGTACAACGAGGACGAGCGGTTTTTCCAGTAACCATGATACATGTACATATGACTACGATTATATTCCCATTTCCAATTCGTGACGTCATCATACGCATTACGGAGTACGGACTTCGTACACATGAAAAAGGGCAATACGTATTACGCAATACGGAATACGGTATAGGCCTACGGATTATACAATAAGTGTACATAGAAAACTAGCTTAATTGTTCACTTATTTTCCTTCGCAGTGAATGCGAAACATTTACCCAAAGTGGCTGTAATGGTGGCGCAACGCCTGTCCATCGTCTGCGACGTTGGCTCAACATCACACCACCATTGTCGCCGCTGGTCTAATAATAACCCCATCAAACCTGAATTTACCATGGCCATCTTCATTCACTACAAGTCGAGAATTGCTATCGCAATTCTCAACTTGTAGTGAATGAAGATGACTTGAAGTGGGTGGCAATTAAAAAATCTATTGTTAAAAAATATTATTAAAACTGGTTCAAGAAAATTGTCGTTCTCAAACCCACTACCACGGCGTGATTTCCAGCTTCAAATGAATAAACACATTTATTTTATGACGTCCCATGGCACAGCTATAGCCAGCGGAGGGCAAGGGGGGCAGTTGCCTACCCCCGCCCCCCTAGAATTTTCAGTACATACTTGTAAAATGGGGAGTCCTGGGAATGATATTAGCGATGCTACCAGAAAAAAAGTTAAGACGAAATATGGGTCTCGGCCATTTTTGGCCGCCATGAAAATTTAATTTGGATTATAATCTCTAGTTCTAATTGACATAGAATCATAATTTTGGTGTATGTTTTCAGACGATACCCGTACTGCAAAACCTTTCCTATGATGCTCACCTTTTTCAGGGGGTCGGGGGGGGGGGGGGGGTCAGAGTATAAATCATTTGGTATAAATAACACAGTCACCAGTCATTTCTAACATAATCATAGTTTCCTCAGCTTATTACCTTAATGCCATCACGTATGGTCAGTCCCACTGCATCTGTCTACAATGATGTTAAACATTGTCTAGGAGGGCCACCTTTCAATATTTAGGGGGTCGGTAGGAGGGGGGGGGGGGGGGCGGCAGAAGGATAATTAATTTAGTATAAATGACTGAAGGCTTAATAAGTAGAAAATAAATAATTGTACTATAAATGTCCACCATTCAAGAAACAAAAATAAAAATAAGCGGGATCATCCCAATCTTAAAAAAACGATTGAAATAACTGTTCAATTAAATAATTAAATACACGAGGTGGCCTTCTCACCTTGCCGCGCTTCGGTCGACATGTATGACAATAATAAACATGCCAGTTTTTTGCGGGGGAATTTATTTATTTTGATTCTGCTTCGCTTCGCTCTGCATATAGTATATGAAACATTTGTTTGCAATGCACTGTATATTGAATTAAATAATTAGCTACAACTATCACTTCAAAAAATAATTGTGCTATAATGTTGCTCTCATCGGTCGGTATGGTTGTATGACAATATTAATCATGCCTATCTTTTGTAGTGAATTTATATGTTTTTGTTCCGCTTCGCTTCGCTCTGCATATAATATAAATTATATGATTATGAACAATGTGTTTACTATGCACTGTATACTGACATAAATAATTAGCTGCAAGTATCACTTGGAAAAAATAATTATTTTTTATCCAACACTCCTGGTCCGTCATGAAAATAAAGTGGCACCCCCCTCCCCAGGGAATATTATGCGTGTAGGCGGAGGTAGTGGTTCGTTCAACCGTCACGCCAGAGTTTGGAGTTCGGGCGTCAGAGGAACAAAAAAATCTTCTCTTCAATCGTAAAGATTCCGTGACCCACAGTTAACGTTCACGACCTCAGCCTGGGTACGAATTTCGAGTCCTGTACCTTTAGACTGCTGCTGAATGAATGAATGAATGAATGAATGAATGAATAAATTAATTAATTAATTAATTAATTAATTAATTATTTAATTAGTGTTTGCTGCATATAAAATAATAACTAAAACTGTTTATATTCACTGTTCATTAGTGTTGCCTAACAACACGAGACGTTTAACCAATGTTGGTTTAATGTTGGGCCTGCGTTGCAGATATCAGAGGCTTGCTGGGTCTGAACACTTAGCTGGGGGCTGATTTTGTTAGCTACCCATCTAACTACCCATCTTACATCAGCAGGCGTCTGCTGGTTGAAATGTGTAGTTACATGGGTAGATGGCAAAACCACACTCTCCGTAAGGTGTTCCGGTCCAGCAAATACAGCCCTTAGATACACGCAAATTAAAGTATTTATGGGGTTTTAGGCCACCTTTGTGCACATAGGCTAAACAGCTAGAATAACCTCCTGAGGATGGTGAGATGTATGAGATGACAGTGCCTTCCAGACACAGGATTCAAAAATCGGGCACGCAGGCTCCCCACGATACTGAACCTTTGCGAGTGAGCGGAGCAGAAACATTTTGATCTTTAAAACTTGAATGCGAAAGTGGGGCTCGAACCCGCGATCCCCGACTTTCCGAGCAGGTAGTTTTGCGACGGCACCATGGCCCCCGTCCCAGATACATGCAAGGGGTTCTCAGCAGGGACAAGACGTTGAATAATATATCACAAATGTCTTAGCTAGCTCTTTCCGCTTGATGTGAATACCTATGTTATGTGTCTACCACAAATATTAATATTTTATTCTTTCAGTGCGGGGGATTGACATTAGACGTCAGAATTTGCTATCTAGACGTCAGATTCTGACGCCTAACGTCAGTCCCCGCACCGAAAGGGTCAAAGGGAGTAGTCAAAATATTCCGATCTTATGGTGATCCTAATAGCGACGTAAAAATGTACGGAAAGAACCTGGGAAAGTCTTACATACGAGGTGCGCGGCGTATTTCTCTATTGCGTATATCACTTCATATATGCCTAGTAGCCGTTAGCCCCAGATTGACCACGTACAAAATCGTGGGACATTTCTTTGAACGGTCATAATCTAAGATTTGTCCTGAATAATTTTGTCGAAAATAGTTTTTTTAGAATCGGTAACATTTCAGTTCCATGCTCAGCTCAGAGGTCGCACTGTCATTAAAAAGTTATAGACATTTTTGGGACATTGGGGTTGAGATCGCTCTCAGTCACCGCCATGTTGAATTTTTCGGGTAAAGCAAGTACATCAATCCACGGCCTCAGAGAGGACGACACGGCTAAGTCGCCGTGGGCAGTGACACATCGTGAAAATGTTTATATATTTCGATTTGTCGACAATGGTGTAGTCCTACATGCAGCATAAATCACAGAGAACGTTTGCAAACGCAGTGTATACAAGCAATACAAAGCTACAACCTTGACAGAAACAACAGCAGGGAATGCATGGCCCTGACAAGCTACCCAGGGATGAAGTGAAACTGGCCCAGCGTTAGATTCAAACCACCCATCCACATTATTGGGCCAGCATCTTTCAACTGTCATTATTAGATACACAGTTTCACGTGGATGAAAACTACCTATATCTCTTAGATTATCAGTCGAGGATTTTATGAATCCTGAACACGTAAAACTGGGATTTAAAACGTGAATAAGATAAACCATAGTCTGCACTAGCACCTAAGGGGTCAAACAAGTTATGGAAGGCTGCGTCATCGTCAGCCACCTAGACTTTCACCCAAAGTCGGTTCAATGTTGGGCAAGCGTCACAGACGGTGCCCCAACATTGAAACGACGTTGGGTGAACGTCCAGTGTTTGCCACGTAGCTGCATGTTTAATTATCAATGTACATTTTCAAGACAAATCAGCTCTTAGATAGCCGCTGCCGAGTCAACAAGTCTTTGATTTTTAGACAACATTTTCCATTTGAAATGGAGACATCGGCCTTTTTCGTGAACACGTTGATTTATTTACTTTTATCAGCTGTTACTACTGCGCTAGATGAGAAAGATGAAAGCATTGTTTTTAGAGCTATCGTAAAAAGAGGAGATGCTGATCTGACTCTGGAGAACTTTCCTAATCCACGATCTGATCTGATGGCATGCCGGAGGGATGGGAAGGCAGGCTACTTCTGTGATCCCGGCCGTGTCATGGCGGATGGCGAGGGTAAGGGGTTTTGTCAAGTTGAAAGAAATAAAAAAATCAAAGAAAAACTCGGAAGTGGGTGGGTGGGTCAAGCCCCAACTCGGATTTAAAATTTTTTTTTTGAAATTTTGTGTTTTTTGTTTTGTTTTCATGTTTCAAATTGTTTAGGCGGGTGGGTGCATGGGTGGGGTCCGACCAATCCGAGTTTTTCTCGGATTTTTGGATTTTTTAAAATTTGATAAGACCCCTAAGCGTCACATGGTTGTCCTTAGTGTTTATAGGGTTGACCCTTCACGCGCTAGGTGCTTATGCTCAGTATTTACCACGTAACCGTTTTTATATACATTGAAAATGTAATATGAAATATTCCAGAGCCCTATGTTACAAACGTGAGAATACCAAAATATTAGTTAAACGTTTGGGTTTGCTTAGCCTTCTGTGAAGTTGTCCAGGGGGGGGGGGGGCAGAAGGACGTGACACTCATCCCCCCAGTTATTGTGGATTGTTAAACGACTCTAGATTGACGTAGACATACTATTTTCATAATTACACATTGATTTTTCAGTTACACTTATTGATAAAGAAATCCGGAAAGTATGCCACGACACCCCCTGTGTTTGTTACCACGATGGCTACAAGTATTGTAATAGCGACTGTGATGGATTCAAAGTAGCACTGGCTATAATGCCCAGTGGGTAAGTTATCAAACATTAGAATATAAATATATATATAACTATTTAAATCTGTCTGCCTGCCTGTCTGTATCTTTGTCGGCTCGTTCATCCGTCCGTCCGTCTGTCTGTCTGTATGTCTTTATATGTCCGTCCGTTCGTCAGTATGTCCGTCTCCTATCACGTTTCCAAGGTGGACTTTTATCATGTTTTATACAAGCTTCAGACTTGCATCAAGTTGTATCTTAGATGCTTTACCATACATCCACGGAAAAACGTTTTAATTTGCAGTTCCAACAGTAGTGAACTCTACATATCAGATGACTTGTTATCCAAGCTGAGACAGAAGTGGGGATTGGGAGATTGTGGAGACGACATTTTGATCTTGATCTATCAGAAGGAAAACCAGGTCAGGGCTAAATAGTTCTTTGTTATGTTAGTATAAGTTTCCTTTTACCGCTACGCTCAAAAACAATGGTCGTTTTCAATCAGTTTCATTAGCCGATCAAATCACTGTTTTTTTTAAAGAAATGTGTGTTTAAGACATCAACATTTGCAAATGGTTGGTCACTAATTAAACAAATATGAGTAATTTTCACCCACTTGAAGGTGTGGATCGCGGTAGCGAGACACAAATTCAAGTGGGTGAGAATTTAAATTATTTAGTATAGCGGTTTAAGGGTTATAGTAACTCATTGTGGAAAACGGCACATCATAATATTTGGTTCATTAGCATTACATACTCGAAATGTCGAAAAGTATGAAATGAGGAATGTAAATGCTTCTCATATTAGCATTTTTATCTTAGGCTTGTTATGTTAGTATAAGATCCTTCAACCGCTAAGCGTGGCAATAGTTGTTTTTAATCCATTTTATAAGCCGAACAAATCACTGTTTTTTTATTGGGAATGAAATAATCGTTTAACCCTCTAGACCCTCACGATGCATTAAAGCATCATTTTACATCCATGAAAACAGTCTTAATTTTCCTAAAACTAAGGGTTTTATTACGAAAATTTCCATCAAAATGGCTTACCAATACATGGTAATTTTCTTTAATTTTTAAACCACACAAGTGGTCTTCATTCACTACAAGTCGAGAATTGCGACAGCAATTCGCGGCTTGTAGTGAATGAAGATGACTATCGTAAACTCATGCTTGAAAGGGTGGAGCTTCAAGACTTTCAAATGTTTGGTCGCAAGTTGAACAACTATGAGTAATTTTTACCAACTTGATGTCGTGGGTCGCGGTAGCGAGACACAAATGGGTGAAAGTTTAATTTTTTTTTTTTTTAGCGCTGTAAGAGTTAACATCAATTGCATACCATTTCTACATGTTTCACTTTGATATAATCATGTGGAGTCACATTTCAAACAATTTATCATTCAATATTAATTTAAAATTGATGAATTTTGCAGGCTATTTTGTATGTTAAAAATAACGTATTTAGGATAACAAAAGTTTATAACGACAACACAGAACAGAACAATTGTTAGCTCTGTATTATACACATCATAATCTGCGCTTGAGTATCTGATAAAGGAGAAGGTGAAGGTGATGGGGGAACAATTTAGTAAGAACTTTTTAATTCTATCCTAGAAACACATGGAAACTCATCTGGTAGGTGGTGACCCAAGATTACAAAAACGCTGATATGCTATTGATGTGCCTGAAATATAGGTGAATTTCTCTAATTCGTAAAAAGTAAACGTGACTGATTTATTGTGTTTTTCAGATTCATACGTCAACGGGTTGGAAGGTGACGAAGCTGAATACTGAAGACATAAAGTATATCAACCAAAAGCACGAGGTGGAATTGGAACATGGTGATTACATAACAGCGATCCTAGATCTGATCTCTGATTACAGGTACATGGTCACAAAAAACCCACTAACAATACATTACAAAAACTTTAAACCATATCTCGTTACCTCGTATGACGCTAAATCGAATAACTTGAATTTCCACCCTCTTGAACTTATTTTCGCTACCGCGATCCACAGCTTCAAGTGGGTAAAAGTACTTATATCTGTAAAATTTGGATTAAAATGTATGCAAATTCTGCAAATTTAATGCATATTTCCCCTTTTAATTTTCTTTTTTAAGGATAACTATAAAGGCTAAAAACGACTGCAGTCGTGCTTTGCGCCTTAAGGGGTAAAGTCTTATCTGTAACTTCACAAAGACACAAATATGACCCTTGAACGTCCAGAGGTTATAATAATAATAATAATAATAATAATAATAATAATATTAATAGTAATATTAATAATAATAATAATAATAATAATAATAATAATAATAATAATAATAATAATAATAATAATAATAATAATAATAATAATAATAATAATAATAATAATAATCAAGCTCGAGCGAGGGCCTGGAGTGCTGAAGGGTGTCGAGATCAGCACAGCTAACAGACAGAATGCTGCCACGAAATCGTAATTTAGAGGGCGGTCAGGGAAACAACCATATGAGAGCACTGTTTCACAGGGTATGCTAGTATACAGGTGTAGACTACAAATTGCCATTGTAGAACATGTAGAAGTGCTGTGTATTTCAGCATTTTTTAAACATTACAAAAAACATCAGAATACCTGCATATAGGCCTATATATTCAAACAGTGTTCATTTGAGTGCGATATGGGAAATACAGCAATCGTTGAATGAATAAGGTGTGAGCCTTTGGTATGCAGAATCTGACGTCTAAAGTCGGTCCCCGCACTGGAAAGGTTAAAGTTATATTATAATCTATATTATCTGAATGCTGGGTTTGAAATGCAGGTATTTTTATAATCGTTCGGAATAGTAAATCTGATTCCGAAGTATTGTGTTATATATATTGTGTAGAGGTTTACTTTTGAAGTGTAATATGTCATTCACTGTGTTTTAGGAGAAAACTAGAAGAGGAAACTGCGGATGGTGGCAATGATGGTGGATTCAACTTTAGATGGCTTGGTCTCGGCGGTTTGATCCCGCTAATCGTTTGTTCTGTTGTATTTTATTGGTGTTGTTGCAGATCGGACAAAAACATACCAAAAATAACAGAAATACCAAGGATAATTCCAATACGAGAAATACCAAAGAGATACCCAATAAAGACAATATGAAGGAGAAATAAACATTAAGTGCCAGACTATTATTAGTCCTGTTGCCAAAAAGTGAACCGGGATTGTTTTTTAAGTTCAAGGTTTTTTGATTGATGTCTTCATATACCATATTTTTAGCTTTGTTGGCATTGCGCCAACTTCTGGGGAGAATTTTTTGTAGGCTAATTTGCATAATTGACCTTGATTAACATAATGAGTCAAGTTGACAATGTAACTTTTTAATCAATAGGCTTGGAAGCATGTTTAATACCCTTTTGACAAAACAAATATCAACTTATGTTTATATATATCTCATATTTGTAACATATCTTTGGGTTTTTTTCATATCTACTTTTATAGAACAAAGTTGGGGAAATTGTAGGCCTGATAACATTCGCGTATGCATAGAAGGACGTCCTTATAACCTAATTTGCTCTAATTAACTTAATAACCAATCTGATAATGCAACATTTTAATTAATATGCATACAAGCATGTGCAATACCATTTGTTCTACTAAGTTTGACACGGGGAATCTATTTATGATATTGTTTTTGCGACTAGAGGTCAAGGTCAAATAATAATGTTTCTGTTTTTCATACATACTTGTTGAGGAAATTTTAATCTTGATTACATTTGCTTAAGCATAGAGTGACGTTTTTGCTAATTTGTATAAATTGCCCTAATTATCATAAAGATCCATTGAGTTGGAATATAATATTTTTTGTTCAAATGTGCTTAGAAGTATGTTTTTTCGAATAGGTTTGAACCAAGGAAATGATGTTTGTTGGTATAGTATGCTATTAGAGGTCAAGGTAAACTGATAGGTGAAGGTCACTATGTTGTTAGGAGTCTTAATGCAAATACTATACCCTGTGTTATCGTATTATTTTAGTGTTTCAAGGTGATCTTCAAGGTCAATTTGAATTCAAGGTCATCAGAAAGTCAAATCCAAGGTCAAAAATGTCAAAATAGCAAAAGAAATAGAGTACCTCTTCTTTTTGATGTAATTTTGAATGAATTATCAATTTCTGCTACTATTTTGATTATTAAAGGTCGTTTTGAAGGCCAGTTTTTCAATTTCAAGGTCAGGTAAGCGGAGATATAATTTTTAAAAAATAAGGCTAGGATTTGTGATCTAGGCTTTTAGGCATTTAGGCTTTTGCCTAAAAAGTCAGAAGTGAAAGCTAAAAAGTAAAAGTCAGGGTTAAATATGATTTTAAAATAAATTCTACTAATTGGAGCACATACAATACATTGTGTGGGTGTGATTTTGACTGGATAATCTAATTCTAGTGGGGTTTCAATGATTAAACCTCATCAAATTGAAATGAAGGTGTTAAAGCGTTATGCAAAGGTGTCAAGTTGAAAAAACATAACAGGTCAATGAATAGGCATAAAAAGGCGACAGAGTGGCGTTGCAAAACAATGGGGAGGCGATAACAGGCGATCCAAAGGCACTAATGAGCGACTGAAAGGGGTTAAAAAGCATGAGGTGGCGTTGAGAGACAAAAAAAAGCGTTAAAGGGCGACGAGATCCACTAAAAGGTAGCAGGGTTGCATGAAAGGGGTATGAAAGAGCGTTAGAGGGCGACAAGGAAGTGTGAAATGACCATAAAGTACGTTATTGGGTGATGGAGAGGTGGATAGGTGTTATGAGAAGGCGTTAAAGACGAAGGTGAAGCGATAAATGGTGGCGAAAAGACATCAAAGAACGACTGAGAAGTGTTAAAAGACGACGAAAAAGTGTTGAAAAGTGTTGAAGATGCATAGAGGGTGGTGATAAGACGTCAAAACGCGCTCCAGATGCGTTAAATGATGGTGAGAAGGTGTTAAATGACGATGGTAAGGCGTTACATGGCGATGGGAAGGCGGTAAAGAGTGATGAGAAAGCATTAAAGGGCGACCATAAAGCATTAAATGACGATGGAAAAACGTTAAAAGGTGATAGGGAGGAGGTAAAGGGTGATGGATAAGCGTGTATAGGCGAGGATAAGGCATTAAAGGCAACGGCGTTTAAGACAACGGCGTTAAATGGTGACGGAGAGATATTAAAGCGCGACGGGAAGGCATTAAAGGGTGAATAAAAAGTGTTAATGGTTGATGGAGATGCATTAAAGGGTGATGGATAAAGGCTCTTCAGAGGCATAAAATGGTGATGGGAAGGCGTTAAAAGGTGATGGGGAGGCGGTAAATGGTGATGGGAAGTGTATAAATGGACGTTATAAATGGCCATGGGATAGGAAGGTGGTGAAGGGCGATGAAGAGGCGTTAAATGGCAACGAAGAGGCGTTAAATGGCAATGGGGAGTCTTTAAATGCCAATGGAGAGGCGCTAAAGGGCGACAAAAAGGCGTTAAAGGACAAAGAAAAAAAGAAAGGTCGATCCAGAAGCATTGAAGGGCAATGAGAGGCGTTGAAAGTTTCCCAGAACGTTTAATGGCTATGGGGTGAGGGGCCATGGGGAGGCTCCTCCTCATCGCCCTTTAACGCTTTTCCATCATCATTTATTGTTTCGTGGTTGCGCTTTAATACCTTCCCATCATTTTGTGGCTTTCATGTCAGAGACTCTTTGAGTCTTAATGATAGTCATCCTGACATATTTCAGAAAAGGATTGCTCAGAGTCAAAATTACATAAAAGGTAGGTAGTGAGCACTTTCTGCTTCATTTGAATATCTATTTTATGGATCTACGGACGTTAGAATTTTTTTTAATTCTACAGACGTCAGATTCTGACGTATGAAAGGGTTAATAATTTACATCTTCACAGTACCATATGCCTAGTACCATATACCTTGCTATCCAGGGCCCATATTCTCGTACAAGTTAACATATATCTTAGGCTTCGGATTGGTCGAGATGGTCATTTCGACCAATCCGAAGCCTACGATGTATCGTAACTTGTACATTATTACGGGCCCTGCTATACACCTTTATGAATGAATGATTGAATAACTGAATGAATGAATGAATGAATGAATGAATGAATGAATGAATGAATGAATGAATGAATGAATGAATGAATGAATGAATGAATGAATGAATGAATGAATGAATGAATGAATGAATGAATGAATGAATGTAAATAATAGTGATTTAGGCCACATTGACTTAGTATCCTAACACAAAATGAATGAATGAATTAATGAATGAAAAAGTGGTGCTTTAGGCCACATTGACTTTATATGCCATCACAAAAAGAATGAACGGATGCATGAATAAATAAATGCACGAATGAATAAATCAACAAATGCATAAATTAATGAATGAATAACAAAATAAATGCTATCCCCCGGACAACGCAAGAATGCAAAATCATCGTCGCTGTTGTTCCATTGTTATTTAGGGATGGAAAATCATATTTGGGCAAATAGTTCCTTATTCTAAATAAAATTAAGTACTTTTTCTTCGCATGTATATTTGTCAGAAACAAAACATAATGCCGCTCAATTTAAATGAAATTGAGTAGGCCAGCAGCAAACTGAAGATATCACCCAGTGTTGGGCCAATGTTGTCCCACCGTCTGCGACGCTGACCAACATTAGTCCAGCACTGGGTTAATGTTTTATGATTGCTCTTACTGAAGCACTGATTTATTTAGATGACATTTCGTCATTCTGCTACGAAATGCCTTACAATCTTTAAGAATGCCTCTTTTTGAAAAATGGACCCTGACTATACTATGTATATTTTCATATGATTTTAGCAAATTACCAATGTTGTATATAGATGTACATATCTCTCTTATTTCTATGACAAATCCGTCTGGATTGACTTTCTTTCTGTTAATAAAATATCTGTCTGTCTGTCTCGTGCATATTAAATAGTCGTATCTAAAAATGTGTCCTTCCACAAATATGGCAGATGTCAGATATTAATTAAGGTTAAATAAATCAAGCCGGAAGACTTTCAATTTAACCCTTACAACGCTGAAATATTTGTGTATAAACCATGTGGACCAAAGGGTTAATTTTTAAATGTCATAAATGTCTTCGTCACCTCTAATTCCTGCTTCATCTGAATACCTATGTTATGGGTCTACGGGCATTATACATATTTTAGTTCTTTCAGAGCGGGAGCAGTCTTTAGACGTCTGAATTGGTAATGAAGTTTCACGTTAAAGGACGTTTTATTTCTGACTTTCTCTGAGAAAAATAAGTAATATTGAATATCAAAGACGACAGTCATATTTTTATATTTAAAAGTAACAATCTCAACAAATAATAGGCGTTCTGTTAGCCTGTATGGTATAGGGCTAAATTCCACAATTAAATACAAAAATATCATGACAATGCTGTTTAACTGTAGGTTTTTTTAATAGTTCTGATGCATATTTTATTTAACCTGTGCTGGTTTTAGTATATAATGTCGTTTGATTTTAACATGTTTAAGTTAACTTAGCATGCATATTTTACCGAGCTAATCCTGTTGTATATAGTCTTGTACATATGCTCATATTAATGACGCATAAGTCTGCATAGACTTACCGTCGTCAATAAATATCTATCTATCTACAATACAGTGTCACCAGACTGTGAACGATGTAGATTTGGCATGTATACTGCCATCAAACACTGATCAGTGATCCAATGTTGGTCTGCAAAATTATTTCTTGGTCTGCCAAATTATTTTTTCAGTGCAGAGCTGTGTGCCTCGCTAACCATGGTAGCCATAACATGAAGTAGTATTTTGTGTTTGGCAGCAAAATATTCGGAATTTCCCGCCGAATATTCAATATAGTTCCGGGGGGGGGGGGAGGGTAGTATATAACCATGGGGATAAATTGTATAACCATGGAGGCTTGTACCCCCCATGATATTTTAAGATGATACATACGACTTAAATTCACGGAAAAAACACATAGGATAAAACATACATGTTTCAAGAAACGTTCGAGGTCATAAATCTGTGATACACTAGCTTGAGATTCGAACCCTGGCTGTGAGAGCACGAGTACAAAGGGACTCCCCACAATACTGATTTTTTATAAAAAACACATTTTTTTGAAACCTGAGTACCAGCCCAGCAAGCACAATTCATTGACCCACTTCTGGTTTAATGTTGGCCCACCGTCTTCGACGCTGGACCATCATTAAACCAGCGTTGGGTCAATGTAGTAGTAAATCGTTTATTAAAGTCTCACCCTTATTTTACAAAGATCACTCAGAGTTTGAGTTGCGAGAGACACATACTAAAATATCCAAGACATACATAAAAACATAGAAATAAGAGATAAAAGTTATGGAAGGCGAGTAAAACGTTGTGCATACTTACATACATACTAAAATCATAGATTAACCACATATTGCTAATCTATGCTTAAATACATACTTACATAAATACATACATTCCCATACCTAATTATATTCATGTATTATCTTACATAATTTATCACATTGCTCCTTATCTTAATAGTTTTGAGGCAGGTTTTTGCACATTTTGAAACTATAGCATCATCATTACATAAAACCCGTAGCTTAGCGTCTTCGTCATAAGACATAATGTCAGAGTTAAAATAACATGCCTGCGTGAACAAAGCTTGCCGTAGACCATTATACATAGGACAACTCAATAAAACATGTTTTTCATCCTCAACACAATTTTCACAAGATATACAGGTAGGCTATACCAAGGTAAGCAAGCTCCAACGTGACAGTCACTCGGGGTAACCACAACGCCAGGGCTCCAGCCCTTCTTGTATTGGGGAATTAAACAAACCATTAACCTGGACCCGTTTTCTCGTACAAGCTACGATATATCGTAGGCTTTGGATTGGTCGAGATGACAAGTTACGATATATCGCAGGATTCTGATTAGTCCAGATGGCCGTCTCGACCAATCCGAAGCCTACGATATATCATAACTTGTATGAGAATACAGGCCCTGGTCAAGGCCCAACAACCACGAGACATGAAGTCAATGGTGGGTCGATGTTGGACCACTGTCCACGACGCTGGTCCAGCCAAGGATACCACAAGGTTTGTAGTAGGCCTATCCTTGGTCCAACATTGACCCAACATTTGCTTCATGTCTCGTCGGAAGACTGCTGGAACACTGGACAGCTTTAATGTTCCGGGGAATAAAGTTTAGGCCTAAAGTGATCAGATGATTCTTATCTATTATTAAAACACACCACTACTTTATTTTCTTTGCCCGACCACGACATTCTAAGCCGGGAATGGAGAGTTATTGTGCATCAAATACAGATCAATTATAGTGGTAGGCAGAGTTGGGGTCAATTCCTTTTTATCAATTCCAAATTCCATTCCAATTCCTTTTTATCAATTCCTGAGTCAATTCCAATTCCTTTGGTTTTGAGAAAAGTCAATTCCAATTCAATTCCAATTCCTAAAAAGTCAATTCCTTATCAATTCCACCTAAGAATGAGACTTTTGATACACATAGAACAGCTGTATAATAACTTGATATAAAATAAAATAATAACACCTGATATAAAATAAAATACATTTTATTTATTATCTTGTAAGCATATTTAAACATGTTACACTCACTAAACTTCAATATTAGTAGGGTGGAGTACATCTTTAATACCTGATGACGGAGCTGTACTCGTGTACGCGGATGTGAGCGTGTTATTTCTATAGACTAACTGTTACGCCACAATTGCCAGCAACACGGCAGTGTAATTAACACAATGTCTCGCGACAGGCGGTGCTACTCTGATAAGTCTGACCCTGTGGAGGCTACGGCGTGTCGACCCACAATTCACTCAAATAAACTCGTATTAAAAATAAACCAACGAAGGATCTATTGTTGTATTTCAATTGATGCAATTATTCACATTATTTATTTTCCGATTATACTATTTTTTAATATCTAATTCTAGCGTGTGGCGAATAAATATACCTTAAGAAAATATATCAGGATAACCTCTAGGGCACAAAAGGCATATTAGCGAAGTAATCAAAGGGTCAATTAGAGCGCTTGGCTACGTTGCATAGCTTCCTTCCCACTAACACTAGATGTTAACCCAATGTTGCTTTAATGTTGCTCCACCGTCTTCAACGCTTTCCCAATATTAAATCAGCATTGGCTCAACATCTATTGGAAACGCATTCGTTTCAAGGTCCCGATATTTCTTTCGTTCTACCAACTCGAAGGACAAGCGATAGTTATGTTCTAAGCCATTCATTCACCTAAGTCTAATCATGACTCGTGATTGTTTTATAAACTGTTGACGTCCAAATGACAAAAATATAACAAATACGAGAACTAAAATTATGCCCATGAGACAAGCATTACTTTTTAAATACAAATGTTAAAAAATGCTGTTAAGTGACACAAAAGTGATAGTTAAACAGTTTGATCATCCTTGCGCGAATATATATGGAAAGCATTAATAAAATAATAGTACAATTATTTCCAGAACTTTAAGCCAGCAAACACGGAACATTGACCCAATGTTGATATAATGTTGGCCCGTCGTTTCCGATGACGGACCAAGATTAAACCAACGCCGGCTCGGCGTCTCATTTTGATGATAATTCAGCCACTCGATGGTGATTCTCTAACACTATACAGTAGGCGTTGACACTAGTTGGGTTGTCATGAGTCGCACTTCTCGCCAAAACTGTTACCGGCTGGTTACCTCAGGCCGCGGGAGTAAATCAAGGGTGTATAGTAGCAACAAGTAGCAAATAACAAGTATATACGCACACACCAATCGTTGATAGTTAGATTGAATTGCTTCAACTTAGCAGGGGTAATCTTGTTACAACTATTTTCATTTTACACATCACAGTCTTATTTAATCTTGATGGCCATAAGTTATTTAAATGAGTATTTTCACATAACTTAAATAAACCTTTTAATATAAGTTTATTATTATTATTTTAATACACACATTAATCAACATAGATCAGGTAAAATTCTACTGCAATGACAAAAGTGATGATCACTCATGCGTTTAATAGCGCTTAAAAATAAACATGGATAAAAAAAGTCAATTCCTTTATCAATTCCGGGCATTTTTTGTCAATTCCAATTCTTTTTTTTTCAATTCCAATTCCTAGTCCAATTCCTGGAATTGAGTCAGGAATTGAGCTCAATTCCCATTCAATTCCGGAATTGACCCCAACTCTGGTGGTAGGCATATGCATATGCCTACCACTGGTAGGCATATGCTACTATAATCAGTCAGGCGCGACCGAGCTGTTAATTATGAGGGATTTTTATTATGGTCGGATGTGTTTTAAGTCAGTTAAAACCCTCGGAGCTGTACATTCTTAGCTTTCAAAGCTAAGAATGTAGAGCTCCTCGGGCTTTATCCTATACGTAACCCGTCCCCACAGTAAACTGAGCATGGTAGGAAACCTCTTCTTTTCCTTTTCGTTTTACCCTTACTACGCTGAAATATTTTGTATAAACCATGGAGCCCAACGGGTTCTTTCAATTTTAAATCATCATAAATGTCTTAGCTCTTTGCGCTTCAATCGAATACCTATGTTATCATGGTTATGGGTCTACGACCATTATATATTTTTTTTCTTTCAGCGTATTTAGACGTCAGAATCTGACGTCTACAGACGTCAGATTCTGACGTCTAAATACGGTCCCAACGCTGAAAGGTTTAATGACCCAGTTTCCGCGTAAATCCACGACAACATGGGCTAGATATTAATTGGCAGAGAGGGACAAGGCGCAATGGTCAGAGCGTGGCGCTTTTGCCAATGTCGCTGTCTGTCATGTGATCTCGAACACCGCTTGGCAGTGGTTGGTTTCAGGATTTTCAGAGAAATATCATGCTTCTCTCCTCTCAGTATTGTGACGATTGTTTCGATGTTGTGTCCGTTGGCAAGGCGCTTTACCCTCAAATGCTCTTCATTTGACTCAGGTGTAAATGAGTACCTGGTAGGACAGAGATAGCAATGTGTACGATTAGTTTTATGTGCCGAAATGGCTGCAGGACTGTATGCTCGCCGTCCCAGTGGAGATGAAATGGCAAACGAATATACAGGTCCAGTGACCAGGGAGCAAAATGTAAAGTCGGCTGATGATTCTTCAAGACTTTATATCAGACAATAACCTGCATCTTTACCGTTTTTTTTACTTTTATTATCAAGCTCTGCAATGGGGGTGGTGATGGGGGTGGGGGGTATCATCACTCTATAATGCGGATATCTAAATTTCACGGAACAGATATATTTCTGTAAACATTTGATAAAACACATAACTTAAATTTGATACTAGGCCTGCAATGATTAGGAAAGTAATGTAAACTATGTCACATATAAAACCCTTTAAACCTTTTGAACCCTTAAACCGCTCAATTAAATAATTCAGATTTTCACTCACTCGAAGTTGTGTCTCGCTACCGCGACACACAACACCAAGTGGGTCAAAATTAGCCATATTTGATTAATTTGAGACGAAACATATGTAAATCTTGATGTTTAAGCAGATATGTTGTTCTCAATAACTGCCATTTAATCGCCTACATAAAACAGATTATAAATCACTATAATCGAGCTTAGCGTTGAAAGGGTTATTTATTTAATAAAAATGCATCTTTTCAACTACACTGAGCTATCAGTGAGTGTCACAGTCACCCACTGAGATTTTGTGTGGCATTTACACATATCCAACACCAGGGGTCTCTGTCGTCTGTTACGTCACCGTCTGCCAACCAGCAGCCAGCAATTCATAAATCAGGCACCAGCGGTGAGGTAGATCGTGATTGGCCAGTTGTGTTTAGATGCACACCTGCCCATTCGCTGCCAACACATGGGAATTCGTGCACGCAGTGCTCGTCATACAAACCTGAGGGTATCCATGAGTGTTCCACTTTCAATTTTATATTTATTAATAATTAATTTAATGGAGTTTGAGCTAAGCACAATTTTTACTACATACAGTATATATCAGTGTATATTCAGCCTAGATATTTTTATCTCATTTTCAGAAGCGTCAATGGTAATAACATGAATCGAGTTATTTTGCACTCTGTGAGGCCATCGTTCTGAAAGAAGCGGGATTTTTCCCACGCACCTAGATGCGGCAGTACAGAGAGTGGCTGTGAAATCTCTGTCCCCTGGTGGTTAATATTAGCTGATAGGGGGAAGATGACCAGTGTCTGTAGAGATAGAGACACTGGTGGCACGAGTGAACATTTCAACATGAAATGTGTCTTCTAGCAGTAACATATACGTGTTTGAGTAACTTCACTCATAAGGCTGTGTGCGAAAACTTTAGTTGAAAAAATGATACAGTCGGTCATTTTAAGCTATTTGGCACAGTTTGCCAGATATCAAGGATATTACAGTAAACAATAGCCTGTTGAATTTAATTGTGTTACAATAATTTATTTACTTTTTCAGAGGTGAACAAGATTTTTTTGCGAATATGATGCGTTATGTTGTTTAAGTAGGGACCTAACATTTGCCAATTTTGATGTTTAACCTTGTCAATCCTGACTTTACATTGTCATCTTCATCCACAACAAGCCGCGAATTGCTGTTGCAATTCTCGACTTGTAGTGGATGAAGATGATTTGATGTGGGTGAAAAAAATAAAGAAAATTATCATGTATTAGTAAACCAGTTTCATGGAAATTTTCATTCAAAAACCCTTGGTTGTAGGAAAATTAAGTCTGTTTTCAGGGATGCAAAATTATGCTTTAATGCATCGTGAGGGCTTAAAGGGTTAAACACTCATTTAATCATCAATAACTGACATTTAACCTGCTAACAAACCAGATCAGCGATTTAATAATGGTTGGTTTTAACAGCTACGATCCATCAAAAAAGCATTTTCTTCCTATAAAATATAAGCCCATATTGGGGCCTGAAAAATTCACAAGCTCACCTAAAAGGCGAAAGAGAGCTCGATCTATATATATATATGAACACTCAAAGCCAAAAGGCTATAAAATTACAATAACAATCTGCGACTATGTCCTCATGAGCAATGGCAAACAAATTGTTCTTCAAGCTCCGGTTCTGTTGATATTTATTTTTATAAAGTCTTTGATTAGTTGAATCACTTATCATGGACTTTGGTTAGAGATTAAGGAAATCTAGGCTATCGAGTAGATCTAGCCGGTATAAAGTGCAAGAAAAATAGGTTATCGCACGAAAATATAAATAAAGCACGATAGAGTCATGTAGCTAGAGTGATGTGAATTGAATACATGCCTGACACCTGGTGAATGACTCGTTAAGAAGTCTCGTCACACAAAATAAAATATCGCATCTCAACATGTAAAATACATTAACAAAGTTAGTTACTTTTTGGCTGAATTGTGTATCGGGGCTACTATACTTCCAGCAGCCTTATAAATAAAAAAAAACGTTATCATTTTCACACAGAAAAAATACAAAATCCCGCAAGAATTGAGATAAAATATGTACACTAATAAATTGTATCACTATCAACAGTTCAAGGGATGTAACAACCACAAGGTCTCACCACATATATTCATTTGCGCATATCAAGTTTTAAAATAAGAAAGTCTGTCCTTCTTTAAACATTGTGGCTATTTGCAGCAGCTCCGGTGGTGAATAATACGGATATATCATTTTGATACCAATTTAAATCGATTCTGTGATGTTTTGTTGTAGCAAAAGCATCGAAATGATGAAAGATAGATCTAACAGGAAGTCCATGCGCTGGCTGTAAGAAATGAAATGAAATGAATCGGGCTTTAGGCAACCTTTGTGCACATATATGCTAAACTAGGCCAGGAAAACCTCATGAGGATGGTGAGATGATTGAGATGACACTGTCCTCCAGACACAGGATTCGAAATTCGAGCGGTCTGAGGCCGAGCACGCTACCTCTCGGTCACGGAGGCTCCCCACAATACTGACTTTCACTCGTGGATGGGGAAGAAACATTTTTTTGTTTCTTTCAACATCATCAAAGTGAAATGAAGGTGTTAAAGGGTTATGCAGAGGTGTAAGTTCAAAAAGCATAACAGGTCAATGGATAGGCATTAAAAGGCAACAGAGTGGCGTTGCATTAAAAGGCGACAGAGTGGCGCTGCAAAACAATGGGGAGGCGATAAAAGGCGATCCAGAGGCACTAATGAGCGACTGAAAGGGGTTAAAAAGCATGAGGTGGCGTTGAGAGGCAAAAAAGAAGCGTTAAAGAGCGACGAGATCCACTAAAAGGTAGCGGGGTGGCATGAAAGGGGTATGAAACAGCGTTAGAGGGCGACAAGCAAGTGTGAAATGACCATAAAGTACGTTAACGGGTGATGGAGAGGTAGATAGGTGTTATGAGAAGGCGTTAAAGACGAAGGTGAAGCGATAAATGGTGGCGGGAAGACATCAAAGAGCGACAGAGAAGTGGTAAAAGACGACGAAAAAGTGTTGAAAAGTGATGAAGATGCATAGAGGGTGGTGATAAGACGTCAAAACGCGCTCCAAATGCGTTAAATGATGGTGAGAAGGTGTTAAATGACGATGGTAAGGCGTTACATGGCGATGGGAAGGCAGTAAAGAGTGATGAGAAAGCATTAAAGGGCGACCATAAAGCATTAAATGACGATGGAAAAACGTTAAAAGGTGATAGGGAGGGGGTAAAGGGTGGTGGATAAGCTTGTATAGGCGAGGAGAAGGCGTTAAAGACAACGGCGTTTAAGACAACGGCGGTAAATGGTGACGGAGAGATATTAAAGCGCGACGGGAAGGCATTAAAGGGTGAATAAAAAGTGTTAATGGTTGATGGAGATGCATTAAAATGTGAAGGATGAAGGCACTTCAGAGGCATAAAATGGTGATGGGAAGGCGTTAAAAGGTGATGGGGAGGCGGTAAATGGTGATGGGAAGGCGTTATAAATGGCCATGGGATAGGAAGGTGGTGAAGGGCGATGAAGAGGCGTTAAATGGCAACAAAGAGGCGTTGAATGGCAATGGGGAGTCTTTAAATGCCAATGGAGAGGCGCTAAAGGGCGACAAAAAGGCGTTAAAGGACAAAGAAAAAAATAAAGGTCGATCCAGAAGCATTGAAGGGCAATGAGAGGCGTTGAAAGTTTTCCAGAACGTTAGATGGCTATGGGGAAGTGTTGAGGGGCCATGGGGAGGCTCCTCCTCATCGCCCTTTAACGCTTTCCCATTATCATTTATTGTTTCGTAGTTGCGCTTTAATACCTTCCCATCATTTTGTGGCTTCCATGTCAGAGACTCTTTGAGTCTTAATGGTAGTCATCCTGACATATTTCAGAAAAGGATTGCTCAGAGTCAAAATTACATAAAAGGGAGGTAGTGAGCACTTTCTGCTTCATTTGAATATCTATGTTATGGGTCTACGGACGTTAGAATTTTTTTAATTCTACAGACGTCAGATTCTGACGTATGAAAGGGTTTATAGGTTACCATAGTACCATAGTACCATATACCTTGCTATCCAAGGCCCATATTCTCGTACAAGTTACCATATATCTTACTTCTGATTGGTCGAGATGGTCATCTCGACCAGTCCGAAGCCTACGATGTATCGTAACTTGTACGTTATTACGGGCCCTGCTATAGACCTTTATGAATAAATGATTAAATAACTTAATTAATGAATAAATAAATAAATAAATAAATGAATGAATGAATGAATGAATGAATGAATGAATGAATGAATGAATGAATGAATGAATGAATGAATGAATGAATGAATGAATGTAAATAATGGTGATTTAGGCCACATTGACTTTGTATCCTAACACAAAATGAATGAATGAATTAATTAATGAAAACTTGGTGCTTTAGGCCACATTGACTTTGTATGCCATGACAAAAAGAATGAACGGATGAATGAATGAATGAATAAATGCACGAATGAATAAATGACCAAATGCATAAATGAATGAATGAATAACAAAATAAATGTTATTCATCGTCACTGTTCTTCCGTTGTTATTTAGGAGTAGAAAATCATATTTGGCCATGTATATTTGTCAGAAACAAAACATAATGCCACTCAATTCAAAGCAAATTGACGAGTCTAGCAGCAAACTTAAGATATCACCCAATGTGAAGATACAAATTAGATTTAAATCTTATAAAGGAGACTACAGTTGAAAATATGTTTTTTAAATGTATAGTTATCAATATTAAGTTGACAGATAATAGAGTTACAAATATAATAAGTTTATATAGACCACTAGACACTTGCATGGACAATTTTACACAGCAAATCGAAGCTGTTTTAACGAATAATAAAGCCAATAATAAATAAATATGTTTATACCAATAATAAAGAACAGACTTATGTATTTGGAGACTTCAACTTAATTATAACAAAATATAAACAACATGATCAGACAGATACATTTACCGATGAGATGTTTTGATCGGGATATAAACGACTCATTACTTCCGCACTGAAGTAGTGTATCCCACGGATCATGTTTTTATTTTTTCATAATTTTAATATTTTTATAAATATTTTTCATCAACATTTCTATGAAACCAGAAGTAACCCAAACAAACTATTTGTATACCTGAAGGATGATTGAATGTTTTCACAGCATTGGGCCACATGCTGATGGCATCGGCCCAGCGTTGGGTAGACAATCAGTGCTGCAGGTGTGTCCTCCCGTGTCCTGACAAAATAATTCAGCAGTAGGCCTATGAGTAATAATCGCGCCGAAATCGGTTATGCCATTTGCACCTATTATATCGTGCAACAATTTCACATTAAAAAAGAAACAATTCTTACTGAAATATCGCGCGATAAAATGTAACTTGTCCAGCTTGGAATTCGAATGGCCTCCCACAATTGGTTTTTAAATGTATATGTCGAGCAATGATTTAATTTAGCTAATAAACGACGCTCAATATACCACCTGATGTACCAACAGTGTTAACACTGTAAGCCTTAAAGCGCTGACACAATTCTGTATAAACCGAGAGACCAGAGGAGATTTTCTATTTGAAATCATCTTAACTGTGCTAGTTAGCTCTTTACGATTCATTTGAATACCGTCAGATTATGACGTGTAAAGACGCTCCCCTCGCTGAAAGGTCTCAACTCTCTCAAAGCATCATTTTTGCATCTCTGAAGAATGACTTAATTTTCTAAAACCTAGGGGTTTAGACAAAAAAAATTTGATTCTGATTATTTTTTGGTGGTATATCACTTAAGTTATGAATGTTCATAATTAACTCTATGCCAACCTAATGTATGTTTCATTGTATTATAGCCGTCTTAACCCCTTCTCGATTTACTACATATTTGCGAAATGAGCGTATGTTAACAATGATAACATAGTATATTCTGATTATTGTTATACTGTAGATCTGGTAATGTTCGCGAAGTTTTAATTTTCGCGAATTTTGCGAGGAGAGCACATTTTTTCAATTTTTTGAATCACAAATGTCTTACGTTAGCTTTTTCTGATTCAGTTTAATAGCTATGTTATGGGTCTACGGCCATTATAAATATTTTACTCTTTCGGTGCGGGGATCGACTTTATACGTCATAATCTGACGTATAAAGTCGGTCCCCTGACAGGGTTAAATTAAGCAGATTGTTATTTTACCCACTGGAATTTCAAGTCAGTCAAAAATGCAATAATTATAACACTTTCAAGCCTGAATTAACCATTGTCATCTCTTCCACTACAAGCCGCGAATTGCTGTCGCAATTCGCTCATTGGTTTTCTATACAAGGACAGTAACTTACGTAAATCTTGAAGCAGCGAAAGCAACATACTAGGCCTATTTGTTCACGCCCGCACCACGCACAATAGGGGCTATTCAGCTCCACTATTCGATCGTGTAAACCCAAAAGGCAGTAGCTTCTCAATATAACAGTAAGCTGATACTGCATTGTATTATTCACTACAATTCGCATTTTGTTGTAAATAGTGCTTCTGTAAGAATCGAGCTCGTATAATGTGTATTAATGCACGTAAATCATGAGATTTACGTTTGAAAATTCATCAATAATTTGCTACAAGAACTAGATATGACATGGTTGTATTTGTTTGGTAGAAAACAAAATCTACATAGTCCATTTCTCATTTTAAAATGACGAGGACTTGATAGTTTCCTTCCCTCAGTCAGTAGAAGTATAGACATGGCAGTGACTGTCACCGCATAGACACATCCCAATTTCCCGTGATTTGAAGTGAGTGAAAAATTGCTATTGCTATGTATTGGTAAGTCAGTTTCATGGAAATTTTTGTTCTAAAACCCTTAGTTGTTGGAAAATTAAGGGTTTTTTCAGGGATGTAAAATGATGCTTTAATGCATCGTGAGGGCTTAAAGGGTTAATTGGACAGTTTACCACTTTGAGTGCCACAAGCCGCTCACAGTGGCTTTTATATTACGTCACAAAAAGACTGAGAGCCACTTAGAGCGGCTCTGTGAGGCACAAAAATAAACCAAAACTGAAAAGTATTCTGTCCAAGCGGATCGATTTATACACAAATATTTTGGACTGAAAGAATTAAAGGTTACAACAAAATAACACGGATATACTCAACATAATATTCTAGAAATGCAAATCACTGTTTTACGTAAGTGATGTATTCCTAATATATTCTGTAATTGTGTGTCCGGTTATTACATTTACTATTGTAATCGAAGTGTTTCTCATTCTAATCAGTAGTTCAATGTATTTCATTGCTAAATTTTAATAATTTGAAAATAATTTTGTATTATAAATTACCATGTAATGGATTGTAATTTTTTATTCTTTCACAACTGAGATTGTTACATAAGGCTTCGATATTCTAATTTCTCTAATTCCCCGAAAACATATAATCTTTTAAGTGAGTATTCTAAATTTCAATGTACTCTTTCTTCTTTTTTTAATGCATTTATGTAGCCATTGTTACACATCAGTCCACACACATCAGTCCACATATATTGAAGTATATTTTACGTGGTAATACAATTATGTTATATATTATAGATTGTTTACTCTTTGAATGCGGGCACCGACTTTAGACGTCAGATTCTGACGTCTGAAGTCGGTGCCGGCGATGACAGTGTTATCTGATACATATTCTGCAAATAAATATTTTGCCCAAGCTGATGTTTCACACTGCTGCACGCTGATAAAAAAGTTGGTATTTTCAGATTTTTTTGCTATTGTGACCTTGAAATGACCTTGGTATAAATTTAATATGACTTTGGTGTTATTCTTATCATTAATAATAGTCTCTTTGAGCATTTGACATATTTATGGAATACAAAAATAGTTTATAAATATGGTAATACACAGTTTTCACCACTTTTGGCTTCGCGAATGAGTATTTTGACCTTTCGATGTCGATGACCCCTAGAGGTCACCATGGGTCAAATCTATCTTACCTCCACAATTTAAATAAAGAACAGAATATGTGCCGCTAATGGTAGAAGTGTCATGCTTTAATTATACAATGCACAATTGTTTCATTGCAGGAGCTTAACCACTACAATATTGTGTAGTATTTTGTGTATTTTGCCGAACGTTCTGAAAAATTGATGCAGCCTAGAAATTAATTCTGGTATCCGGTATGAAAGTAAAAATAAATATTTTTTATGATTTTTGACAGTTTGACCTTGAAATGACCTTGATCTTGATGTGACCACCTTAACGTTGTTTTTCAACGGTACCCCAATAAAACATAGTTAGGGGAATACTTAATTTCCTAAAATGAGCGTGGAAAAGATATCTGGCCAAGACTGTGTCAAAACCAATCCTTTGTAATAGATGACTGCACCACTAGTATTGTTTAAAAGTTGATATTTTCACTATTTATTGCCATTTTGATCTTTAAATGAACCTAAAGTAACCTCGACATGACCTTGGTGTTATGTTTATGATTAACAGCAGGCTCTTAGAGTATTTGGCACACTTCTGGAATACAAAAACATTTTATAGAAATTGTAATATACTATTTTCACCACTTTTTGGCTTCGTAATTGGATATTTTGACCTGTCGAGGTCAATGACCTCTAGAGGTCACCAGGGGTCAAATCTAACTTACCTCCAGATCTTAAAATAAACCCCAGGATATGTACTAATAATGGTAAAAGTGTCATGCTTTAATCATAAAATGCACAATGGTTTCATTATGGGAGCTTAACCACTACACTAGTAGGCCAACATTAATCCAATATTGATGCAATGTATTGTTTTTGTTGTGTTGTACGCAAGTCGCAACTCTTAAAGCCCTAAATTAAATAATTAAGTTTTCACCCACTTTAAGTTGTGTCTCGCTACCGCGACCCACAACTTTAAATGGGTCATATTTGTTTAATTTGGGTTCAAATATTTGCAAATTTGATGTTTAAACTCACATTTCATTCCCGATATTTATTTTAACAGTGACTTGATCGGCAAATAAAATAAAATAAAATCGCCTATAGTCGTGCTTAGCGTTTTAAGGGTCAGCAGATCGCATATATACCTAATACCGTAGAGACCTGCCATGCTTATAATTATACCAGCATTTATGTACACACCTCAAATGATTTATCAATGTAATTAAAAATGTGTGTAGCACTGTATAGTCGGTATAGTGTTTAAAGCTGTATGGCCGGGAATTCAGGGATCGCGGGTTCGTCCCCCTCTCTGCATGGCATTCAGGTTTCACAGAAACAAAACATTCTTTCCCGCTCACCCGTAAATATTCAGTATTGTGGGGAGCCTCCGTGGCCGAGAGGTAGCGTACTCGGCCTCAGACCGCCAGGGCTCAAATTTCAAATCCTGTGTCTCATTCATCTCATCATCCTCAGGAGGTTCTCCTGGCCCAGTTTAACCTATATGTGCACAAAGGTGGCCTAAGAACCCATTCATTAATAAATTATTGTTCATGCATATTAACAGCAGATAAACACACGCAGTCTTGCTTGGTGGAGATACACCCCCTTGTCATGTCCGGTGTCACAGTTAATACTTAAATAACAACGCTTATATATGTTTGTATAAACATGGAACCACTTTTCTCGAACATGTTAGTATCAAATATGTCACGCGTTTTTATTGTATTTCTATAATATATATTCAGCCTCATCTCATCATCTGTACATCATTCATTCTCATCTACAGTTTGCACTGTTTTTAATGAATAACAAAGTCACTTCCCTGACCGTCCCTTTCAATAAGTGACGTTAAGCAACCTTCTTACTCACATTACCGGCCAAAATGTATATTTTATATATAATGTAATTCATTGTTTATCATTGTTGTAGGGTGGCTCCTTTGATAGCGACATGTGCTTATGTCTTAAAAGGAGTCTCCCTCACCATATTGTATTATATATTGGTGGAATAAAGCTATCTGTCTGTCTGTCTGTCTATGGAGATCAAAGGTGTTTTTTTTCAATTTGAAATCATCATAAATGTCTTAGTTAGCTCTTTCTGCTTCATTTGTTATGGGTCTACGGCCGTTAGAATTTTTTTTAGTTCTACAGACGTCAGATTCTGACGTATGATAGGGTTGATAGGTTACATCTTCACAGTACCATATGCCTAGTACCATATACCTTGCTATCCAGGGCCCATATTCTCGTACAAGTTAACATATATCTTAGGCTTCGGATTGGTCGAGATGGTCATCACGACCAATCCGAAGTCTACGATGTATCGTAACTTGTACGTTATTACGGGCCCTGCTATACACCTTTATGAATGAATGATTGAATAACTGAATGAATGAATGAATGAATGAATGAATGAATGAATGAATAAATGAATGAATGAATGAATGTAAATAATAGTGATTTAGGCCACATTGACTTTGTATCCTAACACAAAATGAATGAATGAATTAATGAATGAAAAAGTGGTGCTTTAGGCCACATTGACTTTGTATGCCATCACAAAAAGAATGAACGGATGCATGAATGAATAAATGCACGAATGAATAAATCAACAAATGCATAAATGAATGAATGAATAACAAAATAAATGTTATCACCCGGACAACGCAAGAATGACAAAATCATCGTCGCTGTTGTTCCATTGGTATTTGGGGGTGGAAAATCATATTTGGGCAAATAGTTCCCTATTCTAAATAAAATTAAGTACTTTTTCTTCGCATGTATATTTGTCAGAAACAAAACATAATGCCACTCAATTTAAATGAAATTGACTAGGCCAGCAGCAAACTGAAGATATCACCCAGTGTTGGGCTAATGTTGTCCCACCGTCTGCGACGCTGACCAACATTAGTCCAGCACTGGGTTAATGTTTTATGATTGCTCTTACTGAAGCACTGATTTATTTAGATGACATTTCGTCATTCTGCTAGGAAATGCCTTACAATCTTTAAGAATGCCTTTTTTTGAAAAATGGACCCTGACTATACTATGTATATTTTCATATGATTTTAACAAATTACCAATGTTGTATATAGATGTACATATCTCTCTTATTTCTATGACAAATCAGTCTGGATTGACTTTCTTTCTGTCAATAAAATATCTGTCTGTCTGTCCCGTGCATATTAAATAGTCGTATCTGAAAATGTGTCCTTCCACAAATATGGCAGACGCCAGATATTAATTAAGGTTAAATAAAACAAGCCGAGAGGCTGGTCACAATACAGTTTCAATTTAACCCTTACAACGCTGAAATATTTGTGTATAAACCATGGTAACCAAAGGGTTAATTTTTAAATGTCATAAATATCTTCGTCACCTCTAATTCCTGCTTCATCTGAATACCTATGTTATGGGTCTACGGGCATTATAAATATTTTAGTTCTTTCAGAGCGGGAACAGTCTTTAGACGTCTGACTTGGTAATGAAGTTTCACGTTAAAGGACGTTTTATTTCTGACTTTCTCTGAGAAAAATAAGTAATATTGAATATATAAGACGACAGTCATATTTTTATATTTAAAAGTAACAAACTCAACAAATAATAGGCGTTCTGTTAGCCTGTATGGTATAGGGCTAAATTCCACAATTAAATACAAAAATATCATGACAATGCTGTTTAACTGTAGGTTTTTTAAATAGTTCTGATGCATATTTCATTTAACCTGTGCTGGTTTTAGTATATAATGTCGTTTGATTGTAACATGTTTAAGTTAACTTAGCATGCATATTTTACCGAGCTAATCCTGTTGTATATAGTCTTGTACATATGCTAATTTTAATGACGCATAAGTCTGCATAGACTTGCCGTCGTCGATGAATATCTATCTATCTACAATACAGTGACACTAGACTGTGAACGATGCAGATTTGGCATGTATACTACCATCAAACACTGATCCAATGTTGGTCTGCAAAATTATTTCTTGGTCTGCCAAATTTTTTTTTCAGTGCAGAGCTGTGTGCCTCGTTAACCATGGTAGCCATAACATGAAGTAGTATTTTGTGTTTGGCAGCAAAATATTCGGGAATTTCCCGCCGAATATTCAATATAGTCCCGGGAGGGGGGGGGGGGTAGTATATAACCATGGGGATAAATTGCATAACCATGGAGGCTTGTAACCCCATGCAATTTTAAGATGATACATACGACGTAAATTCAAGGGAAATACACATAGGATAAAAACCTAATGTTTCAAGAAGCGTTCGAGGTCATAAATCTGTGATACACATTACACACACCTGGGTAGCGCTAACTAATTTGAGATTCGAACCCTGGCTGTGAGAGCACGAGTACAAGGGGACTCCCCACAATACTGATTTTTTATAAAAAACAACATTTTTTTGAAACCTGAGTACCAGCCCAGCAAGCACAATTCATTGACCCAATTCTGATTTAATGTTGGCCCACCGTCTTTGACGCTGGACCAACATTAAGCCAGCATTGGGTCAATGTTCTTGCTGGAGAGTACCAGAAAGGTGCGCGGTTGCAAGCTCCAACGTGACAGTCATCCGGCGTAACCTCAACACCAGGGCTTCCGCCCTTCTTGTATTGGGGAATTAAACAAACCATTGAAAGTTTAACCTGTACCCGTTTTCTCGTAGAAGCTACAATAGATTGGATTGGTCGAAATGACAAGTTACGATATATCGTAGGATTCTGATTAGTCCAGATGGCCATCTCGACCAATCCGAAACCTACGATATATCATAACTTGTACGCCGATACAGGCCCTGGTCAAGACCAGCAACCACGAGACATGAAGTCAATGTTGGGTCGATGTTGGACCACTGTCCACGACGCTGGTCCAACCAAGGATACCACAAGGTTTGTAGTAGGCCTATCATAGGTCCAACATTGACCCAACATTTGCTTCATGTCTCGTCGGAACACTGCTGGAACACTGGACAACTTTAATGTTCCGGGGAATAAAGTTTAGGCCTAAAGTGATCAGATGATCCTCATCTATTATTAAAACACACCACTACTTTATTTTCTTTGCCCGACCACGACATTCTAAGCCGGGAATGGAAAGCTATTGTGCATCAAATACAGATCAATAGACTGCTTGCACGATTTTGCGCAGTGAACAATTGTCTGATTAAAACAGTTCCGAGTTGCTCACTGTGTGGCGTGTTGTCATTGATAAGTGTGTAACAGTTGTCTGATTAAAACAGTTCAGCGTTGCTCACCGTGTGGCGTTTTGTTATTGAAAAAGGTGTATTATAGTGCTAGGCATATGCTACTATAATCAGTCAGGCGCGACCGAGCTGTTGATTATGAGGGATTTTCATTATGGTCGGATGTGTTTTAAGTCAGTTAAAACCCTCGGAGCTGTACATTCTTAGCTTTGAAAAAGGCCTCGGCCTCCGGCCTCGGCCTTTTTCAAAGCTAAGAATGTAGAGCTCCTCGGGCTTTATCCTATACGTAACCCGTCCCCACAGTAAACTGAGCATGGTAGGAAACCTCTTCTTTTCCTTTTCGTTTAACCCTTACAACGCTGAAATATTTTGTATAAACCATGGAGCCCAACGGGTTCTTTCAATTTTAAATCATCATAAATGTCTTAGTTAGCTCTTTGCGCTTCAAAGAATACCTATGTTATCATGGTTATGGGTCTACGATCATTACATATTTGTTATTCTTTCGGCGTCTGTAGACGTCAGAATCTGACGTCTACAGACGTCAGATTCTGACGTCTAAATACGGTCCCAACGCTGAAAGGTTTAATGACCCAGTTTCCGCGTAAATCCACGACAAAATGTGCTAGATATTAATTGGCAGAGAGGGACAAGGCGCAATGGTCAGGGCGTGGCGCTTTTGCCAATGTCGCTGTCTGTCATATGATCTCAAACACCGCCTGGCAGTGGTTGGTTTCAGGATTTTCAGAGAAATATCATGCTTCTCTCCTCTCAGTATTGTGACGATTGTTTCGATGTTGTGTCCGTTGGCAAGGCGCTTTACCCTCAAATGCTCTTCATTTGACTCAGGTGTAAATGAGTACCTGGTAGGACAGAGATAGCAATGTGTACGATTAGTTTTATATGCCGAAATGGCTGCAGGACTGTATGCTCGCCGTCCCAGTGGAGATAAAATATGGCACACGAATATACAGGTCCAGTGACCAGGGAGCAAAATGTAAAGTCGGCTGATGATTCTTCAAGACTTTATATCAGACATCTCTACCGTTTTTTTTACTTTTATTATCAAGCTCTGCAATGGGGGTGGTGATGGGGGTGGGGGGTATCATCACTCTATAATGCGGATATCTAAATTTCACGGAACAGATATATCTCTGTAAACATTTGATAAAACACATAACTTAAATTTGAGACTAGGCCTGCAATGATTAGGAAAGTAATGTAAACTATGTCACATATAAAACCCTTTAAACCTTTTGAACCCTTAAACCGCGACACACAACACCAAGTGGGTCAAAATTAGCCATATTTGATTAATTTGAGACGAAACATATGTAAATCTTGATGTTTAAGCAGATATGTTGTTCTCAATAACTGCCATTTAATCGCCTACATAAAACAGATTATAAATCACTATAATCGAGCTTAGTGTTGAAAGGGTTATTTATTTATTAAAAATGCATCTTTTCAACTACACTGAGCTATCAGTGAGTGTCACAGTCACCCACTGAGATTTTGTGTGGCATTTACACATATCCACCACCAGGGGTCTCTGTCGTCTGTTACGTCACCGTCTGCCAACCAGCAGCCAGCAATTCATAAATCAGGCACCAGCGGTGAGGTAGATCCTGATTGGCCAGTTGTGTTTAGATGCACACCTGCCCATCCGCTGCCAACACATGGGAATTTGTGCACGCAGTGCTCGTCATACAAACCTGAGGGTATCCATGAGTGTTCCACTTTCAATTTTATATTTATTGATAATTAATTTAATGGAGTTTTTAAAAGTATGAGCTAAGCACAATTTTTACTACATACAGTATATATCAGTGTATATTCAGCCTAGATATTTTTATCTCATTTTCAGAAGCGTCAATGGTAATAACATGAATCGAGTTGTTTTGCACTCTGTGAGGCCATCGTTCTGAAAGAAGCGGGATTTTTCCTACGCACCTAGATGCGGCAGTACAGAGAGTGGCTGTGAAATCTCTGTCCCCTGGTGGTTAATATTAGCTGATCGGGGGAAGAAGACCAGTGTCTGTAGAGATAGAGACACTGGTGACACGAGTGAACATTTCAACATGAAATGTGTCTCCTAGCAGTAACATATACGTGTTTGAGTAACTTCACTCATAAGGCTGTGTGCGAAAACTTCAGTTGAAAAAATGATACAGTCGGTCATTTTAAGCTATTTGGCACAGTTTGCCAGATATCAAGGATATTACAGTAAACAATAGCCTGTTGAATTTAATTGTGTTACAATAATTTATTTACTTTTTCAGAGGTGAACAAGATGTCGCATTTTTTTGCGAATATGATGCGTTATGTTGTTTAAGTAGGGACCTAACATTTGCCAATTTTGATGTTTAACCCTTTCAATCCTGACTTTACATTGTCATCTTCATCCACAACAAGCCGCGAATTGCTGTTGCAATTCTCGACTTGTAGTGGATGAAGATGATTTGATGTGGGTGAAAAAATAAAGAAAATTATCATGTATTAGTAAACCAGTTTCATGGAAACTTTCATTCAAAAACCCTTGGTTGTAGGAAAATTAAGTCTGTTTTCAGGGATGCAAAATGATGTTTTACTGCATCGTGAGGGCTTAAAGGGTTAAACACTCATTTAATCATCAATAACTGACATTTAACCTGCTAACAAACCAGATAAGCGATTTGATAATGGTTGGTTTTAACAGCTACGATAGATCAAAAAAGCATTTTCTTCCTATAAAATATAAGCCCATATTGGGGCCTGAAAAATTCACAAGCTCACCTAAAAGGCGAAAGAGAGCTCGATCTATATATATGAACACTCAAAGCCAAAAGGCTATAAAATTACATTACCAATCTGCGACTATGTCCTCATGAGCAATGGCAAACAAATTGTTCTTCAAGCTCCGGTTCTGTTGATAATTATTTTTATAAAGTCTTTGATTAGTTGAATCACTTATCATGGACTTTGGTTAGAGATTAAGGAAATCTAGACTATCGAGTAGATCTAGCCGGTATAAAGTGCAAGAAAAATAGGTTATCGCACGAAAATATAAATAAAGCACGATAGAGTCATGTAGATAGAGTGATGTGAATTGAATACATGTCTGACACCTGGTGAATGACTCGTTAAGAAGTCTCGTCACACAAAATAAAATATCGCATCTCAACATGTAAAATACACAGTTAGTTACTTTTTGGCTGAATTGTGTATCGGGGCTTCTATACTTCCAGCAGCCTTATAAATAAAAAAACGTTATCATCTTCACATAGAAAAAATACAAAATCCCGCAAGAATGGAGCTCAAATATGTACACTGATAAATTGTATCACATGAACAGTTCAAGAATGTAACAACCACAAGGTCTCACCACATATATTCATTTGCGCATATCATTATAAAGTTTAAGAATAAGAAAGTCTGTCTTTCTTTAAACATTGTGGCTATTTGCAGCAGCTCCGGTGGTGAATAATACGGATATATCATTTTGATACCAATTTAAATCGATTCTGTGATGTTTTGTTGTAGCAAAGGCATCGAAATGATGAAAGATAGATCTAACAGGAAGTCCTTGCGCTGGCTGCAAGAAATGAAATGAATCGGGCTTTAGGCAACCTTTGTGCACATATAGGCTAAACTGGGCCAGGAGAACCTCCTGAGGATGGTGAGATGACACTGTCCTCCAGACACAGGACTCGAAATTCGAGCGGTCTGAGGCAGAGAACCTACCTCTCGGTCAAGGAGGCTCCCCACAATACTGACTTTCACTCGTGGATGGGGAAGAAACATTTTTTGTTCCTTTCAAACCGCCGAGACCACTACCCTAGGGCCCCCGCCCTGGCTGTAAGAAGGCTCTTAGAAAAAACGAGGTCAATTTTGTTCTAGGTCGCGTAGGGGAGACTGGGGAAAGAGGTTATTCCGGGCTCAAATGAAAAACATATATCAAATGAAAAACATATCCCTTTAACATGTTTTTTTTATTTCTTAGGTTCAAGGAGAACATACTGATGGTTAAAATAGTAGGCCCCCTATAAACGTTTATTTACATTTCTCCACTAAGAGTGCTGGGAGGCCTGAGCGTATGGGTCATAAAACATGTAAGTCTATGGGACGGGTATTATGTGTGGTGAGACGTTAAAGAAGAGAAATTGATTTTTAAACCTGATTCTTTTGATATTTAGCTATGAGAAACTATTTTATTATTTGCATCGTTATTTCTGTATTGTGATTAGTTGTAGATATAAAACAGCAGATTATCGTTATTCCTTTTATATATAGGTCCGTGTTAATTAGAATTATGTTTAAATATTTTACCTGGACGCCTATAGATACAATTCATTTAGTTGTTGTTTTTCATAACCAGCTTGTATAATAAAAGCATCTTCCCTAACAAGTTATCTTACGAGCCCACAGGGCGATACGGTAAGCACTCGCGTGAGATTGGGCAAGGGAATAAAAGTCATTTATAAACTACAGAACTTAATTTTACTGATATAACAATTAGTATATTTTAATGAAAGGGTCTGTGCCTTCAATGTTAACGACATAAATGGGTTCCAAACTCCATTACAGCCGATATAACAAATAGTATATTATATAAATATATATATATATATATATATATATATATATATATATATATATATATATATATATATATATAAATGTGTGTATATTGAATTAAATGTTTTGTATTAAATGTTATTGTCTTTTTAAAGATTATTACATTATTGAGATCATTATGTCTAAATTAGAATATTTGAAGTTATTGTTCTGGTAAGTAGGGTTTCTC